>JAVKPL010009012.1:0-358391 GCA_032173675.1 Gastrolobium villosum | reverse complement strand
ATCTTTATAATCGCATGTTACCTATTATGGGACGCAGGCAATATCCGGAGGAATTTCCACAACTAACTGAGATGGTGCGGCTAAGGATAACTCAACCATTCTCAGAATGGGAAAATAAATATGGGGGTATTCCAGAAAAGTTACGCATGTCACACCTGACTGGTGAATGCCGTTTCTGGCATTGTTTTGTGAATGCTAACATCTTGCCCTCCTCTAATCTATCAGATGTGAATATTGAGAGGGCATCTCTCTATATATACTTATTGGGGAAGAAAGATTGCATATTTCTGCTGCCCTATCTGATAGAATTTGCCATATGATAACAAGGAGTAGGCAAAAAGAGCGTCTGGGTTTGGCTTCCCTCATTACAAATTTGTGTATTCGGGCCGGTGTGCTTATTCCTGAAGATGAGGAGTTTGATATTAGACCTGCATCTACATTGACTCTGGACACATACATAGATCACTGTGATAAATCTGAGGTTGATTTCAGAAGTAGAGGCCGCAAAGCTGGTAGGCCTCCTTCTCCACGTGTTCCACATATGGCTATTATACCTCAGGTACCTGTGTCGGATGCTTCAGAAGCACACTATGCTCATACGACTCCAGTTACTACACAAGGGCCTCCTCCTGCTTATGATTTTTATGAGATGCAACAACAGCTTTCACAGATGTTTATTCAGAATCAGCAGCAGTTCAAGCGTATCTCTATTCAGAATGAGAAACTTCTTATGCAGGGAGAGTATTTTCAGCAATTCCTGGAGCATGCATATCCTACTGTGCCATTTGAAACATTCCGACCGGTGTATCCAGAAGTTCCTCCTCCTTTTGTGTATCAAAACCCTTATCCTGCCCCGGCTCCAGCTGATGTTCCTATGCCTTCACAGCCATTTATTGACCCAGAGCTGTATCGTCCTGCTCCTGATCCATTCCAAGTTGCTCGAAGGATGGCAACGGAAGATTCTGAAGATGAGGACGATTGATGTCTCCTACGGATGGAGATATATTGTATTTAGCTTAATTTGTAGTTAGGGTCAATTATTTTCTTTTTGTTAGATTATTCCTCAAACATTCGGATATTTTGATGTGTGCATTATAGTTTCTTCTA
Organism: Gastrolobium villosum; assembly: GCA_032173675.1. NCBI lineage: Eukaryota > Viridiplantae > Streptophyta > Magnoliopsida > Fabales > Fabaceae > Gastrolobium > Gastrolobium villosum. The sequence goes on along the minus strand of JAVKPL010009012.1, from coordinate 357,284 downwards.
TATGCCACTGTTTGTTCTATTGTGCAGGTTTTCAGTCATTTTTGTGGTCTAATTATTGCTGAGGACATCAATACTCTAAATCTGGGAATGGTTGGCTTGCACCTTAGAACTTCAATTCTTCGATCAGGGGAGATATTCTAACTTTTGTAAATTATTTATTTTTAGTTATTTTTATAGTTATTTTGTGTTATCTTAAAAAAAAAAAAATTAAAAAAAAAATGGTGTGTTTTGAACAAATCCCAGGTTTAAATGTGCTCATCTTTTTAATGTACATGATTAAATTCTTGGAATATATTGTATGACTTTCTGACATAACATTGCATAGGCATAATTAGATTGCATGATTGCTTGGTTGTCTGAATTAAGATTGTGAATTCTAATAATGTCTGAAGTCAATTTTCTTGAGTCTACATTGATACCATAGCTGTGAGGTTTTGAGCCTAAACACTGAAATTCTTGTTGAAAGGCCTCACTGTTGTAATACTCTAGAACTTGATTTGTTTCTCTGTAATGCATGCATTGATTGATATGACAAAGGCATTTTGTTCTTATTAGCTATTGGCCAAAATAGCCCACCTGTATGAAATTTTCCCTTGCTAGCCCTTTTGAGCCTGAATTGATTTATTGTAAAATGACCTGTGGCCTGATTAATGGCTTAGCCAATATCCATATAACTTACCTTGTTTGAGATTGAATCACTGAAAGTGTTGGAAATAAAGTAAAGAAAGTGAGGTAAGCTCCACAATGGTCAAGAAAAAAAAAAAAGAGAGAAGAAAGGGCAAAATGAAAAGAGAAAAAGAAAAAGAAAGCAAGAAAAAGGAAAAGAATAAAAGGTGGCAGGAAGGAATGAATTCCCGGAATTCTGTGGGAATGTTAGTGGAGCAAAACAATTGAGTTGAAATTGTTAAAAATGAAATAATATCAGTTTTCAATCTCTTGGTTGTTTGAGCTACTATCCAAATTTTCCTACCTATTACCCCAGCCAAAGTTACAACCTGTGAAGTCCTTTTGATCAATTAATGCATGTGTTTGATTCTTCAATTTCAAGAATTTTGTAGAATATAATCAAGCATGTGGTAGTGTTATAGCTTTGAGTAATTGAGTGCTCATGATACCCTTAAACACTGAGTGTTGAGTGAACATTATTTATCTGTGTAAGGGGTAATCAATGTAGACTTATATATTTAAGAAGCTGATGGCATTATTGGAAGTTCATGATAATGAGTCGGGCATACATGGCATATTGAGTCTGAGAGTGACTATGATTGTTATGTTAGATTAATTGAATATTTCCTGGATTAAGTCTTTTACATTGCTGGGGACAGCAACGTTTAAATCTAGGAATGGTTTGATGTGCCTCTGGCAGGTGTGATTTTTCTGTGATAAAATTGACAAGAATTGAGTCATAAGAGAGCAAATTAAATACATATTGGCTAATTATATTGATTCTTTGGATGTCAATAATATTCACCTTTTAATTGTATTTTTACAGGGAAATTATAGCACACTATGAGTTCCAAGCATGACGCGGGTTGCAGCGAGCACATCAAAGTGGCGCTAGGTAGCAACAAAGTGGCGCTCCTCAGCACAACAAGACAGAACCTTGGCGCAACCTGGCGCCACTAATGAAGAAAGTGGCGCTGCTCAGCGCAATATCACAGAAGTTTGGCGCAACCTAGCGCCCATTTACGAAAGAAAGCGGCGCTTCTCAGCGCAATAAGACAGAAGGTTGGCGCAAGGCAGCGCCAATTTACAAAGGAAATGGCGCAAGCTAGCGCCGTAAGTCAGAACACTGGCGCTAGCTAGCGCCTAAAAATAAATGAAGTTGGCGCTAGTTAGCGCCAATGAATAGTAAAAGTGGCGCTAACTAGCGCCATATATATTGAAAAAGTGGCGCCACCCAGCGCCAATTTGGAGTGGCGCAAACGCAAACGTGCGCCAATTCGGTGCCAACCGGCGCCGGTCTGCGGGACGGATCTCCGTGTTTTCTGAGGGGCACTTTTGGAAAGGAAATAAAATATTATAAAAGCACCTCTTATGCAACTAGGTCAGCAGACTTGTCAGATCTGAAAAAAAGAAAAAAAACACAGATACAGGGTTCAAGGACAGATCTGGAGATTGGAGGAGAAGAGCACTGGAGTTGTTCTTCATTCTTCATCTACTTCTAGTATTTCTTTATCTTTTGTTTTAATTTTATGTTGAATTTTAGATCAGCGATCATGATGTTGATCGGCTAGATCATTTTTATTGTAGTCAGGGTCACGATCCATATGTGAACCCTTGACATGAAGGATTGATTTGTGATTTTTAATTTATATAATTATCTTTATCTTTACTCTGTGCGAATTTTATATTCCCTTTATTAGAATTGATCAATCTGATAGTTGGGGATATTCTGAGAATCAAAATCCAAGATAGGAATATTGGGGTTTTGATCTCGAAAGGGGGTAAGATAACAATCTGTATGCGTGCTAGGAATAGACGTGTATACGATTGCAGATGCTTAAATTATCACGCCCATTGCTTGATCCCATGAGAAACATTGCAAGGAATTGGGGTTTCTCATGGGATTAAAGGGTTAACCCTGCAAGGAATTGAGGGTTAACTATTAAATCTTTTAGATGATAATTTATCTGAGTAATTATATAAATGATTTTTATAAATCAATCCGGAGTAAAAAGCGGGGATCATTTGGTGAATGAACCCTGGCTACAATACTTTTCTCATATTTTTCTAAAAATCAATTTTCAATTGTATTGTTTTCTTTTTCAATTCAAAAAAAAAACACAAAAACAAGTCTTTATTTTTAATTTCACTTAATTTGACAATATTTGTCACACAAACTCTATTTGAAAACTTCCATTCTTCAAGAAAAAGTTTAATTGATATTAGATCCCAATCCCTGTGGAGACGAACTGTATTTATCACTTTATTACTTGTGCGATCGGTATACTTGCCGGAGAGCATCAATAACATACATACAACTAAATCGTTAATTGAAGTAGATAATGTAGATTGTAATTTTTTTAAAATAAATCACTTGTCAACTAACCTTGAACCACATTTGCATACCCAACGATACCCGTTGATGTGGATTCATTGACGTTGTTTTGAAACCCTCCTATAGGCATATCAGATGGATTACGATGGTCGTCATCTTCGCTACTTGAGTCATCGTCATTAATGTCGGCTGCCAAGCACGCATCCTCATCTTCTTCTTCTTCGTCATCGTCATTACGGTCATATGTTGGTATGTCTTCATCATCAAATAACGCATTGTTGGGTGCTACTGGAAGTGCAGATGATGATGCATTTATGTTTAAATGATCAATGACTGGTGTTGTATTCAGATCAAGCGACCTTTGCAGTAGTGACAAATCATTGGTATTTTCAAAATTTACATATATCTCCACAAACTTTCTACCATTTGTATGATCAGAACTTGTGTCAGCTTGTTCCATAAATATGTCTAATATAATATCAACATCGTCATCATCTGTAATTGATATCGCTGTGTATTCAAAAGTACCAGCAAGAGCTCTTACGGTGACTTCAGAAATACGTTGATTCCCTTGTAATCCCAATTTCTGATGAATGTTCGCTTTCAACTGCGCAAATGTAGTACCGCGTGTAATGCGCATTGGTCGTTTTTCACCTTCAAATGTTACACCACGACGACCCATAACCTTTCTACCATTATAATATATAAGTGCACGAACTGTTTGTAAATTTGAACTCATTGTTCCTGCAAGAATTTCCATAAAAGAAATAAATACAAAAAATTTAATATTAGAAACTACGAACATAATAAGGTACAAAAAACTTAATATTAGAAACTACGAAGATAAAAGAAATATTACAAAAAATTTAGTTGAAAATAAATACTAAAGCATAAAACATTCATGAAATAAGGTAGAAAAAGAAGCATAACTACCTACGAACATAATATGACATTCAACAATTTTTTTTCATATAAGAATAAACACCTCAACTAAGCAACGTAATGTATCTTAAAAAAAAAAAAACAACGTAAAAAGAACGAATAGCTCAACATTTTTTTTCCATAAAAGAACAAACACCATAATATTTTTTTTCCATAAAAGAACAAACACCACAATAATTTTTTTCCATAAAATAACAAACACCACAATAAATTTTTTCCATAAAAGAACAAACACCACAATAATTCTTTTCTCCATAAAAGAACAAACAACAGTTACTTTTTTTTGCCATAATAGAACAAACATCTCACCAAAAGTATGGAACAAAGACACAAACCAAAAGGCCTTAACACTGAGTGAAATGCAGAGACAAACTGATGATATGGGAACCGGACTGTAAGAATTTATAGGCCTGGTCGCAGGTGGGAGAAATTGAAATAGGAAGGAGTCTCCCACAGTAACGCGAAACATGGATGAACCTGATTGGCTAGCGGGACGCGTTTGAACCAGAATCACGTTAGTTTTGAAATGACTAACCGGAACATGGTTGATTGAATGTCGCGTCTGATGCATACAGAAGTGACCATTCAGCAGGGAAGTGACAGCTTCGAACGTGACTGATGTGCAGCCGCGTCCTGTTATAAAAATATGCATAAGACGCGGCATGTATAGGATCACGTCCGGTGAGCGCGCAAAAATATGTACTGGACGTGGTAGCTGACATATCACGTCTTGGTTGCACGGAGAACCATGCCAGAAGATTGTGAAGAACGCGGTATGCTACCTATCACGTCCTAAAGCGTTCCCTTACCAACCGCGTTGTTATGCATTATTTTGGCAAAACTTTTGACCCACACATCATTCAGGTCATACATTATAAATGGAACATTACAAAGGTCAAAAGGCCTACTTATGACTCTGACCACATGACTCTTTGTTTTCGCCACCAACTAGACATCAGACAAAGTAAGTTTTATTATGCCTGATTAGTATCCGGCAAATAAAAGGAGAGGTTATTCGTGATTCTTAACAATTTTAAAATTGATCCATTTTAGTTTTATTTTAGTTTTTTTATGGATTCTTTTTTGAATTTATGAGGGACACAATTTTAATTAAGTTGGTCCATTTTAAATTTTTTAGAGATCATTAATAGTTTTTTTATTTGCTAGAGATTAAAATGGGTATCGTGAAATTTGCTGAGTACCGAAAAAAATATTTACTTAAATAAAAAATAATAATTATAACAAATTATAAGAAAAAGTATTTGTCATTTTTTTTTATAACAAGTATTTGTCAATTTTAAATGATAAAATTTTGTATCATTTTTAACAAAATTAAGTTGTTTTGTGTATTTTTGTATTTTCTCTCCTCCACTTTCTTTTTTCATAATTTTATAAAACAAATTGTAAAAAAATATCAAAAATACATCAAAGGGACGTAGTTTCTTTAAAAAAATGAGACAAAAGTGTGTCATTTAAAATTACGAACATTTTCCTTGAATTTATATATACAAAATATTGTTTTTATAATATTAGTGGATTATTTGTATTAAAAATAAATTTTCTAAACTTAAAAAATTAAAACACCTAAAAGAAAATCATATCCCTTTAACTACATAGGGATGTAAATGGGTCATAAATAAGTCTATTTTAACACGCATGGTCTCTAAGCTTCCAAACTCAGTTCATATTTTTTAATAAATAGTATTTTTTATTTTTAATAAAATAAGTTTTTTTAATAAACTAATATCTTGTAATTTTTAATAAAATAATATTTTATAACTTTTCATAATATTCCTCTTCTTACTCGTTAAACACATTTTTCTTAACCCAAATTCTTTTGCCACCACTCATCTTCTCTCCTTTTGTCAATTTGCTACTCTTTTGGTCCCCTTCTCAATTTTTTATTTATTCCAAATCATGAATTGCTCATCATCCATTCTCAAAGTTCTCATAGTTGATAGTAAGTCTTTATTCTTTATATTTTTTATCTCCTTTTTATACATTGACAAAATTGCCTATTTTCAAAATTCCTATTAAAAAATAATTATTTGATTAATGGGTGTTGCATGCATTTTGGACGTGTTTATGTGGGCAACTTATTTTTTATTTTATTTATTTATTTATTTATTTTTTATTGGAAAGTAGAGGCCAATTTCTTGATAATTCTTTGATTATATACATTGAAAATGAATTCTTTAACAATATAAAAATCTTGTAGAGTTAAAATTAAGAGAAGTTATCATAATTTCTCTGGCAAAAAAATTAAAATATTATTATTTTAATAAATAATTACAAATACATAGCAATTTCGAAACTATCTACAAATCTATAGGAGTCATTGACAAAAAAAAATTAACTTATAAACCGTAAAACTTTGAAAAGGCATAACTTTTGACTCGGGTATCCGAATGAGGTAATTCTTTTTTTGATTCCATATAACTTTTCGAGATCTACGCAATGACATCTCATTTGATATATTTTATCTCTCACAAACATAATTCAAATTTGCAATGATTGTATTATATACAAAAAAATTTCAAAAAATTATTATTAATAAGAAAAATAAAATAAAGATTAAATTTATGATTTAAACTCAAAAATTAATTTGAAAAATCTGTATTAATAAAGAAGATAATTAAATAAATATTCTAAACACTTGTTAAAACATTATATAAAATTGTATATATTTTAATAATTAATAAATAAACTTGTACACTATTTTTTTCAAACACTTGGCAGAAGTATATATTTTAATATGACATTAAGTATCCTTATTTATAGATGGGTTAATCTACTTTGGTGTCATCTTTATATTATCATTGTTGCAAATTTGAATTATGTTTGTGAGAGATAAAATATATCAAATGAGATATCATTGCATAGATCTCAAAAAGTTATGTGGAATCAAAAAAAGAATTATCTCATTCGGATACCCGAGTCAAAAGTTATGGCCTTATAAAGTTTTACAGTTAAATTATTAATTTTTTGTGCCACGTGTCAGCAACAGATAATTGACGCCTAATTTAGGCGTGAATGCCTTGGGAGTCACACCTAATTTAGGCATAAATAGTCACGCTCAATTTGGGCGTGAATAATTGCAATAGATTCGTAGATAATTTTGAAACTGCTATATTTTCATAATTATTTATTAAAATAGTAATATTTTAATTTTTTTGCCAATAATCAACTTATATCTACGTAAATTTATAAGTTTTATGAAATGTAAATTATATACTTAGTTTAAAGTGATATATTTTTCTCCTATTATAGGAGAGAAAATATATCTCTAGCAATACACAAAAACAAGTGTGGGACCCACAAGAAAAAAGAAAGAGAAAAAATACAAATGAGTCTCACATATTTTTGTGTCTGCTACTAGGGGTGTAATTAGGCCAGGTCAGGCCAGACTTTGGTCTTCATGGCCTAGACCTACACACGAAAAAATTGAGCCTATCTGGTCTATGAGTCTATCAAAGGCTTAATTTAAAGGTCGAGCATGCCCCGATAGTAAAAAATAAAAAACCTACATGGCCTATGAGGCCTTTTAGGCCTACCATATTGCAAATTAAATTTTTTAAAAAAAATGAAATATCTCATTCATTAAACAATTTTTCTAGCATGGGTCCAAAATATTAAATTCTACAACAGATTTTTTAACAAAACACATATTATAAAAAATCATGACAACAAATAAATATTAAATATTAGGTTAGGTTACCTAACTTTTAGAATAAATACATAAATATATAATATTTTTTATTTAAATATTAAACAGGCTGGCCTACAGGCTAAAAGGCTAGGCATTCTATTTGCAGCCTACGGCCTTGTTTCTAAACAGGCTCACCGACGAGCCTTAACCTGTTCTAATTACATCGTATGCCAGGGCAGGCTAGGCTTTTTGTAGGCCAAGCCATAGGCCCCTGTAGGCCGGCCTGACCCATTTACACCCATATCTGCTACAGATATATTCTCTCCACTATAACAAGAGAAAAACATATCCCTAATTTATAATTTCTATAAGTGCATAACTTTATCACTCAATCTGTATTAGTAGGCGTAAATTTCATAAAGATGGTTATATTTATCATCATTTTAGACTTATCACTTTTACAATCTATTTAATTATCGTTGGATTAATTTAAAATCAATTATAATTATTTTTTTCACGGTTAATTTTAAATTGATCCAAATAATAATAAAATAAATAGTAATAAAACACTGTACTATTTATGATGAGCCTCTTGATTCGTTGAAGCTTCTTCTTCAGGCATACATGGGCATTTCTCACCCACGAAAAAGAAGGGCTGGCCTTTTTATTTTATTTTTTTGTCTTAGAAAAAGAAAAGACGGACGCGCACTTCTCGTACTTCCACCATTTAAATAAATATAAGAGTAAAGTTCATTTGGGTTCCTAACAAAAAATATTATTCTCACTTTAGTCCCTTATAAAAAGAAAATTAGTCGTATGGTCCTATGAAATTTAAAATTAATCCGTTTTAGTCATTTTGAGAGACTAATGTGGATCTTTTTTGAATTTATAAAGAACCACGATTTCAACAGAATGGAACTTTGAATTTCTTAAGGACCTTAGAACTATTTTTTTTAAAAGGGACTAAAGTGGAGACCGTATTTTTTGTTAGGGATCCAAAAGAGACTTTACTCTAAATATAACTTCATTTGACTATATTACCCTTTCCGTCTATTTATATTATCTCATTTTTTTTGGTATAAATATTATCTCATTTCATTCGGCAGAGATACCGAAAGACAATAATAAAATTTAATTAATATCTTTTTAATTTTTTTAATTGACAAAAAATTAAAGTAAATTTTTTTTGAAGAAACAATTATTTTGAAGTAAAAATGGTATCCGTCAAGGTGTATAACTTATTGCGTTATTATAAAAAAGGAATTGTTTTAATAAAATTTTTAATAGTGCTTATGTGTAGGGGTGTAAATGAGCTGGGCTGGCCCGGCCCAGCCTCCATCCCAGCCTACATAAAGTCTGGCTTGGCTCGGCCTTTTAAGAAAATAGAGTAGGCTTGACCTTATAAGAAAGTCCTTTTAACAAATAGGCCGTAGGTCATTTTTTCCAAGCTCGGCCCAAAGCCTTATAGGCTGACCTACTTAATTTATTAAAAATAAAATAAATATTATTTATTTTATTATGTAGCATGGCAATTTGGCAAACTACCAATACGAATACCAACCCAACCCTAATTTTATTATGTGCGCCGCTGCCCGCTTCTCACTCTCGGTCTCGGCTTCGTCTTTTCTCTTAGAAGCCCCGTGCATTGCTATATGTGCTCTTACTTTTTGGATTGGTTACATCATAGACTCATAGTCATCTCTTACTTTTTGTGCTATTTTATTTTATGAAAGGAAAACTTGTCTAATGTCTCCAAATTTTACATGTTGTTTATACCATGGAGCAATGGGTACCTTACTGGATTATGATGTTACTGATGAAGATATTTCAATAATATTCTTCTTTCCCTTGTCTTGATGGTGGTTTAAAGATTTTTAGAAGAATGACATTCTCTTGTAGAATTTATTTCAGCTTCCAGTAATTGTATTTTTCTTATTTTTCCCATTTCTTTGACTCTATTCTTCTATGATATACATTCTAGAGCTGGGGTATTATGTTGAGTTGACTCTTTCTTGTTTGTCATTTTTTTCTTATGAGAACTACTAGTGCATGCATGAATGGAACTTTCTTTGATCTATACAAATTTTTTTTGCTTATTACTTACAGTGGTAAGCCTACAAGGCCCGTAGGCCATGTTTGGCTTTCTTATTTTTACAAATAGGCCGGGCTTGACCTACGCACAAAGCCTTTGATAGGCCAGATAGGCTGAATTTTTTTACGTAGGTTTGGGCAGGAAGGCCAAAGCCCGGCCCAGCCCAGCCCATTTACACCCCTACTTATGTGCCTTAAAAAAATTAATAATAATGCATAGGCAAATAAAGAATTAAGAATATAACCATTTCTTTAATGTAATTATAGGGATATGTTATTCTGTATAATTTTTTTTATTCTTACCATATCTATCACTCTCCAACGCCGCTAGTGTTCGATATATTCCCATGATTCTTTGATACATCTTGCTTCTGTGGGCTACAATCTTGCTTCTGTTGGCTGCTGAATATGGGTTCTGCATAGGGGTGGCAATACGGATCAACTCGACACGGCATGCGTTCGACCCGTACACTATTCGACACGATCCATACACGACACGTTTTGTAAATGGGTCAAAAAATACGAATCCGGACACGGCCCGTTGCGGGTCACGGGTCAACACGACACGACCCGCAAAATTTGAAATTAAAAAAAAAGGGAAGATTTTTTGAAAAATAAATAAATTTAAAACAACAAAAAAATAAAAATAAACTACCTTGTTTTTTTAGAAAATTACAAAAATAAATGAATAAAAATGAATAAAAGTAATAATATTTAAATATTAATGACGCCAACCCGCGGGTGTCACCATGACCCGTCACGAAAAAAATGTGTCACATTTATACAACCTGTACACGACCCGCTCCTACCCGTGGTTTTGACACGACACGTTTTAATGGGTCGAGTCACGGGTCAACCCGCAGGTCAATATCTGTATTGCTACCCCTAGTTCTGCAGTATGAAAGTGGAAAAGTTTAAAGAAAAAGGTAACTTTAACATATGGAGGAAAAAGATGAAGGCGATTCTCGTTCATCACAAGTGTGCTAAGGCTTTAGGTGGAGAGAAAGATTTGCCAACTATCTCTATCCGTTGAACTGATTGCTACAGGCTCCTTCTGAACAGCTTGATAATTAGATCAAAATCTCAATAGATGATAAAAATGATGATCACAAAAATATCTATGTAACACCATTTATCATATTCTTCCTTCAGAATTGATGTCACATGAATTGCATTGATTTATCTGATTCAGCTTCTTTACATTATGATGATAGATTTAATTATTATTTGATATTAATAAGATATTAAGCTATACAATGCTCCACTTTAATTTATAATAAGACAAGAAAATGCTAATTTACACAAACTGATTTTAGGACAATTTATCAAAGAAGTATCACTGTTGAATTTTGACATCAAGATCAGTCATATAGAATTCCCACTCAATCAAGTTAATTTTAACTTCTCTCATGAAACTCGTAATAATCACGTTTTCTATAATATAATTACTCCATTTCATTCATAACAATTTTCATAAAAAAAAAAAAATCTATTGCTTCTTGCTGTTCAAATATCATTCTCCTTCTAGCATACTGAGGCCAGCTTATGAATTACAGAATCGTACCAGAAATTACTAACATTGACCCACGAGGCTTCTCTTGGGTCAAATTGGACCCTCAAATCAATTGCGGAAACGAAACAGTAAATACAAGAGGAGAGAGATGGAGAAGAACACAGTCAATTTGTTTAACGTGAGAAAACCTTCTCCAATGTGAAAAAATAAAAACTCACGGAACACTAGTCCAGAATTAAACTTTCACTATAAAAATAATGGGTTACAACAATCAAACTTCCCTAGTCTATCACTAGAGATACAATCAAATTTCACCAAGTATGGTGGTAACATCAAATGTCCCTAAAGAGGTTTAACACTCAAACATCTCTTTAGAGGTACTCTAAAATAATCAAGCATCACCTACAATGGTGGTATTAAAACTTCTCTAGAAAGGTCTCACTCAAACTTCTCCCTAGAGGTATTCAATCGAGTTCTTTCTCTCATGGAGGATTTCTTCAACTCACTTTGTTGATCTCATCTTCCTCTATTTATAGATGGCTAGGAGGGATATGTTCAAAGCTCTAGATTCTTCTTCATTTAATGTGGAGAATTTCAATACAACTCTTCATTCTCCCATGAAGTCCTTTTATTTTCCCATGAAGCCTTTTCATTCTTCCATGCATTGGAACTTGTATCTAATTAAGGAGAAATAATTAAACAATTCTCCCCATTTTCGACTTAATTAGAGGGGATCTTCATATCCGTTCCTTCGCAGCGAGTGTAATCAGTACTCGCTCGCCCTAAAGCAGAAGTCTCTTCTCGTACTCCTAAAATTAAGTACTCATTGTGTCTCCTACCAAGCTCTAGGTCCTTGGATTGAAACCGATTTGATACCACTGTTGAGTTAAGTCGGACTTTCAAGTCAATTGCGGAAGCGAAACAGTAAAATGCAAGGGGAAAAGATGGAGAAGAACACATTCGATTTGTTTAACGTGGAAAAACCTTCTCCAATGTGAAAAAGTAAAAACCCACAGGACACTAGTCCAGAATCAAACCTCCACTATAAGAATAATGGGTTACAACAATCAAACTTCCCTAGTCTTTCACTAGAGGTATAATCAAACTTCACCAAGTATGGTGGTAACATCAAACATCCCTAAAGAGGTCTAACACTCAAATATCTCTTTAGAGGTACTCTAAAATAATCAAACATCACCTACAATGGTGGTATTCAAACTTCTCTAGAGAGGTCTCAGTCAAACTTCTCCCTAAAGGTATTCAGTCGGGTTTTTCTCTCATGGAGGATTTCTTCACCTCACTTTATTGATCTCATCTCTTCCTCTATCTATAGATGGCTAGAAGGGATATGTTCAATGCTCTAGATTCTTCTTCATTTAATGTGGAGAATTTCAATATAACTCTTTATTCTCCCATGAAGTCCTTTCATCTTCCCATGAAGCATTTTCATTGTTCCATGCATTGGAACTTGTATCTAATTAAGGAGAAATAATCCAACAGCTTCTTGATTAATAAAAGTTTAAGGGAATGAATATAGACATCTAAAATTTGTATTGTTGCTATACCTTTCTTTCGAGATTACTTCATTGACTGCACGAGGGTGGTGGTAATCCAATGATGATAATTACTCAGAATTTGTTGGTCAAATGTTTGATTTTTTTTTCTTTTGTTAAGTTTTGAAAATAGTTTGGTTTACTTTGACAAATAGGTCTGAGAAATTAACATTAATAAAATAAGCAATGAACAGAAAATTTTCAAAGGTCCATACCTAATGGGATCAATGACTAGATTGTCACATTTTTGGGAATTCTTTACCAAACAGGCAATCGAACATGCGAACAATAAAATTTACCAGACTACTACGTGTTGAAGTTCATTACGACTGATAGTAAACTTGGTGGACAATGATTTTGTGACACGTGGCACACTTTCGCAGGAAAAGTTAACGGTCACGCGATCAAGTTCATTATCACTTATAGCGAACTTCGTCCAGTAAAAAAGTGTGTCCCGTGTCACGAAATCATTGGCCACCAAATTCGCTATTAGTTGTAGTGAACTTCAATACATCACAGTTTGATAAATTTTACTGTTCCTAAAACAGTTTGATATATAAATACCAAATATGTGGCACATTAGTCACTGTTAGTAGGGGTGTGCATGGGTCAGGTCGAGTCAGATTTTTGTGCCGACTTGACCGAACTTGATTTTTATAGGTCAAGTATTTTGACCTGACCCGCTTTAATTTGATCCAAGTCAGGTTTGACTTAGTGTGAATTTTTTTGAACTATTTCAGAATCGGGTCGGATCTTACCTGACTTGGTTTCTAAAGTGGGTCTGACTTGATTTCTAAAGTGGGTCAAATCTGACCTGACCCGTTTTTGACTTGTTTTGGTAACAAAATTTCGTCAAAATTTCTACATTGCAAACGACGAAAATTTCGTCACAAAATTATTTTTTTTGTCGGAATAATTTTTGTTGAAAAGCGACGGAATTTTTTCTCAAATGAAAATTTTTACAAAACTAAATTTTCTATCAAAATTTAGTTTCCGTCAAAAAATTTGACGAATATGATTTTCTCCATCAAATGTTTTAAACGAAAAAAGAATTACGTCAAGAAGGAAGAGTTCAACTAATATGCATCTTAAGTATGTCATACACATTAGTTATATTATACAAACAACTAAATAAAAAATATGCGGGATACTGAACTGAACACTGCTCTATGTTAACCATAGGACTTTTAAGAAGTCCACGTTATGTTTCCCAGATTCCTGAGTGGACCATGTCTCTCCAACAAACTCAGGAAACACTTTTACAAACCACCCTGGGAAGAACATTGTCAAGGGCTATGCTGGTACCCAACAGGAGGAAGCATAAAGAATTCGGCCCTTCCAACCTTGCAGCATGCAGTTGCCATCTTCATCTAGCATGAAATCACTGTGGTACTCTTCTCTCAACATGCCTCTTAATAAGTTAATTAGCTCTTGATCCAAAGGAAGTTGCCTAAACCCAGCCCTCGTGTTCCGACCTTGCCATTGCTTGTATGTCTCGGGCCTCTCAACCCTCTTAGAACCCTCACAAGCTATAATATTCATTACCTCCCTCCCAAAGAACTCCTCCTCAAACATCAACCTCACAGGATCTTCGCGAGCAACATTGGTGTCAAGCACATCAAACAAAGAAAAGTAATGAAAAAGAGCCTCCCGGAACCGTGTCACAAAGAATGGGACATTATAGTTCCCATTGATCGTAGTATGTATAAAGATAGTGGGATTTGCCTTCCCAATTAAATTTAAAACAGCATCCTTGGGACTATTCAACACAACAGTCTCATCGAGTAGATTCTTAAATCGAACCAAACAATTCACTGTAACAAGTTCATTTTTCTTTATATTCAAGTCCTCAATTTTGATGGTTTCCCATTTCTGTGCAATAGCATTGAACTCAAATGGAATATTAAATCGATCACAATACCTTGCCAGGCGTAGCCCTGTCTCCTGGACTCTCTCTGCTGGCCTGAAACCAGGTTGAGGGAGCTCTATCCCTGTCATGCGCAGCTTGGGAGGTCCACCAGGTAGTTTTGATAGACCATAAATAAGTGCGGGCCACTGGAAGCCATAACGGATGCCAAAATCTACAATGTGAAGAGTTTCCACTTCCTTGGCAAGATTAAAAATTGTATGGTTTGCAAAAATAATTGCAAGCTTCTGAAATGGGCAGGCTGAAATATACATTTGGTAAGCTTTCACCGTGTCTGCAGCAGAGGTTATTTTGGAGGATAAAGCAGTATAAATTTGAGTGCCAGTGCCAGCCAAGCGTGCTTCAAGAGCATTTGCAAAGCAATAGGCCAGCCTCTGAGACCCATCACCCAACGGGGAAGAATGTTGCCTTATCTGCTTCAATAACTCATTAGCAGTTGCACGATTATTAGAAGAAACAGCTTGTGCACATAGAATCAATAGTGTCCTCAGATCCACAACTCCCGTCTTATTGTCTTGTTTCGTAACATGGCTCTTTCCACTACCAGACTTGTTTTTTTCTTCTTTCTGCTGAGTGCTCACGTCTGGTTCATTAGGCTGCTCTTTTTTACAATCACACACAGGAGCTGCCTCATTTCCCCACCTCTGGGGTAGTAGTACCTTATCAAATAATTCTGATAACTCATTGTCATCCATGCAAACAGCTGAGTGCTTGTTGCTTCTCCCAACTTGTAAATCCGTTTCATCCTCCCGCTCATGATTCTTCCTTCCTCTTGACTCAGCTGAAAAATGCTCCCATTTATCTCTCTCGGTCTCAATTACAACCTGCTGATGAGACTTTCTAAAAGAAGGGCTAAAAGTGCTCTTCTCCAGGTCAATAACCAATGGATTCCCTTTAGGCAGAAACTTACCGGCTTCCTCCACACCTTTCTCAAATTGCAGTAAAAATTCACTCTTGCTAAGCAAGTTTGGATCTAAAAATCCAGCCCTGGAACTTTCCAAGAATCCAATATTGTTTGCAGTGAAGCTACTAGTGCATTCATAGAAGATTGGGTACAATAGGTTGTACTCGCCTGGAAAACAAAGTCAACAGGAAAATTGGTTTGAAGTAAAGAAGGCTTGTAGTTGTACGCAGTAAGATCAACGTTACTCCAATGGGGCTCAACCGTGTTGCTAGTGCTAGTGGTACTGCTAAAATCGATGAAGTTACTATAGAGACTGTCATCAGGACTCTCCAATTGGTGATAGTTTTGGATGGAAGAAGGGTATGCCTCACCAATGACCTCATAGAATGATTTCTCAGCAGCCTGAAGAGCCAAAGAATCATGAAACATGCAGGCCTTCTCTTCCAGGTCCTCTTCCATAAGCATTTGGTTTATGTAGCGTAGGACGGTAGCAGAGAAATCAGTCTCATCCAAGGAAGAGTCTTCTTCCGTAGTAATGGTCGAGAGGGATTCAGGAATTTGAGAATTGTTTGGATCGGGTGGAAGAAGTAACGGGTCGATGGACCTCATCCCATTTACAGGGTCAAGGCACTGATCCTCTACATTGAGCATAATAGGCACTTGGTTGACTTTAAATCCGTTGACGAAATTGGACTTGAAATGAGGATCCATCAAGAAATAAAATCTGAAGGAATTCACCTCTTCTATCAATCCATATTATAAATTGAAAAGGACAAAGAAAGAAAGAAATTTGTTTACTATTATGATACCCCAAGAAACCAGGACAACATAACTAACAGAGTTTTATAGTGAGGTGATGATATATACTACACACCGGAAAACGAAACGTGGAAGAGGCAGAAGCAGTAACACAAGAAAAACAAGGATTTATTTATCTGTAAATAGTTCCACTTAACTTACACCACACCAAAATGCGAAAAAAACATAACTGTTTATGTTAAACTAGCTCGGGGAAATTTTAGAAACCCTAAGAATCAGTTAATTGAGGATAATTGATGTATGAAGGGGGAAACCGTGAGTTTCCATCCCTGAAGGAAATAAAGAACAAACATGAAGATCCAGGGATGTGCATAATATGAAACAGCAGAAAGAAAGAGAGAAAATGTCGTTCATTTAAAATAATAATGGAAAAAATTCAATAGAAAGTAGAATACAAACGAAGACCAGAGAGAGTGGAACCTGTGAGAATTGAGGTTTTCTTTCTTTACTTGCTTTGTCTAATGTCTAGTTGGTGGCGAAAACAAAGAGTCATATGGTCAGAGTCATAAGTAGGACAGAACATAGGAGGTGGAGATACGGTATTTATTCTTTTTATTTTTTTAAATTTTATTTTTTTTAAATTTAGGAGGTGGAGATACGGTATTTATTTTTTATTTTTTTTAAATTTAAGAGGTGGAGGTCCACCGTATCGTTGGTTACCTCAGCAGACATTTGCATTCGCAGTTGCAGGCCACTCTGTTGAAGTTGAGAACACTTTCTTTAATACAAGTTTCCTAAGAGATGGGATTCATTTAAAGAAAAAATAAAAAAGTGATTGGCATGAATATTGAAGTGAGAATGGTAGAAGAGGAAATTTTTTATGCAATATTAGAAATATTTTTCCCTTAAACAAATTACATGTAGATTTCTTGTTTTTCTTGTTTTTTTCCCACTCAGCACATATAATACAAAAAACGAGAGATTCTAATTGGATTGTCGCACCCGATCACTTGCTGGGAGTAGGAAAAGTGATTTCTGCTATTTTTCCCTAAAAAAAATTACATGACACTCAGCACATATGACACAAAAAATGAGATATTCTAATTGTAGTGTTGTAAATATTTCGGTTGAAGTTCGAACGAAGTTGAATATGTTTTCGCCACCAACTAGACATTAGACAAAGCAAGTTTTATTATGCCCGTCTAGTGGCTGGCAAAAAAAAAAGAGGCTATTCGTGATCCTTAACAATTTTAAAATGGATTTATTTTAGTTTTTTTTATGGAGTTTTTTTTTAAATTTGTGAGGGACACAATTTTAATTAAATAAGTCCATTTTAAATTTTTTAGAGACTACGAATAGTCTTTTTATTTGCTATAGAGACTAAAGTGAATATCGTGAAATTTGCTGAGGACCAAAAAAGTATTTACTCAAATAAAAAATAAAGATAATAACAATTTATAAAAAAAATATTTGTCATTTTTAAATAATAAAATTATGTATCATTTTTAACAAAATTAAGTTGTTTTGTGTATTTTTGTATTTTCTCTCCTCCAATTTCTTTTTTCATAATCTTATAAAAGAAATTGTAAAAAAAATCAAAAATACATCAAAATGACGTAATTTCATTAAACAATGAGACAAAATTGTGTCATTTATAATTACGAACATTTTCCTTGAACTTATATATACAAAATATTGTTTTTACAATATTAGTGGACTATTTGTATTAAAAATAGATTTTCTAAACTTTAAAAATTAAAACACCTAAAAGAAAATCATATCCCTTTAACTACATAGGGATGTAAATGGTCATAAATCTATTTTAACGTGCATGGTCTCTAAGCTTCCAAACTCGGTTCATATTTTTTAATAAATAGTATTTTTTATTTTTAATAAAATAATAATCTTTTAATAAAATAATATCTTGTAATTTTTATTAAAATAATATTTTTTAATATTTTTTAATTCTTCATAATATGTCCTCTTCTTACTTGTTAAACACATTTTTCTTAACCCAAATTCCTTTGCCACCCCTCGTCTTCTCTCCTTTTGTCAATTTTGGCTACTTTTTTGGTCCCCTTCTCAATTTTTTATCAATTCCAAATCATGAATTGCTCATCATGGATTCTCAAAGTTTTCGTAGTTGATAGTAAGTCTTTATTCTTTATATTCTTTATCTCCTTTTGATACATTGACAAAATAGCCTATTTTCAAAATTTCTATTAAAAAACAATAATTTCATTAATGGGTGTTGCATGCATTTTGGACGTGTTTATGTGGGCAACTTATTTTTTATTTATTTTTCTTTATTTATTTAATTATTTTTTATTGGAAAATAGAGACCAATTTCTTGATAATTCTTTGATTATATACATTGAAAATGAATTCTTTAACAATATAAAAACATGTAGAGTTAAAATTAAGAAAAGTGATCATAATTTCGCTAATAAATTTCTTTCAAAAAAATTTACATTAATTATGTATTGTATAGTAAAAACTTTTATTTATAATATAATATGTTTATTTTTTTCCATATCAAAAAAATTCTTGGATCTGCGATTGTTTCTTAGTTAGTGCTATAGAACATTTAAACTTATTCTTTCTTCATATTATACAACACAAAACTATCTCAATTATATATATGAGATAACCGTGTTTATTTAAACAGCATATTTCGTTTCATTATTTTTATAAAATTAAGATTAAAATGAAATCAACTCAAACATATACTAATAATATTTTTTAATATATGAAATAATCAACTTATATGGACGTTAGTTTATAAGTTTTATGAAATGTAAATTTTATACTTAGTTTATAGGGATATATTTTTCTCCTGTTAGAGGAGAGAAAATATATCTCTAGCAATACACAAAATCAAGTGTGGGACCCACAAGAAAAATAAAAGAAAAAAATACAAATGGGTCTCACATATTTTTGTGTCTGCTATTTGGTAAACAGCATATTTGGCTTTCATTATTCGTGTATTACTTGTATAAATCTTTTAATAAAAAGGCCTCAGGCTCTAATTTAGAAGCTCGGCCTTAGAGCCTCCCAGGCTAGCCTAGTATATAAATATTTATTTATATTTTTTATACTACTTGTAATAACTATCTCTCATCAATTTATTTCACCCCATTTTATTGGTTTAACAGATTTTTTGAATGATTTTTTTCTATATTATGCTATTTGGATATATATTGAATTTATGTATATTTATGGAATTTTGATGTTCTATATTAAATGTAATTCGTTCCATTTTATTTTTTATTTTATTTTTATTTTTATTTTTTTTGGCACTTTTTTTTATAATGGGCTAAAATAATATAACTTGTTATCTACCTTCTCTCACTTTAATTTTTTATTTATTTATTGTAGACTTTGCAAATTATTGCTGCAAATTGGAAGCTAAGGTTTCTATCTGGAAATTGATTTTTTGTGGAATTCTGTTCTCTTATTTTTATTCTTTAACATGCTAACAGGCTAAGACAGGCTTTACACGGGATTTTTTTTTTTTTGTAAATAAACCAGGACACAGGCCAATATTATATTCGTAACAGGTAACAGGCTAAGGCCAGTCGGACACGTTTAAATACAGGCTTGGCCCGTTAAGATCAAAGCTCGGCTCGTTAACACCCGTAGCTACAGTTATATTCTCTCCACTATAACAAGAGAAAAATATATCCCTAATTTATAATTTCTATAAGTGCATAACTTTATCACTCAATCTGTATTAGCAGGCGTAAATTTCATGAGGATGGTTATATTTATCATCATTTTAGACTTATCACTTTTACAATCTATTTAATTATCGTTGGATTAATTTAAAATCAATTATAATTATTTTTTTTCACATTTGATTTTAAATTGTTCCAAATAATAATAAAATAAATAATAATAAAACATGGTATTATTTATAATGAGCCTCCTGATTCGTTGAAGCTTCTTCTTCAGGCAGACATGACGGGCATTTCTCAACCACGAAAAAGAAGGGCTGGTCTTTTTATTTATTTTTTGTCTTAAAAAAAAAAAAGAGGGACGCGCACTTCTCGTACTTCCACCTTTTAAATAAATATAAGAGTAAAGTTCATTTGGGTTCCTAACAAAAAATATTATTCTCACTTTAGTCCCTTATAAAAAAAAAAGAAAATTAGTCGTATGGTCCTATGAAATTCAAAATTGATCCATTTTAATCATTTTAAGAGACTAATGTGGATGCTTTTTGAATTTATAAGAAACCACCATTCCATCAAAATGACACTTTGAATTTCGTAAGTACCTTAGGACTATTTTTTTTCAAGGAACTAGAATGGGGAATATATTTTTTGTTAAGGATACAAAAGACACTACCAGAAATAGAGCATTTAGAGGCGATACTACTGAGGCAGTTTACATTAAACCGTCGGAATTTAACTTATAACGACCCTTTTGAGTGAGGTCGGATAAATTGGTGTAAACTGCGGCGGTAATTATATAACCGCCTAAAAAAAAATTTAATTCGGCGGTTTTATTAGTATTTAGAGGCGGTTCATATTTGTATTATAAAAAAATACATGACAGTTGCGGTGTTTTTAACCATTGTGACCAATTGATTTTATTGTTTTACTTTTACCAATTAGTTTTTAAATAGTAATAGTAGTAATAAAATTGGTGAATTCTGATTCCCCCTTTTCACTTTCCCCTTCCCCCTTTTTCACTTTCACTTTCCCCTTCCCCATACCCCTTTTCACTTTCGCGTAGACCCTCCCCACTTCCAGTTTCCCGCTACACACCGGTGAGACTATTTTCTTTGTTCCAAAGTGTAACTGATTTTCGCTCTTTTCTTTGTCCATCTACTCTTCCCCCTTTTCACTTTCGTTCAACTGAGTTTAGGTTTTTGTTGTTGGCTTCAATCTACTCTTCATTGTCTAAAGTTCATGTTTTTCTGACTATTTACTTCTCATCCTTTCACCATTTAGGTTTATTTCATTGTCATCGGTGAAGAAGGCGTGCAATCTTTGCCAGCTTCAATCTACTCTGCTTTGAGGGCCGTGAACGGTGAAGAAGGCGTGCAAGGAAGCATAACCCTGCATACTAAAACTCGGTGAGTGTTCTTCACCCTCATCAACTTCTGTGTTTTGTTCTTTTAATGATTGATTTTTTTTTTATATTTTCTCGCAAAGTGCATGGGTGAACCGATATTTATTATATTATTTTATTTTTATTTTTTTTGGTGCATGGTTTATGATACCAGTAGAAGGAACACCTTTGATAGCGCATGTTTTTTTTGTTTTGGTTATGGGTAGTTATTATGCCTTGTAATAAGAGGGCTTATCCTCATTTTTATGGTTATTTTTATGAGATCCATTTGGACAATGCAGAAATACAGTGAAATTAACACTGCAAATAGGAGAAAACAAACTATCCCGCACACACTTGGTGCGAAAACCTTAGCAAGGCGTAAGAGGGAGTTGGTATGATCTTTTTTCGAATTCCTTGCGTTTAGATGCTTTTGATATTACTATAATATTCTTGTAATATATAACTCATTTACATATTGTCATTGTTGCAGGAAATAGAAAATGGCAGAAAATATTCTAGGGGTGATATGTATGCTATTTCTCACATCAAAAGGGATGGTTCATTTGTCCGTGAAGAAGCTATGCAGAAGAATGTGTGATTTTTTTTTGTTATTTTTTTTTGAAAAAAACCATTTATGTTTCTTTATATTATACATGTAACTAGATCCCTCATGTTTATATGTAGGATCAATTATTAGCATAGATGCAAGAAGGAAAGTCTGATGAAGATGCATATGTATCCGTTTTTGGGAAGGAACACCCAGGTCGTGTTAGAGGTATGGGATTTGGGGTGGTTCCATCGCAGTATTGTAAATCGTCAAGCAGTTCAGGATCATCATCTACTACTATTCCAACGCCAGCTGAATACAATGCCCTGAAAGAAGAATTGCAAAGTATAAAAGGTAGGATGGCAATTTGACACAATGAAAGCGCAAATGGCTGCATTTATGCAAAGTTTATGAGCTCAATTACCATCTAATTTTCATTTAACCAGGTAAATTTTGAATTCCCTTCTATCTCATGTTTATATGAGGCAGCCCTATACAGTTGTATACAATCTGTATTTTTTTATCATTGTAAACATGGTGATTGTATACTTATCCTCCTTTGCTTAGACATGTTGTATATGATCATTGTAAACAGGGACCCATGGTGAATTCTGTTTCGTATTGCTTAATCATGTTGTTTAGCTGCCTAATATCTTGTGTCTATATTGGACATAAGGAAGAACGTACGGGTGCCTCATTTTGTAAGATTGGATATGAATATTGGAATTATATTCATAAGAAAGAGAAAGAATACAGGTTTCTGCATACAGGTTGAAAGATTGGATATGGATATTGGATATATGCTGGAACTGCTACCACTTGATGTACTTGACTTTAAGCTTGATGTATGCATATTTACTTGTTAATGCTACCACGTTTCTGTTTCTGATGTCAAGATTGGATATGAATACTTGATGTAACTGCTACCACTGTTTCTGTTTCTGATGTTAATGCTGGAAATTCATTTATTTGAACTTTATTTGTTACTTGTGTGTGAAACTTGTAAATTCAGTATGTCTCATTTATTCTTTTTTTCTTTTGCATTAGGCTGCAGACTTGGGATCTCCGGGACTTAGAAGATCCTCTAATGGTAGTTATGACCCACATTGTGAAGAACCAAATGCTTCACCTCTTGCTCAACCTCCACCACCAGCACCAGAATCTTAAATTTGAAGTTAGGATATCTATTTGAAGTTAGGACATTGTGCATGGATTTCTTTCATGAATGGTTGTTAGTTTTCTGGATTTTTAACTGTTGACATTTCTAGTTAAGTACCTAGGTTATGGTTGTTGAATATGCACTATTACCTAAGGTTGTTATGTTATTACTCCTTCAATGAATGTATGCATATTTACATTATCGTTTATTAATGGATATGTTTTGCTCTTATTCTTAAAATTTTAATTACTTTTTTGTTGGAGATTGTAAATTTAACTGTAGAATAGTTAACCTTAACCAAAATAAAAAATGATGTAAAAAAGAAAAATTTATTGAAAGTGTCGGATAGAAATTTAACTTCAATTGACAAAAAAGACTGCATATTAAAAGTGCCAGATAAAAAAAAGGCCCCATTTATAGATGCCGGCGGTTAACAACAACCGCCTGAGAAAATCAAATGATATTTAAATTTAAAAAAACCGCCACCATAACTGCCTGGAATTATTAATTGGAGGCGGTTTACAAAACCGCCTTTAAAAGGTTGACCGGTATATTTGGACGATAATTCAGGCGTTTCCACCCGTCACGTTGACCGTCGAAGATTGCCCGAAGCGGTTGTTCCAGCGGTTTTGTCTAACCGTCGGAGAATGACATCTCGACTGAGTTAACTCCGACTGTTGAGGAACCGTCGAGGTGGTCAAACAAAGGCGGTTTAAACCGCCTAATATTGGAAATTTAACCGCCTCTAGATGCTCTGGTAGTGAGAGGCTATACTCTAAATATAACTTCATTTTGACTTTATTACCTTTTCCGTCTATTTATATTATCTCTTTTTTTTTTTTTTTTTTTTTTTTTTGGTAAAAGATTTATATTATCTCATTTCATTCAGCGGAGATACCGAAAGACAATAATAAAATTTAATTAATATCTTTTTAATTTTTTTAATTGACAAAAAATTAAAGTAAAAAAAATTGAAGAAACAATTATTTTGAAGTAAAAGTGGTATCTGTCAAGGTGTAAGTTATTTTTGTTTTACTTATTGCGTTATTATAAAAAAAGGGAATTGTTTTAATAAAAAATGTAATAGTTCTTATGTGCCTTAAAAAAATTAATAATAATGCATAGGCAAATAAAGAATTAAGAATATAACCATTGCTTTAATGTAATTATAGGGATATGTTATTCGATATAATTTTTTTTTATTCTTACCGTACCCGTGATTCTTGGATACAATCTTGCTTCTGTGGGCTAGAATCTTGCTTCAGTTGGCTACTGAAAATGGGTTATGCAGTATGGAAGGTGGGAAAGTTTGAAGAAAAAGGTAACTTTAACATGTGGAGGAAAAAGATGAACGTGATTCTCATTCATCACAAGTTTGCTAAGGCTTTAGGTGGAGAGAAAGATTTGCCAACTATCTCTATCGGTTGATGAGAAGGCTGATTGCTACATGCTCCTTCTTAACAGCCTGATAATTATATCAAAATCTCAATAGAAGAAAAAAATGATAAAGGTTAGTTGAGATTTTAATTAAATAATAAAAATGATAAGTAAAGTAAACTTAAAAAAAATAACCTAATCTATAAATAATTTTTTTTTTTTTTTTAACAAACTATTGAAAGGAATATAATATCATTTCAAAACTGAAGTCAAACTTATCCACAAAAAAAACACTGATGTAATTTGACCATTTGCAATGGACAACAAAGTCCACGCGGGTCACGAAACCACTATTTTATTCCTTTGCGTATTGGTTTACCTTAAATTGGGGTGATTTGTTAGCAGACAAGGCAACCATCCCATGAAAATAAGTAATCCTAAAGTTTGTTTGATCTTTATGCACGCTGGTGTGGTCTCCGGAACTCCGGATTCTGCATGATTCCAAAACCAAAAATATTTACCTATCATGTTTGTTATATTATATGAAATAAATTTATCTTCTCTACATATAAAAGTAAGTATGTTGGACCCGTGTAAGAAAAAATGAGAAAATGAAAAAATATGAGTTTCATACATTTTTTTTTGATAAATAGTTTCACACATTTTTATATAGGGTTTATCATCTATCATTTAACATAACCAAAAAAAATTTCCTACACACACAACATCTTGTGGGGTCCACAGCAAAAAAAAAAAACTCTGGCACGCAAAACGAATCTCTATAACATAACACAATCACTTTTCCTACAATATATAACTCTTATAAAACCCTTTTATATATATGTAAGAGATAAATTTAGCTCCTATAACATGAGAAACAATAAATCCAAATACTTATCATATTTGTCTCATGAAATATAATAAATATATTTCCCTAATATGAATCATGTTTCGCTGATTGATGATCACAAAAATATTTTCAATATTTCTGTAGTATCGACTACTCAGGAATATCATTTATTAAAAATAGAAAGAAAAAAAATCTATGTAACATCATTTATCATATTCTTCCTTCAGAATTGATGTCACATGAATTGCATTGATTTATCTGATTCAAGTTCTTTACATTATGATGATAGATTTAATTATTATTTGATATTAATAAGATATTAAGCTATACAATGCTTCACTTTAATTTATAAGACAAGAAAATGCTAATTTAAACAAACTGATTTTAGGACAATTTATTAAAGAAGTATCACCGTTGAATTTTGACATCAAGATCAGTCATATAGAATTCCCACTCAATCAAGTTAATTTTAAGGGTTTATCATCTATCATTTAACATGACCACAAAAACTTTCCTACACTCACAACATTTTGTGGGACCCGCAGCCAAAAAAAAAAAAATCTGGCACGCAAAACGAATCTCTATAACATAATAACTCTTATAAAACCCTAATTTTAACTTCTCTCATGAAACTCGTAATAATCACATTTTCTATAATATAATTACTCCATTTCATTCATAACAATTTTCATAAAAAAAAAATCTCTTGCTTCTTGCTGTTCAAATATCATTCTCCTTCTTGCATACTGAGGCCAGCTTATGAATTACGGAATCGTACCAAAAATTACTAATATTGACCCACGAGGCTTCTGTTGGGTCAAGTCGGACCCTCAAGTCAATTGCGGAAATGAAACAGTAAATACAAGAGGAGAGAGATGGAAAAGAACACGGTCAATTTGTTTAACGTGAGAAAACCTTCTCCAATGTGAAAAAGTAAAAACCCACGAACACTAGTCCAGAATTAAATTTTCACTATAAGAATAATGGATTACAACAATCAAACTTCCCTAATCTATCACTAGAGATACAATCAAACTTCACCAAGTATGGTGGTAAAATCAAACGTCCCTAAAGAGGTCTAACACTCGAACATCTCTTTAGAGGTACTCTAAAATAATCAAGCATCACCTACAATGGTGGTATTCAAACTTCTCTATAAAGGTCTCACTCAAACTTTTTCCTAGAGGTATTCAATCGGTTCTTTCTCTCATGGAGGATTTATTCACCTCACTTTGTTGATCTCATCTCTTCCTCTATTTATAGATGGCTAGGAGGGATATGTTCAAAGCTCTAGATTCTTCTTCATGTAATGTGGGGAATTTCAATACAACTCTTCATTCTCCCATGAAGTCCTTTTATTTTCCCATGAAGCCTTTTCATTCTTCCATGCATTGGAACTTGTATCTAATTAAGGAGAAATAATCAAACAATTCTCCCCCCTTTTTCGACTTAATTAGAAGGGATCTTCATATCCGTTCCTTCACAGCGAGTGTATTCAGTACTCGCTCCCCCTAAAGGAGAAGTCTCTTCTCGTACTCCTAAAATTAAGTACTCATTGTGTCTCCTACCAAGCTCCAGGTCCCTGGATTGAATCCGCTTTCATACCACTGTTGGGTTAAGTCGGACCCTCAAGTCAATTGCGGAAGGGAAACAGTAAAATGCAAGAGGAAATAGATGGAGAAGAACACAGTCAATTTGTTTAACGTGTGAAAACCTTCTACAATGTGAAAAAGTAAAAACTCACGGGACACTAGTCCAGAATCAAACTTCCACTATAAGAATAATGGGTTACAATAATCAAATTTCCCTAGTGTTTCGCTAGAGGTATAATCAAACTTCACCAAGTATAGTGGTATCATCAAACGTCCCTAAAGAGGTCTAACACTCAAACATCTCTTTAGAGGTACTCTAAAATAATCAAGCATCACCTACAATGGTGGTATTCAAACTTCTCTAGAGAGGTCTCATTCAAACTTCTCCCTAAAGGTATTCAGTCGGGTTCTTTCTCTCATGGAGGATTTCTTCACCTCAATTTGTTGATCTCATCTCCTCCTCTATCTATAGATGGCTAGGAGGGATATGTTTAATGCTCTAGATTCTTCTTCATTTAATGTGGAGAATTTCAATATAACTTTTCATTCTCCCATGAAGTCCTTTCATTTTCCCATGAAGCATTTTCATTCTTCCATGCATTGGAACTTGTATCTAATTAAGGAGAAATAATCCAACAGCTTCTTGATTAATTAAAGTTTAAGGGAATGAATAAAATTCATATTGTTGTTATACCTTTCTTCCGAGATTACTTCATTGACTTCACCGGGGTGGTGGTAATCTAATGATGAAAATTACTCAGAATTTGTTGGTCAAATGTTTGATTTTTTTTCTTTTGTTAAGTTCTGAAATAATTTGGTTTACTTTGACAAATAGGTCTGAGAAATTAACATTAATAAAATAAGCAATGAACAGAAAATTTTCAAAGGTCCATACCTAATGGGAACAGTGACTTGATTGTCACATTTTTGTGAATTCTTTACCAAACTGCCACTCAAACATGCGAACAATAAAATTTACCATACTGCTACGTGTTGAAGTTCATTACGAATGATACTAAACTTGGTAGACGATGATTTTGTGACACGTGGCACACTTTTGCAGGAAAAGTTGACGGTCAAGCGATCAAGTTCGTTATCACTTATAGCGAACTTCGTCCAGTAAACAAGTGTGTCACGTGTCACGAAATCATTGGCTACCAAATTCACTATCAGTTGTAGTGAACTTCAATACATCACAGTTTGATAAATTTTACTGTTCCTAAAATAGTTTGATATATAAATACCAAAAATGTGGCACATTAGTCACTGTGTTAGTAGGGGTGTGCATGGGTCAGGTCGAGTCAGATTTTTGTGCCAACTCGACCGAACTTGGTTTTTATAGGTCAGGTATTTTGACCCGGCCTGCTTTAATTTTATCTAAGTCAAGTTTGACTTGGTTTAGATTTTTTTGACTATTTTAGAACCGGGTCGGATCTGACCTGACTCTATTTCTAAAGTGGCTCTGACTTGGTTTGTGAAGTGGGTCAAATTTGACCTGACCCGTTTTTGACTTGGTTTCGTCACAAAACTTTGTCAAAATTTCTACGTTGCAAACGACGAAAACTTCGTCACAAAATTATTTTTTTGTCAGAATAATTTTTGTCGAAAAGCGATGAAATTTTTTCTCTAATGAAAATTTTTACAAAAATAAATTTTCTATCAAAATTTAGTTTCCGTCAAAAAATTTGACGAACATGATTTCCTTCATCAAATGTTTTAAAAGAAAAAAGAATTTCGTCAAAAATTTTGACTGAATGTTTTTCGTTCAAAATTTTGATGGGAATGTGTTCTGAAGAGAATTACGACGGAAATTGTTTTGAGGGAAATGTTTCATTCGAAACTTTCGACGAAATTTAGATTCTCTAAAGAATTTTGACGGAATATTTTTTCCGTCAAAATTTTTTATCGAAATATTTTTATGAAATTTTTTGACAGAAATGTGTTCTGTTGAAAATCTGATGGAAATATTTTTTATCAAAAAACTTAACGAAAATATTTAGTTGAAAATTTTCGATGAAAATGTGTTTCGCCGAAATTTGGATTCTGTAAAGAGTTTTGATGACATTTTTTTCCGTCAAAAAGTTTTGATGGAAATTTGTTTCATCCAAATTTTTGATAAATATATTATTTTGTGAAATATTTCAACGAAATTTAGATTTTGTAAAAAAATTTGTTAAAAAAAATTTCCGTCATTTTTTTTTACATAAATGTTTCTAGTCACAAATTTTGATGAAAATATTTTTCGTCACAAATTTTTGCGAAAAATTTTAATGGAAATATTTTTCGTAAAAAATATTGACGTAATTGTTCTACATTAAAACTTTTATTTAAATGTAATTGTGATTTTATTTTTTATTTTTTTCACATAATGGGTATGGGTCAAATTTTGGGTCTATGAGTCATAATTAAAATAAGTCAGGTCTAAAACTGACCCAGATAAAATTGGATCAGTATTTAAACCCAGTTCAAACAAAAACTTAATATTTATGAGTCAGGTCAAGATTATATTAAGGACAGGACAAGTGAACCAGTTTTTTCACATGTGTGACGACCCTTATTACAAGAAGCAATGACCACTTATTTGATAAAGCCGGTTAATGGGAGAGGGAATTTGTTGAGTGAAGGGAGGGAATTTGTTCAGTGTAGTGTTCTTTATAAATTATAATAATTTATAAAAGGACCGACCCAGTTTAAATACTCACTTCGTGAGTGTTTGGGGAAGGGAATATTCTATGCAGTCTTTTCTCTGCTTTTTGCAGAGAGACTGATTCAAACCCACGACCTGACATATCACGGCAAGCAAGCTTACCGCTGAGCCATGCCGGCCCTTCAAATTATAATAATTTATATGAAAATAAAAATAAACGATGTTCATAACTAAAAATTTACATGAACTTAAAGGGGATAATCATTATTTATATGATAAAAAATAACATAAATAGCACGCATAATTAAAAATTTGTATAAATTTAAAGGAACAACCACCATCCTAACCCCTCCATTAAACATGACATCGACTCTGTACTGTTATAGACCCCACATATTTTGCAGTAACTCTTTTAGGTTGATGAGTTTAAATACTATGCTTTCCACAGTTCCAGCAAATCTGGTTTATTCATTGTTGTATAATATTCAGCGGATTGACGCTCCAAGCATTACAGTGATTAGCACTGGTTAGATTTACTATTGCTTATGACTGCCAAACACAAGAAGGAAGAGTTCAACTAATATGCATCTTAAGTATGTCATACACATTAGTTATATTATACAAACAACTGAATAAAAAATATGCGGGATACTGAAACTGAACAGTGCTCTATGTTAACCATAGGACTTTTAAGAAGTCCACGTTATGTTTGCCAGATTCCTGAGTGGACCATCCCTCTCCAACAAACTCAGGAAAAGCATTTACTAACCACCCTGAGAAGAACATTTTCAAGGGCTATGCAGGTACCCAACAGGAGGAAGCATAAAGAATTCGACCCTTCCAACCTTGCAGAAGGCTGTTGCCATCTTCATCTAGCATGAAATCACTGTGGTACACTTCTCTCAACCTGCCTCTTAATATGTTAATGAGCTCTTGATCCAAAGGAAGTTGCCTAAACCCAGCCCTCATGTTCCGACCTTGCCATTGCTTGAATGTCTCGGGCCTCTCAACCCTCTTAGAACCCTCACAAGCTATAATATTCATTACCTCCCTCCCAAAGAACTCCTCCTCAAACATCAACCTCACAGGATCTTCGCGAGCAACATTGGTGTCAAGCACATCAAACAATGAAAAGTAATGAAAAAGAGCCTCCCGGAACCTTGTCACAAAGAATGGGACATTATAGCTCCCATTGATCGTACTATGTATAAATATAGTGGGATTTGCCTGCCTAATTAAATTTAAAACAGCATCCTTGGGACTATTCAACACAACTGTCTCATCAAGTAGATTCTTAAATCGAACCATACAATTCACTGCAACAAGTTCATTTTTCTTTATCTTCAAGTCCTCAATTTTGATGGTTTCCCATTTCTGTGCAATAGCATTGAACTCAAATGGAACATTAAATCGATCACAATACCTTGCCAGGCGTAGCCCTGTCTCCTGGACTTTTTCTGCAGGCCTGAAACCGGGTTGAGGGAGCTCTATCCCTGTCATGCGCAGCTTGGGAGGTCCACCAGGTCGTTGTGATAGACGAAAAATAAGTGAAGGCCAATGGAAGCCATAACGGATGCCAAAATCTACAATATGAAGAGTTTCCACTTCCTTGACAAGACTCAAAATTGTATGGTTTGTAAAAATTATTGCAAGCTTCTGAAATGGGCAGACTGAAATATACATTTGGTAAGCTTTCACCATGTCTGCAGAAGAGGTTCTTTTGGCGGATAAAGCAGTATATATCTGAGTGCCAGTGCCAGCCAAGCGTGCTTCAAGAGCATTTGCAAAGCAATGGGCCAGTCTCTGAGACCCATCACCTAGCCGGGAAGAATGTTGTCTTATCTGCTTCAATATCTCATTAGCAGTTGCACGATCATCAGAAGAAACAGCTTGTGCACACACAATCAATAGTGTCCTCAGATCCACAACTCCCTTCTTATTATTGTCTTGTTTCTTAACATTGCTCTTTCCACTACCAGACTTGTTTTTTTCTTCTTTCTGCTGCTTGCTCATGTCTGGTCCACTAGGCTGACCTTTTTTATAATCACTCGCAGGAGTCCGGCCTAGCAGTGCCTTATCAAATAATTCTGATAACTCATTTTCATCAATGCAAACAGCTGAGTACTTGTTACTTCTCCCATCTTGTAAATCTGTTTCATCCTCCCGTTCATGAATCTTCCTTCCTCTTGACTCAGCTGAAAAATGCTCCCATTTATCTCTCTCTGCCTCAATTTCAACCTGCTGATGAGACTTTCTAAAAGAAGGGCGAAAAGTGCTGTTCTCCAGGTCAAAAACCAATGGATTCCCTTTAGGCAGAAACTTACCGGCTTCCTCCATACCTTTCTTAAATTGCAGTAAAAATTCACTCTGCTTGTTAAGCAAGTTTGGATCTAAAAATCCAGCCTTGGAACTTTCCAAGAATCCAATATTGTTTGCAGTGAAGCTACTAGTGCTATTCATAGAAGATTGTGTACAATAGGTTGAACTCGCCTGGAAAACAAAGTCAGAAGGAAAATTGGTTTGAAGGAAAGAAGACTTGTACTCAGTAAAATCAACGTTACTCCAATGGGACTCAACCGAGTTGCTAGTACTAGTGGTACTGCAACTGCTGAAGTCGATGAAGTTACTATAGAGACTGTCATCAGGGCTCTCCACTTGGACTGAAGAAGAAGGGTATGCCTCATCAATGACCTCACAGAATGATTTCTCAGCAGCTTGAAGAGCCAAAGAATCATGAAGCATGAAGGTCTTCTCCTCCAGGTCCTCTTCCATAAGCATTTGGTTTATGTAGCGTAGGACGGAAGCAGAGAAATCAGTCTCATCCAAAGGATCAGAGTCTTCTTCTGAAGTAATGGTTGACAGGGAAGCAGGAATTTGAGCATTGTTTGGATCAAGTGGAAGAAAAAACGGGTTATCCATGATTCCAGAGTTGAAGGATTTCATCCCATTTATATGGTCAGCGCACTGATACTCTACATTGAGCTTAATAAGCACTGCGTTGACTTTAAATCCCTCCACGAAATGAGGATCCAAGAAATAAAATCTGAAGGAATTCGCCTCTCCAAAATGCGAAAAGCAAAACTGTATACGTTAAACGGTTATTAGGGGGAGCTTTAGAAACCCTAGGAATCAGAGATCTGAGGGTAGTTTATGTGTACGGAAGTGTAATTGACGAAATGAAGGGCGAGACTGTGAGGTTCCATCCCCGAAGGAAATAAGGAAGAAACGTGAATCTCCGGAGATGCGCATAATATGCTATTCGATATATTAATAATGGGAAAGGTACGTGACTCGACACAACTTATAATTCGTTATAAAAAGGGAGATAGATAAAAAGAAATCAAACACATATCTTTATTTTTATTTTTTTAATAGGCCTCACATTAATTTTTTTTGTCTACCTTTCTCTTACTAGGACCTAAGTTTGTATCCTTTAAAAGATCATACATATTTCCTATTAATAATATAGCTTAAAAGCATCTTCACATGCAAGCTCAATAAGCGATAACATAGTTATTTGGATGCATATGGGATGGAGCCCAATAGCTTCCATTATATCTAGGTTTCCTAAGCTGAAGATAACACAGTTGAACATTCCAAAATTTGATGCCTCTTGGTATAATATTTAGAGTACCTCTAAACTTTTCTCTCTAAAAATCATAATCGCCAACAATCTTGAAGTATTAGCTTTGTGTGTCGGATTTAAGCGAGTGAAGTGTCTATTCAAAGATCTCATCTAGAGAAAATCATATTTTAAATCACTTTCGCGATTCGACGAAAGGATTTGCCAGGATAAGAATTTGAAGATACTGCAGCAGCAACTTTTCGGCTTAAATCCCATAAATTTCAACCATTTTTAGGAAGTGAAACCTAATGGTATTTGTTCTACTCATCGAGATGATCGTTGTTACTGGTTACTCGCCATAAACGGATGTTGAACGAAGGAGATATGGCCATCTGGAGTTTTAGGTATATTTTCCTACAAAACTTTGATAACTAGGGAATATTCCAATGAGTGTCTAACAACATGAATAATCCATCATAAGGTTTTTGGGAGCTCCAAATCCATAAAAGAAATTAAAATAGATGAAGTGAGAAGAAGAAGAATAATGGTTGATCGCCACTGCAAAGCTTTGATCTTCCTTTAATCTTCTTCTTGAGCTCTAAAAAACAGGATTCTCCTCTGGTCTCTGCGTTCCCTCCTTCAAAATGTATCCCCTTTTATCATGAAGAAGGAATATCTTTTATTTCCTTTTAAAAAACCTTATTTAGATTTACTGTGATTTATCTTAAACAAAATCTCAACTTAAAAAAAGATATTCAAATCCCCAAAGCAATCTTCAATCAAATCTTTAATTTAGAATTTCAAAACAACTTGAAGATGTGGCATTCAGTGACACTGACAACTTGGGAATCTTGATGCTAATTGTGCCACAATGAGAGAGAGAGCTTGGCGCGATTTGCGCCACTTTACAGAAAGTTTGGAAGCTTAACACCTTTTGCGCCATAGTGTGAGAGAAGTTGGCACTTTTTGCGCCAATATAAAATAACTATGCGCATTTGACTTTTTGCTTTTCTTATTTCCATAATGGTTTAAGCTTTCCATCTTGAAGGAAACTTCCTACAAAATACAATAATTTTATGAAAGTATTCCTAAAAGTGAATTAACAATTAATTCAAAATTTTCATGTGTTTTGGTTGAGTTTAGATTAATTACTTACTTAATTTGGCCCTTAATACATAGTAGATTAAGGACTTATCACATAACTATGAAAAATGGGGTCATTGGGCAGCAGAGTGTAAGCTACCAAATAAGTCAACGAATAACACATCATAAAACGAGGCTAATACGTTAACTAATGAACCTGAGCCTCAAGCTTTCATTGGAATGTGAAGAATAAAAAGGCCAGTGTATCTTCTGAGTGGTGGTTGGATAACAATCTATCAGTCAAGCTACAAATGACAAGAATTTACTCACAAAGGTCATAGAAGTGAAAGACATCGTGAGAATTGCAATGATGGTGAGGCTATGAATGATAAGAATTTACTCACTGATATGTCTTTCTCAACTATGAATAACATAGTAACTTTATCTGTTAACTCATGTTTTTTGGCTATGCATTCATAGTTAGTGGTATGTATAGGTTGAGTTTAGATACTGCAAGGATAAACCATGTAAGTTCGACTTTGATTGATCCAAA
This sequence comes from Gastrolobium villosum, assembly GCA_032173675.1. NCBI lineage: Eukaryota > Viridiplantae > Streptophyta > Magnoliopsida > Fabales > Fabaceae > Gastrolobium > Gastrolobium villosum. The sequence continues at coordinate 322,511 of JAVKPL010009012.1, read as the reverse complement.
GTCTTTATATAATAGACTTGGACATGTGAACTATAGGAAAATGCAACATCTAGCAAAAACTTACGATATTCCATTGGATGTCTATATTCGATTTGACAAATGTGAAGTATGTACAGATAATAAGATCACTATAAAACCCTTTAAGTCTATATCTAAAAGCACGCAACTTCTTGAGCTTATACATTCTGACCTTTGTGACTTTAGATATTATGTTACTAAGGGTGGTCAGAAGTATTTAGTAACATTCATAGATGATTTTTCTAGATACTGGCATGCCTATTTATTGAAATCGAAAGATAAAGCTTTTGAAAGTTAAGAGTAAAAAATTGATTCAACTTAAAAATTAAGAGGTTTAGGAGTGATGAATAAGGAGAATACATAATGACAGGATTAAAAAAAAAGTGTAAATATCCCTTTTGGTCCCTGGGAATATCCACGAACCCCTTATTGGTCCCTAGCAATAAAAAAGGGATATAGTGGTCCCTTAAATTACAAAAAACAGGCCACGTTAGTCCTTTTGTTAAATCCCATTGAACGACCCAAATAACGATACACACTTGGCACTTTAGTTTGCTGACGCGAATTTGAGTGGTCCACCGTGGATTTCCAATGCCCTTATTGGTCCCTGACAAAAACCACGGGGCCTTTTTTGGTCCCTAACTAAAGAAAAACATGGATCAGAGGGTTTCTATACAATCTATTGTCATTGTCTTCATAAAATTCTCCAGCTTATCCATGTATCCATGCCGACTGTAGAGTTCAATCAACCAGTCATAATGCCCTAGCCGAGGCAGGACACGGTATTCATTGCTCATTGACTTAAAGCATTCCGCGCTCAACTCAACAAGGCCTTCTTCAACACAAGCAAGCAGAATGCCCTGAAAGGTCACATGGTCTGGTTTGATGCCTTATGCTAGCATTATCCCAAAAAGTTCAAGTCCTTCTTTACCTCTATGATTGTGACAACATCCCAAAATTATGGTATTCCAAATAATCACATCCCTAGTAATTGCCCCCTTCAGAACCTCAATAGCATACACAATGGAAGTCCAAGACACCAAATCGTTCGAAGCAAGCTGATTAAAAACCAGAGAACCATCCTCCAGTTTACCACACTTGACATACTTGTTGATAAGCGAACTCGTAACAACATTATCATCTTGGAGACCCAGCTTCACAAAAACCCCATGAATTTGCATCCCCTCCTCGAGAATGTGATATTCAAAGGCCTAACCTTAGCCAAAAACATCCGTGAGAACATGAAAATTGTTTCCTTTGCATCACCAACATCAAGATACTGCCTCACAATTACATTCCAAGTGACAACATTTGGACGTGGAACCTCATGAAACATCTTCAGGGCATCATCCATAACCCCACATTTCGCATAAACATCAACAAAGGAACTCTCGAGGATCATATACCCATAAAAACCAAACTTTTTCACAAGCCCATGAACCTGGCTGGAGAGAAGAAGCTGAGAAACAGCAGCACAAGAGGCAAGAATGCTAGCAAATGTGACTTCATTGACGCAAAAACCAGACCTATTCATACATAGAAACAGAGAAACAGCCTCATCTGGGTAACCCATTTGAGAATAAGTAGTGATCAATAAGTTCCAAGAGCCCCCATCTCGTTGGGGCATTTCGTCGATCAGTTCCCTGGCATCGCGAAGAGAAGAACATTTGCCATAGGCCTCAACGACGCGATTGAGGAGGAAGGTAGGTGGGTTGGGGGAGAAGGTGAGTAAGTGGGACTCGACCTTGCGAGCCTCCACGATGGCGCGGTGGAAGGAACAAAGACGGAAAAGGTGGGCATAGAAAGAGAAATGGGAAGGATTCTGGGAAGGAAGTTGGTTCAGTACAGAAACTGCACTCACACCCATACAATGATACAATACAAGGGGAAAGAACACGACACACTATTTCCCTCAAAGTTATCCTCAAGACTAGAAGGACAAAGCAAACTTCAGATTGTACATCCATGTCTTCTGGTTTAACAAATTTATTGCATGGAAATCTTCTGATTTCATGTCCCTGTTTTTCTTTAGTTAGGGACCTAAGAAGGCCCTGTGGTTTTTGTCAGGGACCAATAAAGGCGTTGGAGATGCAACTGATGTTAGGCCAGGTGTCACCATGGAGATGCAACTGATTACCAAAATGTCATTGTCTCAACATCCACGGTGGAACACTCAAATCCGCGTCAGCAAACTAACGTGCCAAGTGTGCACTGTTAGTTGGGTCGTTGGATGGGATTTAACAGAAGGACTAACGTGGCCTGTTTTTTGTAATTTAAGGGACCACTATGTCCCTTTTTTATTGCTAGGGACCAATAAGGGGTTCGTGGATATTGCTAGGGACCAAAAAGGGTATTTACTCTAAAAAAAATTTGCATATTTGAAACCACTACTCCTTACTCACCCCAATCAAACAATGTTGTCGAGCGCAAAAATATGACATAATTTAAATGTTAAACTCCATGTTACTTACAGATATCATGTCTTCCTCCTATTGAGGAGAAATCACATCCTGAACAGGTTGCTGCACTCTAAGTTTTCAATGACACCTTATGAGATACGGCATAAACATCCTTGTAGATATGATATTCTTAAGACTTGGGGTTGTATTGATTATGTAAGAATACAAGATTTTAAGAGACCTAAGTTAGGACCTAGAACCATTACTTCTGTATATCTAGGAAGTGCATAAGACAGTGCTGCAAATAAGGGTCTGTTTGATTGTGTTCTGGTTTTTTTGTTCTTAAAACTGTTTTGTAAAATAGTTATGGAAACAGTTGTTTTCTATTTTTTTTTTTTTTGAAAGTTAAAATCCAAAACAGAAAACAAAAACAACTCAGACCTAAATTTGATTTTAAAAACAAAAAAGCAGTTATAGTTTTCAAAACATTTTTTACAAAACAGGTATTACCAAATGAGTTTTTTATTTTTTTTGTTCTGAAAATTAAAAAACTGTTTTCTAAAACATAAATCAAACAGAGCCTTAAGTTTTTGGATCTATCTACTAACACGAGGATAGAATCTAAAGATGCAGAATTCTTTGAGAATAAGTTTCTCAAATATCATGGTTTAAGTGTTTCTGGATCTATAAATATAATTTTATAATCTCTTATAGAATCTAAAGCAAGTTCTTCTGACACTAACCCCACATAACTAGCTATTGAATCAATTCTAGTTAGAGTATTTACGAGAGAATGAGTTCCCAAAGATTTTAGCAAGAACTTTGTCACTTACCATTTAAAAGATGATCGATTCTCCTACCAAGAAGCAATGAGATCTAGGGAATATCTGATGTAGGCAGAAGCCATAGATGATGAAATGAGCTCTCTGTTATAGAATTATACTTGGCAGCTACTCAATTTGCCAAAAAAGGCTAATGCTATAGGTTGTAAATGGCTATTGAATAAGAAACTGAATAGTGAGGGATCGATAGTAAGATACAAAGCTAGCAAGATACAGAGCACATTTAGTAACTAAAGACTATAAAAAATAAAGTGGAATAGACAATTTCGATGTCTATTCACCTGTGTGATATCTATCAACTATAAGAATTTTTCTTTCTTTGGTATCTATTGAACACTTTGTAGTTCATCAAATGGATGTAAAGACAACTTTCCTAAATATATATTTAAATGAGGAAATATACATAGAACAACATAAAGGGTTTATCATGAAAGATATTGATATTAATAATACCTTACTTGGTATAAAAGTAAGCTTTGAAAGGCAAGTCATCTTCCTTAACTATACTCATTATATTGAATAGCTACTTTCTGCTTAGGGATACAATGAGTGCAAATTGAGTGAGACTACCCTGTGATTATAATAAATGATTGAGTCATCATGAAGGGGCCAGCTTTGATCAGTTGAAGTATTCAAAACGAATTGGTCGTCTCATATATATTGCGAATTACACTAGACCCGACATAGCCTTTACAGTTGACATGCAAAGTCATTTCACTAGTAATCCTAGTAAACAACATTGGGATACTATCCACAAGCTGATGAAATACCTCAATGGTTATGCTCTTACAAATAAACTTAAGTTGATGGCTCTTTGCAAAACAAATTATTTAGGCCTTGTTCATAATTTATGAACTAGCTTGATGCTTATGAACATGATATTGTAAAGAAATAATGGCTAATATAGAAACACAATAGGGGTGAATTGTGTGTTACTTCTTTTGCAATAAACAGTGAAATACAACACCTTTTTTTCAAGAAAGCATGCAAGAACAAAATATATCAGAAAACTAACAATCCCTAACACACATATATATTCAAAACATCATCTATAACATACAATTTAAGTTATATGCAACGAAAATTAAAAGGATAGGGAAAAGAGAAGAAAATACCAAGATTTATCCTCATTCACTCTCTAACCACTTGAGAGCTACATCGAGACCGAGGTCGATTGTTCCACTATGTTCAAACTTCTAACCGATGCCCGAAAAATTGATTTACAATTAGAATTTTACAAGCACTATGATCAAACCTTGATCACTCTCAACCTAAGCCCCTTAGGATCACTCCAATTGTCTCAAATCCAATTATAGAAATCCAATCACTCAAAACATATGTATGGCAGTCTCCCCACATCAAAATTACAAGAAATATCAGAAAAAGATTAAAAAAGAAGAGAGATATTGAGCTTTTTCTCAAGGATATGCAAAAGTAGCCTAAATGGGGTCCAATCTTTGATTTTTTAAGTTCTAGTATTTTTTCAATGTTAATTCATGTTCAAAAACCCCTAACAAGTGTTTATATAGGTGCCCAATTGAATTACTAGTCGTTTATAGTTGTTGAACATCTAATTATATGTATGACTTCGAGTTTAAATCACTTAAAACAGGGAGTAATCAATTACCCCACGATAAGTAATCAATTACTTCTTCAAAGCAATCAAGTAATCGATTACTATTCATCAGGTAATCAATTATTTCTTCAACAAACCCAGGTAATCGATTACTTCATGTAGTAATCGTATATTATAGAACAATTTGCTTTTTCACTTATTGATTTCGCATCCAAATGATACTTAGTGACTTCTAAATAATTCCTAATTACTTCTAACTCATGTATGGATATGTCTCACACTTATATAACAACTATTCATGTGTGTGTGATCTTGTATACGTAATCCAAGTATGCATGTTCATTATGCAGGAGTTTATGACTTCTAAATGCAATGCTCAAGTTAAAACTCAATAAACTCATTCTCTAAGTTTCTAAGACTATTACAAACAGTAAAAGCATAAGTCTTCATTTGTGTTCATACTTTGAGCCATGTAGTGCCTTGTAAAGCTTGAATCTTTTGAATTTTAGATTGACTTTGACAATTTGAGTAGTCCTTTTATTTTTGCATTTTATCTTGGTCTTTGAGTACCATTTGTAACTTGTTGCACTGTCTTCTATGTTGTGCATCCATGTTAAGCTCTTTGATAATTTGTAATCATCAAAACTTCCCTTTCAAGGTCTTGGTGACCTATGGTTCAACAGATATTATGATGCTTAAAGACATTAATATATGTTCTTCTTTGCTTGATTATATAATGTTAAGTTCTTTCATTAGAACTACACATTGTTGGTAGATTACTCAACTGATTGAATTCATGATAATATAAAATTCATATTTGATATTCTATAGTGGATGACAGATATGGAGGAAAGCTCAATGAGAGGGATCTTGACCAAGATCACCTCCTTGATGAATGAACATATCATTTAGACTATATGGGGACTTGACAGTTCACCCACTATTGCCGATTTTTATGGAGTCCATTTATTTGAGACTTAAATTTTGCTTTCTTTATTTTATGAATATTATTAATTGTGAACTGATTTTAAGACTTATTTTGAATGTTGGGATTTGGATGAGTTTAGATTAAATATAAAACTCTAAATATTTATCTTGGTATATCAATCTCAAAATAGATTTATGATTACGATTATTTATTTATTTAGATTGCAAATGATGGTTGATTTTAATATCTTACTATTAAGACTCTTTGATTGATTTGAGTTAACTGTCTTGGACTGTATGTGAATGATTCATATTTATTTGAACATTGCAATAATCACTTTATTGGATTATGTTGTACCGTGAAGATTAGAGGAGATTATTAGATATATTAATAATATAGTCTAATAATATGATCAAATATAAGCTCAATAAGTGAAAGCATGATTATTTGGTTTCATATGAGCTGGAGCCCAATAGCTGCATTATCTCTAGGTTTCCTAAGTTGGAGGTAACATAGTTAAACATTCCAAAATATTATGCATCTTGGTGTAATACTTCAAGCACTTCTAAATATTTCTTTCTCAAGCCAATAACCTCCAACGTATGCAACAACGGAAAGAAAGAAAAATTTTGTTCATTCAAAATAAAAATGGAAAAAGTTCAATAGAATAATACAGTATATAAAAGAAGACAAGAGAGAGCAGAACCTTTGAGAATTGAGACTTTCTTTGTTTGTTTGCGTTGTCTTATGTCTTACTGGTAGCGAAAAGAGTCATATGATCAGAGTCATGAAAATTTCTTTAGTGTTACGAATGCATCGAGTTTTGCATCTTCCACTCACAATATGACACATGTCTTACTTTTTATCAAATCACCTTTTTTCCTTATTTTAAAATTTATTAATGATTTGACAAAAGCAAGACATGTATCACATTGTAAATGGAAGATGCACCGAAAACTCGGTGCATCCGTAGCACTAAAGATATTCTCCAGAGTCATAAAAGTGATAACTAGGACAGAACATATAAATTGTCACATCTTCAACTCCGTTCGAATTTCAACGTGGTTCATAAACTGGTCTGTGTTTGTGAATGTGTCAAATAAGTGGTTAGCACTTATGAATGCAAATGTTGGCTAAGGTTTCTTAGTTAGTGCTACTAAACAAGAAAGAATTCTTTCTTCGTATTTATACAACATAAACTCCCTCAATTATATATGGAAATTTTCTGTCTTTTGTCAGTAAATAAAGTTATTTCCATAATCTTACGTTGTTTTGGAATTTAGAATAAAAAATAGAGGATATTTTGGAAAGAAAAAAATTTCTATTGTAATATGTGTTTTATTAAAATATCCTTTATTTTTTAGGGAAAAAATATACTTACCATCATTTTAGGTTTATTGGGAATTAATAATTAATTAATAAGTTTGATTGGCGAAAATCAACGGTTAGGATTTGGTGTCAAATTTCAAAGTTTGACACCGGTGTTAAAGGATCCGTTGCGACTTCAGCAAGTGCACCGGTTGTATAAGTAATAAAGTGGTAAAAATAAGGTTATCGATCCCACGAGGACTGATTACCAATCACTAACTTATCTATGCGATTAAAGTTGGATCGATCTTAAAATGAATTTGTTGAGAGAATTAATTTAATTTATAAAAAAAGATTTTAAAGAACTTATTTTTAATTTTCAATATTTAAGAATTCAAGAATTGGATTCGAGAATTAATAACGTGAAGAAGATTAAAGTTTTTAACTTTTAATAAAAGACGTAGCTAGAACTCGACCTTCCTAATAGTTTCTCAACAAGTTCAACTTTCATCAATTAAAGTTCGCAATCAATTATTGACAATTCTTTGTAATATAACTGACTCCTCAATCCCTTTGTGATTTCAGTTCTTTTATTTTATTCCAAGGCTCTAATCCCTTATATTCTTTTTCTAAAGCAAGCTTAAAGGTCAAGAATTATGTGTCATATAATTCATAAGACTATCCCTAGAGCATACAAATTCTAGAAATTAACCAATCAAATCCAAGCATACAATATTCATATTAGCATGCAAAAATCTATTGCTAATCAACGTTCAAGAACCCATTAGTTCCATCTCGCCCTAACTACATAAAGGACTTTAGTCTTGCACATTCATGAAAACAAAATTAAAAGATGAAAAGAAACAATAAAGATCCATAAAGACTTAGCATGAATAATCCACGGTGAGTTCTTTATGTTTTCCTCCTTCTTCCCTTTCCAAAATCTCTCTTCTTCCTTCTCTTCAAGTTTCTGTCGTCTTCCGAATGAATGGAATGAGCCCTAACATGTGTTTTATAGAAATAAAAATGGGCTTTTAAATTTGGACAGACTCGCTAAGTATTATTTTTGATTAATTCTTTATTTTTCGTGATCCTTATCCTTTGCAACTACCTTTATCCTTCATAATTGATGATTTGTTACTTTAAGACTGAAACAGTATGAAAAGATATCAGAATCTTATCTAGTTTTTAGAATCTTAATATCTTTTGGATTTATTAATTAACACTATATTCTTTTTTTTTTTGATAAACATTAACACTATATTCTTAATATTATTAATCATTATTTAAACTAATTTTGGTATTAAAAATATAATGTCTTTGACACTTATCGGGATCCTATATATATATATATATATATATATATATATATATATATATATATATATATATATAATATGATAGTAACGTGTTTATTTAAACAGCATATTTTATTTCATTATTTTTAATAAAATTAAGATTAAAAGAAATCAACTCAAACATATACTAATAATATTTTTTAAGATGAGAAATGATCAACTTATATGCACGTAAATTTAAAAGTTTTATGAGATGTAAATTTTGTTAGTTTATAATTTCTATAAGTGTATAACTTTTAGGGTTTGTTTTTTTTTTCGATGTTACTTTAGAAAACTTTATCTAATGTTCATCAAAACGACGTCGTTTTGAGACGGAAATCATAGCATTTTTGTAATTTTAATTTATCTCAGCGTTATAATAGTCTTTATCACTCTAATTTTTTAATTTTTCAACCCAAAACAACGTCGTTTTGATGAACATTATATAAAGTTATCTAAAGTAACATCGGAAAATTTTTTCCCTAACTTTTATCACTCAATCCGTAACATTTGGTGTAAATTTTATTATTTAAAAAAAAAAACAAATAAACGGTACTTTTCTTTTAGAAATATTCCAATTGATTTATTATTTCGCGACTAGTTCAATTCGAAGCAGGTTCCAAATTAAAACTTTAAACTCATCTCAAAAATGATATCGAAAAGGGTCGAATACATACTCCCATCCTCATCTATTCAATTCTTTAGTACTAATTAAACTATCATCGTTTGAGCAATTGATACTTCCTTTTATGAAGAGAATAGTGAAATAAACTTCGATGTGACACACATCTGTCATACTTTTGACTAGTGGACAATAAATGCTACTTAAGAACTAATCAACAAAATTCTTAATTGTACTTCAACTTTTTAAAATAAGGGAATTAATTTTCTCATTTTATATGAGAAAATTTTCTCATGTTACAGACAATACATGAGCGGGGTTCACAAAAGATATGATAAGACAAAAAAATCAAGATGGGATCCACTCATATATTGTGAGTGTAGCGTGAGAAAAATTTCTCATGTAAAATAAGAAAATTATTTCCCTTCAAATGATTATCGTTTAACATGTTATATATGGATTAAGAAAGTTATTAAATACTTATAATTTTAAATAAATATAACTTCATTTGACTATGTAACCCTTTGAGTCTATTAATATTATATCATTTCATTTAGCCGATATACACAAAGACAATAATAAAATTTAAAAAATTAATATATATTCAAATTTTTTAAAGTAATAAATAATTAATATAAAATAAATTTTTAAAGAAACAATTATTTTGAAGTGAAAGTCGTATCTATCAAGGTGTACGTTATTTTTGTTTTACTTATTGTGTTAATTTAAAAATGGGGATTGTTTTAATAAAAATTATAATAGTCCTTATGTGCCTTAAAAATTTTAATAATGATGCGTAGGCAAATAAAAAATTAAGAATATAGTTATTTCTTTAATGTATTTCAAAACTGATGTAATTGACCTTACGTCATTGGCAACCAAGTCCACGCGGGACACGAAACCACACTTTCCGTATTGGTTTACCCGTAAGAGGAGTGATTTGTCAGCCAAAAAGTCAACCATCCATTAAAAACAAGTAATCCTAAAGTTTGGTTGTCTTCAATTATGATCAATCTTTATGAGCGTGGGTGTGCTCCCGGGAAATCTGAATCATTGTTGTTACATCAGAGTGGGGCATCAATCCGATCGGGCATTGGATCACCGGTAGGATCGGTTTACCCGGATATATATAGATATATAAAAATATGAATATATAAATTTAATTATATTCTTCATATATAAAATAAATTAAATAAGATTCACTAAATAATCTCAAAATTATGAAGCATAAATAAATAAAAATGCACGTTATTACTATGTCAATTTAAATTGCGACTCATAACTCCCATAAACATATGTCTCAATGACATTGAACTCATATTTTCAAATTCAACTACATTAAAATGACATATATCACATTATCTTAATTTATTATTCCGCAAATTGCTTCAATATTGGAAATTGAAATTTGAGGTCATTATAAAAGAGTATACTAGCAAATAAAATTACAAAAAAATTTAAAATGAGTTCTATATTTTTTCTAATAAGATGAAACAGTTTTGATTTTTTTTTTTTTAAATGCATGACCCGATCGGGTCACGGGTTACCGGGATTAGCCGATTTTGTCCGGGTTTGATCTGGTCAACCGATCCAATGATTGACCCGAACCGATCCGGTGATCAGTTCACCGGGTTCCGGGTCAGGCCGAATTTTACGACAGTGCTCTGAATTATGCGTGATTACCCAAAAGTCAAAAAGATTTATCGGGTTTAATGTTTCTCAACAAATAAATTTATTTTCTATGCAATGTAAAATTCATGTGAGAAAATATAAATCATATTTGGTTGATCCATGATCACGAAAATATTTTCAATATTTTTATAGTTTCGAGTACTTACGCGCGTATTTCATTTTAAAAATAGAAAGAAAGAAAAACCTATATTGTAACACCATTTATCATGCATATTTCTCCTTCATAATTAATGTCACATGAATTGCATTGATTTATGTGATTCAGCTTCCCTACTTTATGATGATAGATTTAATTATTATTTGATATTAATAAAATATTAAGTTATACAATGCTTCACTTTAATTTATAAGACGAGAAAATGCTAATTTACACAAACTGATGTTAGAACATTTTATAAAAGATGTATCACTGTTGAATTTTGACACCAAGATCAGTCATATAGAATTCCCCCTCAATCAAGTTAATTTTAATTTCTCTCATGAAACCTGTAATAATCACATTTTCTCTAATATAATTACTCCATTTCATTCATAACAATTTTCGTTAAAAAAAAAACTCTTGTTTCTTGCTGTTCAAATATCATTCTCCTTATAGTATACTGAGGCCAGCTTATGAATTACAGAATCATACCAGAAATTACTAACATTGACCCACGAGGCTTCTTGATTAATTAAAGTTCGAGGGAATGAATTAAGACATCTAAAATTCGTATTGTTGCTATGCCTTTCTTTCGAGATTACTTCATTGAATGCACCAGGGTGGTGGCAATCCAATGATAATTACTTAGAATTTTTTTGTCAAATGTTTGATTTTATTTTTTCTTTTGCTAGGTTCTGAAATAATTTGGTTTACTTTGATATATACAATTGTGAATTTAAACATGAATAAAATAAGCAATGAAGAACACAAAAATTTCAAAGACCAAGTGTAGTAATTTGATAAAGCCGGTTACTGGTTGGGAACGAATTTGTTGAGTGTCGTATTCTTTATAAATTATAATAATTTATGTGACAAAAAAATAAAAATGATATTCACAACTAAAAGTTTATTTATATGATAAAAAGGATAGGATATTGACACGTAAATAATGTTACGCACAATATTACGACCACATCTTAACCGTTGATTTCCCTCAATTAACGGTTATCATTTTTCAAATTAAACTCATTAATTAAATATTAATTCGCAATAAATGATAACCGTTGATTGACGGAAATCAACGGTTAAGATGTGGTCGTAACATTGTGCGTAGCATTATTTGTGTGTCACAATATCTCATCCCGATAAAAAATAGGGAAACATGTTTGTCCTTTTAAATGACACAATTTATGTCATTTTACTCTCACAAAGAGGTGGGACCCACACATTTATATTTTTTTTGTCCACTCTCTCATTCTTTATTTATCTTTTTCTCTCACTTAAAATGACACAATTTTACATACTTTAAAGTGATACATACTCTTCCCTACAAAATAACATAGACAACACACGTCATTTAAAATTGGTATAAATTTAAAAGGAACAAACCACCATCCTAACCCCTCCATTAAACATGGCATCGATCTCTGTAGTGCTCTAGACCCCACATATTTTGTAGTAGCTCATTTCAGTTGACGAGTTTTAATACTATGGCTTTGACAGTTCCATCAAAGCGATCTGGTTTAAACATTATTGTATAATGTTCAGCGGATTGACACTCCATGCATTGCAAATTTACAATGATTAGCACCGGTTAGATTTACTAATGTTCACCGTAAAAATTAGTAAAGTATTCGACATTACGTTGGTGAAATTTTTACCTTTATATTTGCTACTTTTTTTTTATTATCTCTTATTATTAAATCTTAATCGTTGATTTCGTTCAATCTAACAGTTATAATTTATGGAGTCATACTTATTAATTATTATTAATTTTCAATAAATTATAATTATTAAATTGGCGAAAATCAACGGTTAAGATTTTATAATAAGAGGTAGTAAAAAAAAATAGGTACTTAGTATAACATTTCCCTAAAATTATTTTACATTAATATAAATTACATTCTCAATTTTAGTCATTGATTTTATTTATATTTAATGGTTTTCATTTATTAAATATAAGTCATTAAATGCAAACAAATTATTAATACAAATTTGGTGGAAGACTTTTTATTTTTACATTAGTGTAAAATTAACTTGCCCTTTATTTGTATGTCAACCAGGAAGAGTTTAAAAGATGCATCAAATTATTTCATATCATCAAAATGTCGAAAAGTTGGCTAGCACATACACACATGAGCATAAAGTGAAAGTAGCAAAAATCAAGATGTTAAGGTGAATGTATGATCATACGAGGAAGGATGAGATAAAAAAAAATGAAGATATTCAAAAAAGATAAGAGTATTACATCTGGTTAAAAAGATGAGAGAACATAGATTGAGATGGTTTATGTACGTAATGAGAAGATCCCTAGATAACAATAATTTGTTAACGAGCTTGACATAGAGAGGAAGAGGTACATTGAAACTTACTTGGGAGAAAATGATAAAGCAAAACTTAATGAAATGATATATAAATTGACAGACAGTGTGTCTTAGGACAGAATTTGAGGAAAGTTATTATCATTGTGGAGGATTAGACTTGTTTTTCTTCCTATATTCTAGGAGGAAGGATATTCTAACTACCAAAATTTTCCACTACCATCTTATTACCTATCTAATCACCACTAGATTAGTATTTTCTCTCTTTTCAAAAACTTTTTAACATTCTCTCTCTTTGATCCAATGGTGATGTGATGGGTAGTAAGTTAGTACTAAGAGTTTTTGGTAGTTAGAATATCCTCACTCATATTCTAGATAGTCCCATTTTAATCCATTCCCCTTTATCTCATTTTTTCTTTACCTCCCTTTTTTTTTCTCTCCTTTTTTTAATTTCTTTTTTCCACTCAATCTTTCTTCTTTTATTTATGGGTTTTATGTTTGTTATATTATATAACATAACTTCACTTTCCTAAACACACACAACAAAAAAGAGAGAGAAATTGAAATAATGAAAGAGAGAGAGAGAGAAATATGTGGACCTCACCTCTTTATTGTGTGTGTAGGAAAGTGGAAATATGTTATATAACATAACAAACATAAAACCAATGTTATTAGAACCAGACCGGTGATTGCCCCGGTCAAAGTACCGGGTCACTGGGTCAATGGTTCAACCGGTGGGTCACTGGCTGAACTGCATGAATATATATATATATATAGATATATATATATATATATATATATATATATATAATATAAATTTATCTATATAATATAAATTTATATATATATATATATATATATATATAAATTTATATTTTATATTTTATACTTAATTATATAATAAATATTTTAAATTGTACCATCTAAATAATAACCTAATCTAATTTAGTAGTATTTGCTATGTTGCACAACCTCAATGGAAGGGGTAATTTTAAAAAACCAGTTCAAATAGAAAACTGGTACCGGTCGAATCGGAGTTTATCACCGGGTCACTGGGTCAATAACGGGTCAACTACTTAAGCGGTCCAATGATGTAACCGGACCAGTTGGTGGGCCGATTTCCGAGCCAACCGGCCGGCCCGGCCCGGTTTTTATAACACTGCATAAAACCCTTTATTTATTTATTTATTTGTGTATTCTATTTTTCTTTATTTTTTTTCTTATTTTTTTTTTCTTATTTTTTTTCCTCTTATCATTCTTATGTATTTTTTTTTTTTTGATAAACAGTCTTATGTATCTTTATTTTAATTTTTTTATTGCTTATTGCTATTTTTAATGGATAATGTTATATATATATATATATATATATATATATATATTGAAAAAAGTTTTTATCATTTTAAATAACACAAAGTTATATCATTTTTAATGAAATTACGTCATTTTGATATGTTTTTACTTTTTACATTCTTTATCCTCCACATTCTTTTTCTTCCTGATTTTATAAAAAAAAATGATAAAACACACCAAAACGACATAGTTTCATTAAAAAATGACACAAAATTATGTCATTTAAAATGATAAATATTTTTTTCATATTTTAAATTTTATTTATATCTATTTTTTCTTAATCTTTTAGTATTTTTATTTGGGTTCATTTGTCACTGATCTCAACTAGTTTGGAGAGTAAAAGTGTGTTGATATTGATGTTCATCAAAAAGTCTTGGGGACGATTTGTCCTTTATATTTATTTATATGTTGATAAATTTTTTATTTGAGTTGTTAATTTAAAAAGTGAAACTCCTTCTTCATTCCAGTTTTTAAATGTTTTGCTGATTTGTAAAGATTAAATATTAGATTCAGTTGCGCATGAACATTTGAGTCATTTGAGTTAAATATTACAGTTTTTAAATCCATTATTCTGAGGTTTATGGTTAAAAAATGAAAAAGAAAAGAGAAGATATATTTTATTTTATCGTAATGGGATCTTTTCTTGGCTTTGTAGAATTTGAGTTAGATCGCTCAGATTTAAAGATTACGAAGAGGTAAAGCTCAAAGAAGGGGATGAACAATGCCAAGTAATCTAAAAGCCCATAATTCAAAGAAGACCCCACTTTTCCGTTTTGGGTTCAGAGAGGGCCCAAGACCCCGAGGAAGCCCAACCCCTATTTAACTTTTAATTAAAGTTCGGATTTGATGTAATTGTATGAACCAACAGAGTAAGCACGGTAGGAATTAGGATCAATTCGAAATGATGTATGTCTGAAATTTTGTAACTGAACTATTGGATAATAATTTTTTGGGGGCTTTTTTGTTTTTTGAACCATCAACTGAGCCACAATCTTTATTCTCGGTCACTCCAAACATTTAGCGACGATGACCAAAATATCATATCATTCACGAAAAATTATCCGAATACTATGGACTGAATTTTTTTTCTCCAAAATGTTACATCACCTATCTTGCTACAACACTAAGCAAGTTAGGTGTGCACACATCTCAATATATTCATACCATATAAGTCGCTGTACAGTATAGTGAGATTACGTGACAGACAAATTCTGCACAAGCCTACCACGCAGCCTAATACACTGGGCAGCATAGCATCTTATGTGGCCACCATAGCGCCACGTAATGCATGTGTGACACATGTCACAACCGGAACAAAACTACTCGATTGTTCAGCATTTTTAGTGATCCCCACCATTATAAAAACGGTCCCCCTCCCCCCGTTTCCCATTCTCTCTCACTGCCCCCTTCACACAAACCAATTCCCCTCCCGTGTTGATACAAGTTAGTTTTTTTATTTTTTATTTTTTTATTTTTTGGTAATCATTGATTTTTTTTATAGTGAAAAAAAAAAAAACTATCTTGTATCAACGATGGAGGGTTATGTGAAAGGGGGAGGGGTGACCCTTTTTATGGTGGTGGGAACCACTAAAAATGCTGAACAGCCCAACGATTTTGTTCCGGTTGTAACATGTGTCACACATGTGTTGCATAGCACTGCGATGGCCACATAAGATGTTATTATGCCCAAAGACTCTGGCCATGCTACCAAGCCATTTAGGCCGCGTGGCAAACTAGTGCAATTGTTGCATTATGTAGCAACTTACGTGATTATGAATATGCTATCGCGTGTGCACACCTAACTCATCAGGTATTGTAGCGAGTTAGGTGACGCGGCATTTTGGAAATCATTGTTATATGTTTATGACATGTTTCTCCATGCATCTAATTTATAAACTGATTATCAGCGATTCAGCGACATTTTGGAAATCATTGTTATATGCTTATGACATGTTTCTCCATACATCTAATTTATAAACCGATTATCAGCGACTCAGGATGAACTTACTATACCTCGTAACTTACCCTGTCAAAGCCTCCGTATTTAGAAATGATCGTTTAACAATTATTATATAAGAAACTATTTGGAAAAAAAAAAGGGGGGGAAATAGGTTTGAATTACGTAGCCATAAACATAGATTAATAAAGGGCTTTATGTTTATTATGTTGTAGGAAAAATAATTTTGTAATGTTATAGAGATTCATTTTGCGTGCCATATTTTTTTCTTTTTTCTTTTGTTTTAAAATGTGTGGGCCCCACAAAATGTTGTGTGTGTAGGGAAGTTTGTTGTGTTATGTTAAAAGAAGAAATGAAAACCCGTTAATAAATTGCAAGCAACGAATAAGAATGTTTGCGCAGAAATTTCATATCTTTCATTAAAGTTCAATTTTTTTTTTTTTTCAATTAGCGAATGATAATCTGACTAAGATACCAGCACATCACTTGAATAATAATTAGTAAACAAGATAAAATATTATGTTAAAGAAAACCAAATGTATCAATTGAGGGGATTTATTAACTTAACTGAAAAAATGAATGGAAACAAGACGAAAAGATAGGAATCGTAGAATATCTCTTGTTTTATTGAAATTAGTAAGGAAAGAAAATGATTTCCATGGATAATTTTTTTGTGGAGAGTATTATTTTCCCATTATCTTGTTTCTCCTAAGGATGGAAGGGAAGAGTTGTAAGTTTGAAATATATATATATATATATATAGGAAGGATCTGTTTACAAATTTTTTTTAAATTTTTTTGCAAATTACACTATGTATTTCCAGGAATACATAGTGTAGTTTGTAAACAAAAAATTTGTAAATATAACTCTGTCATATATATATAATTCTCCAATAATTGGGGAATTGATCTCATATATATATATATATATATATATATATATATATATGGAGAGAGATCATTGGACTCCAGAGTAAGACTTATAAGTCTTACTCCTCATCCTATCCATTGATTTCAGTCCATCCAATGGTTATAGTTTAGGGAATTTTATTAATTAATTAATTATTAATTACACTATAAATAACAACTGTTGATTTCCGTCTATCAACGGCTGAGATGGGGAGTAAGACTTAAAAGTCTTACTCTGGATTCAAAAGAACCCTTATATATATATATATATATATATATATATATATATATATATATATATATATATATATATATATATATATATATATATATAAGGGATCTTTTGACTCCAGAGTAAGATTTACAAGTCTTATTCCCCGTCTCAACCATTGATTTCGTCCATCTAAAGGTTATCTATGCCAATTAATTAATTATTAATTACAAATAAATAATAACCGTTAGATGGATGGAAATCAATGGTTGAGATGGAGAGTAAGACTTGTAAGTCTTACTCTAGAGTTAAAATATCTCTCCCCATATATATATATATATAGGGGCAGGATATTCTTACACCGGTGTAAGAGTTAGAAGTCTTACACTCAATCATGACCATTGATCCACTTGTATCCAATGGCTCACATTACTAAAAAAATTGAGCCCTTAGATATAAGTGGGATGAATGGACAAGATTTAGAGTGTAACTTACACTGGTATAAAATGATCCTGACCCATATATATATATATATGGGGAGGGTTCTTTTGACTCCAGAGTAAAACTTTTAAGTCATACTCCCCATCTCAGCCATTGATTTCCATCCATCTAACGGTTACTATTTATTTGTAATTAATAATTAATTAATTGGTATAGATAACTGTTAGATGGACGAAATCATTGGTTGAGACATGCAGTAAGACTTGTAAATCTTACTCTGGAGTCAAAAGATCCCTATATATATATATATATATATATATATATATATATATATATATATATATATATATATATATAGGTATGATCCTTTGACACCTCATTTGAGAGTCGTTAGATCAAAAAAGATCACTGGTGTCACATGCTTACAAATCAGAGCCGTTAATCTTTTTTTATCTAACGGCTCTCAGATGAGGTGTCAAATTTCAAATTTGATACTGGTGTCAAAGGATCCTACCTATATATATATATATATATATATATATATATATATATATATATATATATATATATACATATATAATTCTCCAATAATTGGAGAATTGTTCTCATTCCCACAAAGAGAGCTATCGTGGAGAATTGATCGCATTCCTACAAAGAGAGCTATCCATAGAACCCCCACGTTTTTATATATATAAAAAAAAAAAAAAAGTGTTACAATTTTCGATTTCACTTGAAAGGAGAACAGACTTTTTTCTTGTAGAGAAGATTTTTTGTGGGCCGGGACTATGGTGGTCCCTCCCCAAAATAGAAAAAAAAAAGAGGGACGGAAGGAGAAAAAATAAAAAGAAAATGGTAGAATTGGAAGAAAATTTTCTATTTATAAAAAAGGGACCACTCAATAAATGGTGGGCTTGGACCATATTAAATTTTTTCCTTTCTTGTAATAGGAGAAATTATGCTCCATGTATATAAGAAGAAGGGGATGTTTCCCTCATGTCAACGTAAACAAAAACATTCGTGCAACTGACACATTAAAAACTGTGCTTTACTTTATTTTATTTTTTGATTTTTTATATTGGTGGAACCCATTTGATTCATGTCTCGGTAGGAAACTTGGAATTTTTCATGTAACATAACCAACTGATTACCCTAAGAAGAATCACATTTACTTTTTATTGGATGATACCAAACAAGAGAGGTGATAATTTCTTCACTTCTTCTTTCAATTTTTTTTTTGAGATATTTTAATCGGTTCATTATTTCGTGACTATTCTGATTCGAGATGTATCTGAAATTAAAATTTTAAATCCCTTCCAAAAATGATATTGGAAATGATCGACATGCTCTCACTCTTACCTGCTGAGTTCCGTGACGCAACTGAGCTATGATCGTATAGTATCTCTATTCATTTTTGTTTCTTCTTGTATATGATTGGATCGTTCTTAAGTGGCCCATTGCAAAGGCCCAATACCCTAACAAGATGCCATAAATCTGATTCCCACACAATCTACGATCATTGGCCCACAAATAGACATCTTGGATGCAATATTAGCATATCGGAAATCTCCCACTCACCCAATCAATAACCATAGCAGCAATAAAATAAAAATGGTTGAAATCTATTCATTTCCATTTCCCTTTTTCTTCCCCCTTAAATTTGGTAGGTTTGTTGTGATAGAATTAATTTTATTTTTTAAAAATAATTACTAAATTATACTCTTCCCAACTACAATAAACTATGATTTTAATGTCAATCGTTCAACTGTGAATACAGAGAATTGTTATCATCTTCAAAACATCTGACTTGCCTGGTCTTTCCTTCTGCCACTGGCTTTTTCATTGATTAACACGACTGCTACTGACTCTTCAAATAAACAAGGGTTTTATAATTCTCATTTAACATGATAATTACAATTTTCCTACACATTCTTCGATTTCCGTACTGATATGGGTCCTACATATAATTTTTTCTAATACATGGGTCCCACGTACTTTTTATCTCTACAACATAAGATTTTAATTCTCCTTCAACATGAAAATTATAAAACCCAAACAAAAAAGGACCTAAACGATTATTATTATTATTATTAAGTTTCTCTATATATATTTGCCTGCTGACCACTAAGACACCCATAATGCCCTTAGATATATTATGCCTAGATTTATAATAAGAACTGTTATTAGCAGTGGTAAAGCGATGTCATTCTTATAAAAAGATAAAATCCCATGCACACTTGTAAGTCACACATATGATTTTATTCTTATTTTTTTAAAATTTAATAAAGGGAGATATATGTGTCCTGCAATATGAAGGGCCGGCTTGGCTCAGCGGTAAGCTTGCTTGCCGTGGTGTGTCAGGTCGCGGGTTCGAATCAGCCTCTCTGCAAAAAGCAGGGGAAAGGCTGCCTAGAGTATTCCCTTCCCCAGACACTCACGAAGTAGGTATTTGAACTGGGTCGGCCCTTTATATGTGTCCTGCAATAGGACATGGATAAACTTTCCTATTGAGCTATCGATTTACATTTTGTACTCTTTTTTTTTTTTAATTATGTGGGTCTTATTGTTTTTTGTTTCTATGATATGATACAACTATTTTCCTGTGACATTATTGTTATAAATTGCTTTAATAAATCATCATATTCTATCAAATTTATATCATCTAAGCAGAATTGTAAGGTTTCTAGTCTTATCTAAGTAATTTTCCTTTTTATTCATATTTTGAACCGTCATTACTCTTTTATTCATTTAAAAAATTTATAAAGACATCACTCTAGAGAATTTTTATAAAAAGATTTAAAAATTTCATATCTCTTATTAATGATTATATAAAGGGAATAATGTTTCTGATATTGTAGGAGATAAATTCTATCTCCTACACAATAAGAGTGTTTGTGACCAATATTTTTTTTTTCTTTTTTTTTTCAAATGAACTTCACACACTTTTATGTATGTATAGAGATAAATTTATCTCTTGTATAACGAGAAACGTTAATCCCTTATATAAAAAGATATAATTCTTAAGATTTCATTCACTTCCATCAAAATTTTCAATAATAAAATAAAAATATCTCTTCATTTCATTTTAGATATCTATATAATAGTTTAAAGTGTTTACTCTCTTTTTTTTTTGGTAAGCGTTTAAAGTGTTTACTCTACCATTATATTTCATTCATCATGATCCGTTCCATTCGACTTAAAACAAAATATTTAAATAAAGCCTAAAAAGCTTTGGATTCTTTAATTTTGCCCTCTGCAAGCGTCAAAGGATATAAACAATTCTAAATTGTAATAAAGAAACTTTAAAATAAAAAAGCCATTAGCCAATAGCCCCCACTTATTGTTTTGGATCAGGCTACTAAGATTCCATTCTTGAAAAGATTTGATTACACCATTAAAATATGTAGAAAGCCATTAGCCAATAGCCACCACTTATTGTCCCATTTCCTAACACACGTCAACATGTGTCAAAGTGCTCCTAATTATTTGCACACTAAACATTGGTTGTTGTAGACATCTTCATCTTCTTCCATATGACTAAGGGCATGTTTGGTAGAAGTATTTTTTTTAGAATTCTGGAAAAGCTTAATAGGGATTATAATATATCTATGTTTGGTAGAGGAGATCCAAAATCTTCCCCATGATTCGACGTTTTCCAAGAAAATAGTTGTAGTACAAATTAATAATCCAAATTCCATGAACAAATACCACAAATTAGGTGGTATTTCAAGAATCTAGTTTCTTGGAGAAAGTTGACATAAAATTTGGGTCTTTTTTACTCTTGTTGCATCAGGGCCTGTAGCTGACAAGTGTCAAACTTAATGAACAACGTGGGTTGCTGTTGTTGAGGAGGACGTCGTCTGAGCTTAATACGGAATAGAAAGCAAACCTTCTCGGCAAACAACATCATCTTCGGTTGAAAGACAGCCTCTGTGAAGCTGTTCGAAATCAACATTCTCTTCCCATTGACGATGAGGTAATCTCCTATGCGTTTTCTTCTTACCGCGGACCAGAAGGTTTCTTAAATGAGTTTTCTTTGATTTTCTCTTGTTACCGTTCAGCTTCGACAAGATCTGTAGTTAATGTTGTTCGCTAAGGTTGTTGTGGTTCATAGAAGATACATATGCATGTGCATTATCCGTGGTTAAAAAAGCATATTTTATAAATGTAGAGTACGAAACCATCAATGCGAAACTACCGATTTGAACAAATAAACCAGTCTAAAAATCAATTGAGAGAGAGAGAGAGAGAGAGAGAGATAGAGACGGACAAATAAACGTTGACACCTTAATATTCAAAATCGAGGGCATTAGTGTAAATTTAATACACATTCCTAGTAATATTTTACTATCAATTTTTTTTTTATAACATTTTACTATCAATTTAAAATTAACCCAATATTTTCAATAAAATTTTGGCCTACCAAATAATTTTTTTGATCCATTTTCCGGAAAAAAAGCTCATTCCCACTATTTTAAAGAAAATCATAATTCCAGGGTAAAAAAAAAAAAAAAAAAGAGGGAAGATATTCTTACTATTAAAATTTTTACTACTAACTTACTACCTATCTAATCACCATTAAATCAAAGGGAGAGAATGCTAAAAAAATTTAAAAAAAGAGAAAATGTTGATCCAATGGTAATTAGATAGATAGTGAGTTAGTAGTAAAAAAAAATTTAGTAGTGAGAATATCCCTCCTAAAAAATTTCTCATATAGCAAACGCCCCCAAAATGTTTTTAGAAGACAGATAGGCAAACGAAGGTTTCAATTACCAAGCAGTAATACTTTTACACACAGCAATTAAATTATTTACAATCAAATTGTTATCAAAAGAATTGTGTTAGCAAGCTCGTTATTGCATCAATCATTTACAACTGATAAACAGAGATTTCATAAATATAAATATATAAATCTTTAAAAAGACAGTCTAATTAATAAAAGTCAGAAACCAAAACACCCACACCATCGACAAAGCCACGTGCTGCTGACAACCCCTTATTATTAAAGGATAAGGTTGTTTCTGGGTGCTGTTTAGTCTGCTGCTGGGACCAGTATGAGTGGGCAGTTAAGACCCTATCCAGAAGTTCTTGGGGAACAGGCTCTCCCCTCCTTTGTTGAGGGGATATTCTTGCCGTGTGCACCAGTGTTTTCCACTTATCCTGCACCATCCCAAAACCCAAATCACATGAGAGACACTTTCTCTTCTATGCGTGCTAAATAAGGAAACATAAATTATGCTAATCAAAGTGCTCTTGCTCTTTTCTTTCAGACCCCATCACTATCTTACAGCAAATTTTACATAAAAGGAGAAACAGAAGAATAAACAGTTCCTATAATTTATACTCAATTAGGTTTAGGTCTCTATGATTTATTTATTTTTTTTGGTATTAATCGCCATGTTTTCACTCATTTGGGTTTTGCTCCCTCAAGAACCATTATCTTAATAAATGGAAACTATTGTACCAATCCTTTATGGAAAGTAAAGATCAATACCCTTATAAAAATAAATTATAGGACTAAAACCCAAAAATAAATTATAGGACTAAAACCCAAATGGGTGGAAAACCTTATCGGTAGGGACCAAAATCCAAATGAATGGAAATATAAGGACCAATACAAAAAACTATAATAGGGACCAAAACCTGAATGGGTTTAAATTCTATTTTTGTAAAAGACAAGTCATGATAACTAGAAAAAGCACCAGGCAAAGGAAATGCACAGCGCAAGTCATATCTGGTTATATATTTAGAGTCCTTTAAGCACAAGGCAAGAGAGATTCATAATCAAGCCATAAATACTGACAGCCTACCTAGGATTCAATTACCTACTTGCCTTGATAAAAAAAAGTTGAGAGATGAAGAAGAAAACATGCTACCCATTGACCAGAAGTGGGACAGCCAACTTTAACAACTCATTTAGGCAATAAAATAATCTTCTTTTTTTTAGATCAATAGAATTCACAAAATACTGCAATTGCTTTGCACTAGGGTCACAAACGTTTTTACCTTCAAATCCACATATGTCCGATGCTTTGCATTATCAAAAGCACAAAGTTTAACATCACGCCACCTGATTGTATTTTTTAATGAAATAAAAACACAATATAAAGGGATTGTCAGAGGAAATCTCTACCAATACTAAAGTGCAGCATCTAGTAATTGATAAGACAAAAAACAAACAATTCTCTACATCCACAAACTGGCGAAGGATAGAGTAGGGACACAACCCGCTAAATATTACTGTTTGTCAGATCAAACAGAACCAAATGTAAATCTTACCTTCCAGTTCCCAGTTTCTCAACTGCTTGAACCAGTGCTTCCACTTCATCTACAGAAAAGGGCCTGCGAATTCGGCGCTGAACAAACTCAGATCGCTTTGACTGCTGGAGCACAGGTACCACAGGTAGTTTCTCCTTACCCATTTCAGGAACAGTTACCAGTTCTTTGGAATCTGTCATCCCTTTGTCAACAGATGCCTTGATAGGAGAAGGTACTGAATCATGGTCACTTTCAACAATGTTACCTAAACTAGTTAGTTGATGCTCAGGTAACATGTCAGAATTGCCTTGTATCCTCTGATGAATTGCAGCCGGACTGGAAGGATACCTGAATTATAATTTTGACATAAACTAAATAATAATATTTTTAAGATAAAAAACTGAATAATAATTTATAGAGAAATATGCTGATGACACTATAACAAACATTTATGAAGTATATAAATACCTCACTTCCCAGGAATAATACAATGTCAACGGAAATAAGGCAGTGTATTTGAGTTCAAATAATCAGGAACACTAACAGACAGCCACACTTCCAGCCATCATGTTTTTTATGACACCCGTAGCTTCATTGGGAAGTTAGGCATTACCTTATTAGAGCCTGAGGTATGTCTGCACTAGGAACATGGGGAGAATGTGCAGCTAATTCAGGCAGTACACTTTGTGAAGAATTAGGCTCAAGGGTGAAACCCAAAGCATCCAGCTGGTTATCATGAGAAATTCCGGTTTGAAGTAGAGTTTTATTGTCATCTCCAACTTTCTTTCCCTGGAGAACGACACCAATGTGTAATCCACCTCCAAGTACAGCAGTCACTGCATCCATTACTGTCCTCTGTAGACCAAAATGTTGTAAAAAAATGCAGCCGAACCCAACTTATGATAGAAGAAACGTGTAAATGTAATGAATTAGTAACATGTAAATTCAACTTATAAAATACACAGATGCCATCCCTCATGAACATCTAAATACAGGGGAAGATGATAAATTACATGGCAAAATATAAGATTACTACACACCTTCAAGGAACCAATGGTTGCAGTTTCGGGAATCTCAATAAAAAGCTCCGGCACTCTAAATGACTTGATCCTAAGCTTCACTGGTTAAAAGAAAGTTATCTACATGTAAGAATCCCTTTGAAGATATCAGTCAAGTCAACGAATACATAAAGAATCACTTCCTCAATCTTCTCATACCATGAGAACCTCTACATCTTAATGCAGAGTGTTGACATGCTTCCAAGGATGATAGTCCCGGGTCTGCATCAAAGATTTAAAATTTATTAAACAAAAGTTTCCATATAACCTTAAATCCAGAGGCAAAACAAAAATCAATTTAAATAGGAGGAAGCCACTTAGAGTAAAAGTGTAAAACCTTTGCACATCCCGGGCGATGAATCAGAAGCATCTCGATTCTTACCATTCTCAGGTGAATAATAAATGCCACGACTTCTGATAAATCCGTTGGACTTTGAAACAGAGCTATAATTAAAAAGCTTCCTCTTTTTGAAAGGAACATTCATCTGAGAACTATGTCGTTTAGAGCAGTTCTTACTTTGGTAAGATCGTTTCAAAGATCCATCTAAAATTAACATGTTTCCAGTTGAAAAAACAATCAGTAAACAAGCAAAACAGCATGAGGGGTGTAAAAAAAAAAAAAGAGCCAGTAATTTCATACCATAAGCATGGACTCACCCCTGTTTGAAAGTGTATCATCCTTTGATTTTTGAGCAATTTTCTGAAATTTAGAAGCCAATGTTTTCCTTATTCTTCCAGCATCTATACAAGTCTTTGGCCTAAAGGACTTGGTTTTTGAACTAGGGTGAGTACACCCATAAGAGTTTTCGTCATTATCTCTACTAACTACTGGTACATTGTCACAACCTTTGGAAAATGAGCTACAGAGAATCCTGTCATCAGACAACTTGGAATTGCCACCTAAACTGATCAATGCAGGAGGCTTTTCATCCAACGGATCCTCAAAACTGTACATCTCAGTCCCATTTCCAACTGGCACCTTCTCAAACTTATGCAGTTCATCCTTTATGTTACTGGTATCACCATCTAACTTTAAACGACTATCCTGTGAATAACCGGAAGAATCTAATTCAACTTTAGTAGCGACATTTTCCATTTCCTTATGACTTTTGCTATCCACCAATTCCTCTGCAGCTAACCTCTCTGAGCAACTTGAACTTGATACTATAGAAGCAATGCCTGAATTGCCATCAATTTCAAAAAGTGGGGATTCTTTCAAGCAACAATTTTGATTTTTTGTTTGTGAAGAAGGATGAGAGAAACATTTCTTGGCACAACTTCCTTCATCAGAAAGCTCAGCTTTGAATGGTTTATTTGCATCTTGGCACTCTTTACCAAATCCAAGCTGATCCTTTTCTGATGATGGATCACAAGAGATGGTTGGATTCCCTTTCTCTTGCAATAAATTACCAGCTATGGTGGCCAATAAGTCAAATGCACACATTTGATTGTCTTCCACTCTTCTTTGAGATTTAGCCCTCCTCTAAGAAACATTTTTAAAAAATAATTATATGGATTATATTCTTAAAATCTCTAAGTAAATAAATAGTAGTAACCAGCCCCAGATGAGAAGCAGAACATATTTACCCTAGCTGATCGGGTAGCTCGGGGTGTGGCTGGTGTTTGATAGCCATTAAATCCGTACTCTAATCTCTTGTGCAAGACCATATCTCAGGAACCATGCCAAGATAGATGGATCAAGCGCAGATAAAAAATAAAAACTCCGAGCGTATGGTTAAACCTCAAATTCAGAGGAAACCAATTGTGTGACTTCCACAGGATCCAGGAACCTTGATGATAAAGGCGATTGAAAAAATAAGTATTAATAACCACTCCAACAAACGGGAAAATCAATTGCACAGCACGGAGGATTACACAACGAAACAGATGAAGATAACAAAACAACACAGCTCATATATAATTTACAAAAACAAACTCCATGAAGCTCGTAAAAGCTAAACAAGAAAGAAGCAAAACTAAACGAAATATCATACACGTTCATGAGAAGTAAACAAAATTCAAAGGAGATTACATAAGGGATCTAAAATAACGAAAGAAGATCGATCTCATAAAATAACCAAAAGCTTAAGCCATTACAAACAGGTCCAGAAAATTACCCCGGAAATCAGAGATCATCAAATCAATGGACAAAATCCAAATCCCAAAGCAAAAATGAAAACCAAACTAAGTGAACACAGAACAAAACCACTCAGACAATTTTACAATCTCAGACCAAAACCTTGTCGGGAACCGAAAATTCTGAAGTTGGAACAAAATCATACGTGCAAGCTCCAGTTTTTTTGTCTGATCGCAATCAAAAATTAATTGTCATGAAAATAAAAAAAAAGGCAATCCCAAGGATAACACACTTTGCATGCGTTGGTGAAACAAAACGTGCTCACACACCTCTTGCAGCAGGTTGCCGTTCAGAGACCACACATTAAACCAGAAAAAAGTGAGATTCCGGCTATTTAGGCTAACGTCAGATCGGCGAATTGTCGGATAATCCGAAGTGATTAAAAAAAAAAAAAAAAAACAGCACTAGCTTTCCACCATAGAAACAATTTCTCTCATTTTCCACGAAAATTTGATTTGTATTTCGGTTGGGAAAAGGAAAAGAAAAAGAAAATTGTGCGTTACTTTGGATCACCAAAACCCTCTGAAAACAACCCAAGCTTTGCTTAAACCCCAACACTTTATATGATCAGCACCCGCAGCCACCGGACCTTCCGGTTATTGTACATGTCCACCGGATATAGGAGGTTATAGATGGAAAACTGCCCAAAAGTCGGTTACTCGCTATCAGATACTGACATGTGTACTCACTTTTGATCCTGCGGTTGCTTGCGGCCCGCACAATGGCAAAGAACGGTAGGTAACAATAAAATTCAACTTTTTATTTATTTTCATCTTTTCTTTTTTAGGACATTCATTCATTTGAATTTGAATTGCTTGCTATAATGATACGTAAATATGGCGCTATTTTTATCACACCATGGACACATGCAGTAGACTAACCTTTAAGTGGATAATAGGGTGGGTGGGTGAAAGAGTGATACTTTGGTTTGGTTTTTAGGCATGTTCTGTGTCAATGTTTAATGAGTTAAAGATTATATTTGTATTAAGGTATTTTAACAATTAATTAGTGTTATTATCAATTAATTTCACTATTAGATCAATTATGTTGATCTAATAATTATATTTATTTTTATCTTTATATGGTTATGATTCCTTATATTTAATGTGAAAGTATTAAATATGAAAAATCATAACTATATAAAGGTATAAATAAATATTAAATATGGCGAATTATAACTATACAAAGATGAAAATAAATATAACCGTTGAATCTACATAATCGATCTAATAATAAAATTAATTGATAATAACATTGATAGTAACACTAATTGATTGTTACAATATTATTCCCCTTTATTATATTCATAATAATTATAAATTCAAAGTGGACATATAAGTTTAACTAATTTAGATTTGAATAGAATATTTTGTGTGTTTGCTTGGTAAATAATTAATGGGAAAACATTTTCTCCTTTAAAAGGAGAAAAAATTTCTCATGTTAGTGACCCATAACATAAGTGACGCCTACAAAATAGTGGAGAGAAAAAAAAATTCAAGGTGGGACCCATTTATGCTATGAGTCACTAACATGAGAAAAATTTTATCCTTTAAAAGGAGAAAATGTTTTCCCATAATTAAACGAAGAGGGCGAGTTTTCAAGCATTTTTTTATGAAGAAGTTTTAGTTACTATCTCTTACTACTAAATTTTAACTGTTGATTTCTGTCAATCTAACAATTGTAATTTATTGGGTCATACTTATTAATTAATTATTAATTTTCATTAAATTATAACCGTTACATTGACGGAAATCAACGGCTAAAATTTGATAATAAAAGAGTAGTAAAAAAAAGAGATAGTAAGTATAACCTATCCCTTCTCTTATATATAATAAAAAGTGTATCTCGATCTATGAAGCACCGACACTAAAAATAATTCGTGTCCGAACTTTAACATCTCTCACTCCGACACTCCCCGACACTCCAACACACGCTATAGAAATTCAAAAAAGGGTTTAAAGGCTACATTGCATAGAGTTTTTAGTTCCAACTATTAGATTCGTTGGATTACGATTACTATTTTATTGAGTTTAATATAAATATTTAGGATATCTTATGTTTTTTTGCAAAATTTATTAATATTATAAGTTTAGATTCATTTTTTTACTAAATTATTGAATATTAAATATAATATACCACATAAATTAAAAATATTATTTAATATCAAAACGTGTCCTAACGTGTCGAAATCTAACATTTTTTAGAATTAACGTGTCGGAGTGTCGTGTCGCATCGTGTCACGTGTCCCGTGTCAGTATCGGTGCTACATAGATCTCGATCATATCAAACTTGTTGTACAACATCTAAATAATAATTATGTGAATTTAGATTTTCTTATGTGAAAATGTGATCATATGATCATATTATTTGATCATACCTACTTATTTTCACTTGTTAATAATGAGTAAGAGAGTGAAAAATGTATGATTTCTAAATGAGTGATTGTGATCAAATAATATGATTACTTTTTTCACATGAGAGATTTCAAATCCCAATTATGTATTTGAACAATCAGATTTATCAAAGTGATTTTTCTGTTTATTTATAAGAAAATTCAGAATGATGTCCGCAAACAAATTCTTTAAAAAAAATTAAAAATTTGTGAATATTTCCTAAAAAAATATTTACACACAGGCCAACATGGAAAAAAAGTGAAACCCAAGTCATGTAATTGCTGAAAAGAGAATATTTGAATAAATATATGTAGAATCATCATTACTTTTAATTAATTCTTTTTTTTGGTAAGCTACTTTTAATTAATTGAATTTCTGAATTTCCTCACCCACAAAAATTAATTCAATTTTATTGTGTTTTTTTGTGTGGAAATTTTTATCGAGTTGTTAATTTTAGAGTGAGTTTGTTAAAAATTCTCTTATAAAATATAAAGATTAGTTTATTAAATATATTATTATGAGCTGGAGAGGTAATATATATTTTTAATAATTTATTTTAAAGTATAAAATGCGTTACAAATTAATATCATTTAAATTATTTCATCCAAGAGCATAAAAGATTTAATCTATCATCTGAACAAGAGAATACTTGAAGAATGAGACTGAAATGCTAATCATTATTTTAATTTTACTTATATATTTATTACATATATTTATATCAATTTAATTTATTTGATTCATTCGACAGGTTTAATTAATGATTTATTAATTAAATCAGTAATCCATTGATTTGATATTCCAAAGGAATCGATAATCGGTCTGGATTTCAACCTGTGTTTGTTTAAAAATTATTATGAATAACTTAACTATATATATATATATATAAAGACTTTAATGTTTATACAATTAATGTAGATAATTTATTTACATTTGTTCCCAAAACGATGTCGTTTTAGATTGAAAAATTAAAAAATTATGATAAAAAAGAGTATTATAATACTGGAATAAATTATAATTACAAAATTATCTTGATGTTTGCTTCTAAATGAGGTTATTTTAAGTTCAATGTAGATAACTTAATTAATAGAAAAAACGAACCTATATATCAATCGGTATCATTTACACCTTAATCGTTATCCTATTTATATAAATAGAATGCGTTATTTGTAGTTTAAATTAGAGGGGAGTCATGATCGCAGGAGCGGGGAGTGGGGGACCAAGGAAAGAGATTGGAAGGAAGCATGCAACGCAGTCTGATCAAAACTCAAATCCTTTACTATACGTGTGGTGAGGAGAGTGCTGACCGTAGAGGTCCTTGTTACTTACTTTCTAATCGCCCTTCGTTATCGTTATCGTTATCATTATCATTATCAATTTGGAGACCAATGAAAGGGGACTGTTCAAGGTGACGGCGTCAAGGGAATCCCCGTCTACTGCTGCGGATAGACACAGATAGGTGGACAACAACATTAAAAATATTCATTTTTTAGTAGTATAATAAAAGAGTTAAATTAATTCCAAGTAGATGAATAAAAGAGGCAATTTGACTACTGTAAAGTAAAAAGTGTATTGCAAAAGTATAAAACTGTAATTATTAAATAAAAATAAATAGTTTAAATTATAATATATATATATATAATAAAGATTTATTATTTCTCTATCAACTTGAAAAATTATTTGAGATAGACATAATATCATATCTCAATTATTATACGATTATCAGAATTAGTGAATTACACCTCTAACTTTCAATTATACATGGTTCGCTCAATAGTGAATTAGTGCAAATAAGTTATCTGTAGTAAGTTTAATATGACATTATTTTGGAGTAGAAATAATGATATTTTTGTAATTTTAATTTATTTCAGAGTTATAACTTATAATAGTCTTTATATTTATAATTTCTTAAGATTTCAATACCAAAATGACATCATTTTAAAAATAAATGTAAATAACTTATATGCATTAACTGCACAAACATTTTTTCCATTATACATTCCCAAAATTATAGTGCTGAAATCATAATAGTTGTAATCAAAATTTGCTCCCCTTATCCGGGATCTCGAGTTCAAATCTTCTAAATAGAGTAAAATAATATTAAAAGAATCACTCCAAATTCTCCAATATAATTCGGACAATCGAATTGGATAAAAAAAAATACAATAACTACCACATGTGTGGAGAATTGACTCACGAGAAGACTGAGGCTTTTTAATTAAGAAATTTTTTTAAAGAGGATGGATATTCTTATTATAAAAAAATTTTACTGCTAACTTACTACCTATCTAATCACCTTTAAATTAATATTTTTTCTTTCTTCAAAAACTTTTTAATATTCTTTCTCTTTGATCCAATGATAATGTGATGGGTAGTAAGTTAATAGTGAGAATTTTTTATAATTAAAATATCCTTATTCTTTTATAAAATAATTATTTTTATTTTACATTTCACTTTCACCTTTCAACGACCCAATTTTGAAAGAGGTACTTCTGTTTTTCTCTGGCCATATACCTAGGTTTATCGTTACACGTGGCAGTTTTAAAGTGGTTCAACCACGTCCTTTGTTTTCCTTTTAGCAGAAAAAAAACCCCATCCACCTTTATTTTCTATATCTGTCTAGTTTTCTTGGCAATTTCTATATCAGTCTTGTTTTCTTGGCCATGTGACAGTTACGTATACTATACATAATGTTACATTGTCAAACGGATAAGTTTGTTTGGAAGTTTTATTTTTTTCTACCAACGTTAAAATACCAAATATTAATCCAAATAAAAAGGTGTCACGGAAAGATAACAAATATTTTGAAAAAAATAAATTATATACATGTAAATAGTCATTTGATTAATATAGCATATCACTCGGAGCTATGTGGTTTTGGGATCACAGCAGATAATTTTATCTATTGTAATAGGAGAAATAATAAACCCTTATTATTAATTTAATTTAAAATACATCGTGATTTTAACTTAACAAAATTCAATAGTATATATTCTTTTCTTTTTTTTTAAGACAAATTCATTTTAATATTTTTAACGGTCACATATAAACAACAGGATGAGCGTGTCATCAAACTGGATTTGGAAAAAGTGATCATATTATTTGATTATAACCACTCATTGAAGATAAAATAAGAAAGAAAAAAATATATAATTTTTAAATGAGTGATCGTGATCAAATAACATGATATAACCACTTTTACCCAGTTCATCAAAATACATTTAGGTTCATAAAAAGAGTTTAAGGGAAATGTTAAACGTAACCCTACCCCCCACTAATAAGTGGAATATAGTTTGAACTTTGATAACTCTATCATATAGTTAGTTCATTCATAAATTGATACAAAGCCGAACCTATATCATATAGTTCCTTTCATGTATAATTTAAGGGTTTAATGTTTTTTAATAGATAAATTTATCTTTTAAGTATATATAAAAACATGTGGGATCCATATTTTTTCTTTCTTTCTTTTTTCCTTGCATTCGGGCACATGAGTCCCAGATACTTTTATGTATGGGAGATAAATTTATTATTAACATTAAAACATAATTTAATATGATTATTTCACATACATAATCATATAAAGGTCAATATATAGTGATAAGGGAAAAAAGAGAAAAAAAAATAGTAGGAGGCGAAGTTACAAAATTATTATTATTATTTTCTTTAATAATGGTTAAGATTTCTTTCACAAAAGCTTACCATGTTAAATAATATATGAGATGAAACATTTTCCATATTTTGATTACTTTGGTCCTTCCTCTAAAACTTGAAAGAAAAAATTTGTACCTAAGATATTTTTGATCCGTAAGAGTTTTTTTTTTTTTTTTTTTTGGTGTGAAGAAGCAAAGCAACAATAACTTGAAAGAATGGAATCAACAATAGTTCCTATACTGTGAGTGAGAGTTGCACATCTCATGAACCCTTCTCTAAAATTCATATTCTCATAACCTGCATGGCTCTGTGAAGCTTTGGCCTTTGCGTTCCTCTTCTTGATGTTAAATAAAATCATATTAAAAGTTGGGTTTGCTTTTTCTGCAATTATCACAGATAAATTATCTGTAGTAAGTCCAATATGACATCGTTTTAGGAAGGAAATCATGGTATTTTTGTATTTTAATTTATTTCAGGGTTATAATAATCTTTATATTTATAATTTTTAAAATTTCAATACCAAAACGACATCGTTTTGGGAATAAATATAGATAACTTATTTGCATTAATTGTAGAAATATTTTTCCCTTACAAATTAGGTTATTTTCACTCCCCAATTCATAACTAACAGTTCCTCTTCTTGCATCCCAACTTTAGCTCTTTCTGTAGCTTTGGTTATTTTCACCCCAAATTAAGACTCCTAACTCCGCCATTGTATATATATACTCTTAAGCTAGCTCGATTCACGAATCACACAATCAACTTACCTTAACCAATTGTTCATTAAATTTATGCATAACAATGATTCTTTTTATGACATCTTTGTAGTCATCGTTGCCTAGTTATATACAACTGTCCATTAAGAATAGATAGGTTTTACGTTACTTTTTTTTTGCAAAAAGATATTTTATACTTCATTTAAATATGCTGAGGGTAGATTATCATAATATTCTCAGTGTTGTCACCATCACCCATCGCTACAAGCCCTCACAAACACCCTCACCACCATTTCATTCGGCCACCTTACCCTTTATTTGCCTCCATAGCAGTAACTGCCACCATCATCACCAACCATTTGTTACTAAGCATTGATTATCAATATGTTAATCAATTTAAAATTCAATTTTAAAAAATTATTTGTTGAGGATATAATTTTTTTGTTTTGAATTTTTTTAAATTATTTATGTATTTTAATATATTTTTTAAAAATTTTGACTTTTAATTTTTTTAATAATTTAAAATAAGAATTAATATATAAATAAGTGTGAAAAATAGTTTAAAATTAATTTAAAAAACATCTGAAATTTTGTTAAAAAGTTTGTGTATTTATATTATATCATGACAATATATAATTCACCTCAAAAAATCGTATACGATAATATTATCCTATCAGACTATTCAAATTAAGTGCACATCAAATTATATAACTGTTATTGCAACCCTCTTATTTCATTTATTCATATCCAAACATGTACATCAAACGGACCCTAAATATATAAAATTGTATAAACTTCATCTTATAACATAAAAATCAAATGTAAAAAAGAAAGAAAAGGAAAAAAAACTGAAAATCACTTGTTCTTGACCTATTCAATTCGGTGGAAGAGGCCAGTGGCACATGCTTACGAGGAAATGCAAGCTGGCCCACGAGAGAGATAGCGTGTTAGGCCACTTTCGTATTAGTTTCAAGGCAAAGGAATCCATTCCAGCCCCAAGAAAGCTGGAAAAGCTTTGCAATTTTTGTCTTATTTAAATATGGTGGAATAGTTATATAGTTACAGATCTGGATTCGGATTACGGCAAATATTAGCAACACCCTTGAATTTTTGATTCAGACAATTTAACCCCTAAAGAAAACAAGCAAGAATGAAAAACCTCTTGATATTAACGCCTGATATTAAAAAAATGCATAAAGACAACACCAATTCATCATATCATGCATGAAAAATTGCTTTGTTATTTGTATACAACCCAATATTCTTCACAATGCTCAGCTTTGTTGGATTGACCGTTAGTGTCAGGAAAGTTTTAATATATTTTATGTAATATATTCTGATGATATAAATTTTTACAGGCAATAACAACAAAGTTCAATATAAATTATTAAATTAATTTAAAGAAGTAAATATAACTAGATCAAAATTGTGACTCTGACTCATGAAAGTGACATTATGCTGGAGTAAAATTAGGTGGGCTAAAGAAAAAGAATCGAAAATGTATAATATGATATTGATGAGGAATTTGGAAATAGAAGGCATCAAATGTGGAGTTGAAGGGAGATTGAAGGTCACGTAACTTGAATACAATTTACTTGACGTAGAAGCCACATTCAGATCTCAGTCTCCCCCAACGGAAATAAAGGAGAAGAAAAAAAAAAAAAGATGAGGATGAAGTGGTTAGTACGTAGTGGAATAGTGCCTTCAGGAGAGGGCGCCGTTTTGCGATATAATTAGGGACGTGCATGGGTCGAAGTTAACCAATTTTTTTGAAAAACAGAACCGAATTGATTTAAATAGTTTGGTTCGAAAATGGTTCGGTTCAAAACTTGTTCGGTTCGGAAGTGGTTCGGTTTGATTGAAAACGGTTCGGTTCAGAACCAGTTCGAGTCGACCCTATTTTGAAAAGAAAAAAATTCAAAATTCAAAAAATAAAGTTATAAAAATCAATTTGGTTCGGTTTGAAAAAGGTTCGATTCGGTTCGATTCAAAGCGGTTCGGTTCTTGAACTAGTTCTAAAATCCGGTTCGGTTCATGAACCGGTTCTCTAAAAACAGGTTCAGTTCGTAAACTGGTTCTCTTAAAACCGGTTCGGTTCATGAACTGATTTTTAAAACTCAATTATTTTAAGAAACGATTCGGTTCAGGGTTCTATTCATATTTTTGGTTATTTTGCAGGTATAACTAATGTTTTGCACAATCTACCCTCCTTCAAATTAGACTTGGTAATCGTAACATGAAAGAAAAGATAGGGGTCATGCAATTAACTAATTTCTTCAAAGATGTGCTTGTGCGGGTAAAAATATTGTATTTAATTAATCAAATTAATATGCTTATTAGATTCAATGACTGATAAAGGTAATTAAGGAGGAGGAGGAGGAGGAGGAGGAGGAGGAGGATATTTAACTTGGGGGGGGGGGGGGTATATTACTTATGCTCTTTTTCCAAAATGGGAGGCACTTGAAAACTTGACCTATGCCTAACCTGGAAACAGGACGGAGTTTTATTTATTTATATCAGATATGGATACTTTAAACCTCGATTCTATCGATTCATCACCAATGCAATAGAGAAATGTTCAAAGTGGTTTGTGGCTTGTTTGCTGAAACCTTTAAATACATGAAAGAAGAAGGTAAAAACCGAAGACAGGTGGAGGTATCGATTTACACATTTGAGAACCGTGAATAAGGCAGTTAAAATTAAGTTTTCAAAAACAGTTTTTTGATTTTCAGAATAAAAAAATAAAAAATACAAAAAACAATAATTTTATTAACCATTTTACAAAACAATTTTTTTTTTTTTTAAAAAAAAAAACAGAACACAATAAAACAAACCCAGTATATTTAACTTGTTCAGCAGCAACGTATATATACAAGTTAAAATTAACCACTAAAGCCACCACCCATGCAAAACATTCAATATCACAAGTAAGATAGATCAATTAAGGCAGAAAGAGAACTGTATATACAATGTACTCAACCCAACAACACAACCAAAAACACATTAGATTTCTTCCATGCATCAACAAAAACGTTACATGAATTAACTGCAGCATCCAAAAACCAAAAGCAAATTGGAACTACTTCATTCCGCGGACAAGTTGCCATACTGCCATGGATTGAATTCAATTGATTTGATATCAATATCATCAACACTGCTCGAGTTATCAGCAGCAGCCCGGTGTTCAGTGTATTTACCATTATATTGGTAGATTTCCAAATCTCCCCATGGAGTTGGTGTCACTTCTTCAGTTAAATCAAACCATCTTGGTTTGAAGTTATGCCCTTTTGCTTCTCGTGTTCTCTTTTCAGCACGCTGCCTCTCCTCCAAACTGAAAGGAAACAAACACAAGATAAATACCCTGGAAAACAACCTCACATATAGGGGTGTTCATCAACCGATCCAAACCGATTCAAACCGCGGTTACCGAACCGAAAAACCGATAACCGAAAAACCGATAACCAAAAACCGAAAAAAAAAACAGCAAATTTTAATTGGATTGGATCGATTTTCGGATTGGTAGATGAAAACCGATCAAATATATTAATTTTTCTCTACCTACTTGGATCTTTCCCCAATTATAGCTCAAAAATTTCTAAACCCAAGACCCATTAACCCATCAACTAAACCCAAAAAAAAACCTAATCACATCTCATCAACAGAATTTCATCTTGTAAAGCTTCATATCTCATTGTCCAAAATAAAAATAAAAATAATATTATCGTTTACTGATGCTTTTGTATTTAAAAAAAATAAAATTACAAAACCAATATATACAAAAGATGTTATTTGCACAATACTAATGAAACAAATTTTAAAATTTTCAAAAAATCGAAAACCGATCCAATCCAAACCGAAAAAAAATTGGATTGGATCAGATCGGATTTGAAAAAAAATCCAAACCGAAGAAATTGGATCGAATGATTTTTGCTTCTAAAACCGATCCAATCCAGACCGCGAACACCTGTACTCACATCATCAATCTGGTGAAACTCAAGCCCATTTCTATTTGAAGGAGGGGATGAGAGTGGCAGAGAGGCCTAACAAAATCTCAATACTAGATATCCAACCACTGCCACAATGCCACTCCCTTGGGCAGAATCCTCTGCCAACTTGTTGATTGTTCTAAACCGAATTCCCGCCAACCCAAAAAAAAGAAAGGAATTTCCATCCACCTCAGCCAAATTATTTCAGTGAATATCATGAATAATTATAGAAGACAACATAGATAATGTTAAACGTTTATATTTGTATTGCTTCTAAAGTGCTCTGCTATATTTTTTGGCACAAAGGGGCAGAAGGGGAATAAAAGAACGGGGTAAGGAACCTGGTCTTTTCTGTCCCAGCTTTGGACAGATCACCCATCTCAAGTGCATATCTATCTGAACGTAGACGGGAGTCTGATGCCAACAACTTTCTAGGGGCCGTGTCAAAGCTGTTTATTTTATGAGCAAAATATGTATACTGGAATTTATCATTCGGTGGAACATCAGCAACATGCCAAACCTGCAGAAAAAAATCACAGGAAATGCCAACCATGATAATAAGGAACTTTGAGGTATCAGTGGCTTCACCAGTCAATATATTAGCAAAGTATACAAGCATATCACTTAATTTTTTCAATGTGGCATGTTAGATTCTTCATAGCAATGGTTATTACTTCTAATCAAATAGTTCACAAACCAAAACCACTCCCCGTTAAACCCGACTAGCGAGTGTGGGGTAGATTCTTCATAGCATAATTGCAAAGAAGTTGTTTCCTGGATTCTACTTCTAATCAAATAGTTCACAAACAACCAACAAAAATTTGGATTATACGGGTACTTGTATCTTGTCACAGATATGTATAAGAAATCACCAAAAGATACTTCAATATATATCCTTGACTTCTTCCATCACATCCTGAATTTTCTTTAAATGATTATCTTTTCAAAGGTAAGTTCAAAATCACAAGCACAAATTCAGGTTTCTTAAAAAAGAAAAGAGCACAACCATAGATCAATTGGAAAACATCATTTGCTATACAAGAAAAAAAATAAATTATTAAAGTAGAAATAGTTGAAAAAATCGTAGTGAGATGTCACCACTTGCATGCTTGGTAGGAAGAGGGAAGAAAGACAAAAATTTGTTCCTTTCTTTTGAAGGGCTGGGGGGAGGGGTAGAGCTGGACAGGTAGGGACCAAGGGGGGTGATGGATGGCGGATATTCACATGGATCTTGTGAAAATTCAAAGACTGGAAAGTGGTTACGGCCATCAGCATCAGTCTATTTAAAAACTTGAAATATTTGAATATTATTTCTTGTATTTCTTTTACAGAATATATTAGCATTATATAGATCTAGGTTATGGCCTCCTCCTTCTTACACTCCATTTTGAGATTTTGGTATTGATCCAGCTTATTTCACAACCCATTAAGTATCCCACAATAATAATCTGTAACCAAGATGGTTCCCTGTTTAGTAGCGAAAATATTTGTTTTTAACTCAGAGAGTAGGTCTGCTTCATACAGTAGATCTGGCAAAGGTTGCCCCAAATTTATCGTGCAGTAGGCAAAACATATAGTTCCTACTGACCTCAGGAGTCAGAGTTTCAAAGCCACATCAAAATAAGAGAGCCCTCATCATCCCATGCCTAAAATTGTGGGTCAGCCTTCTCAAGAGCAGTCCCTTAAATGTGGTTTAATTTCCAACAGCCTTTAAGGGTAATACGGATGACTTGAGCCTAATATATAGGTAGTTTTTTCCAGTTAAGTGATATGTCAGATGAGATCATTGGGATTCGAAGGAGTAGCAATCAAGGAACTAGACAATAAGACAACTAGTCAGTGTGATGGTTGAGAATTTGATGGGCTCAGTATCAGACATGGCAGAGACTGAGTAGGGACAGAGAGATAACAAGAGGGCTTGCAAAGGTGAGCAACAAACTGGAGGATAGGGCTTTGGACCTCTGGAACAGGAGCATGGGATGCCTGTGGGATAAATGGGACCATCAGCAAGGTAAATGGAGGCCTAGACTGTGGTGCATGGCTTATACGTGCTAGCACTGTACATGCATGTGACCACGTGTGAGGGATTTTCCATATGTGGGGGTCTAGGGAGATGGTCGGTCTGGTTGAAGATCTCGGTGACAGCTAGTGTCCTTGCTCTGGTGATTTGGGCGCGGGAGAGTGACTGGGCTGCAGCACAGTCAACAAGTGGTAACAGGTGCTCAATGAAGGTGGAGGGAAACTAACGATAAATGCTGGATTTATCAGCAATGAAGGCTGTTGGCAACGGAAGCAGAGTCCATACAAATCCCTAAAACTCTATCCTACCAAGCATGCCAAGATGGGTGATTGTTTTTTCATCAAATAGTAAGACCAAGAAAACAGCAAGATACCCACTGTTTGAAGCAAAGTTACCATGAACTTTAATTGCATGTAATTCTCAAGGTCACTCAAAATGTAAAAGAAAAAATCACCTCTTTCATTTGCGTGTCTGGAAGAGGCTCTCCTTCTGAATCACAAGGTTGATAACTCATTGACTCATTCCACTTCCCAGTCATTAATATTTTAGGCTCCTCAGAAGAATTATAAATATATCCATCCACTTCATAGCGACTAGCACTGCAGCAGATCAGGAAATAGGTAGAGCTAAATTAAAGGTACATATTACACAGACCACCATTTCATTTCATTATAAATAAGCATAAGCTATTGGGTGAGGCTACATTAATGGTTTTATATATCCCTACGCCCCTTCACACAAGAGCCCATTGAGCTTGAAAGGTGGATGATGCATCACACCCAATCTACTCGTGCTAAAAAAACTCCACAATATTAATTATTTTCATTAATAGAATGGGGGCGGTGAGGATTAAACTTATGACCACTTAATCATGTCACCTCTAATACCATGTAAAGAACCAATTCAACCCAAAAGCTTAAACTATTGGGTGATCCTACATTAATGGTTCTATATTTATCTAACAGAAGTCAAACCTATAAAAGACTAACAAAATTGCTAAAAGGTTGAAATCTTAAATCCAATATAGAACTGGTACAAACCAATTAAACATGCATTAATTAAAAAAAAAATTGAAATGGAAATGTTACAGACCCAAACCATCCACATGGTTGAAAGTATAGTACAGCTTTGTCTCCAGTTGTCAAATTCGTCATTATCATTTCCCCAGGTGAATCAATCCAAGTCCGGCCAAATATCAGGTTGTTAACCTTTGTAGGAGGTGGCACCAAATCTAAGACTACACCATCCCTCTTAAGGGTCACACGCGTTCTGCAAAAAAATTAATTCACAAACATATAATTCCTTCTTAAATGGCAAATGACAACAAAACAAATAATTCAGATAAGGACACACAGGGTTAAATCAATACTTAATTTATTGTATAACCATATACCATATTACCACTATAAGATTGAGAGATCATAAAACAGTTTATCAAGACTCTGTGAAACCTACATTGGTAATATTGTAGAGAGATCTTCATAAAGCATTGTAATTAAATTGGAATATATTTGCCACATATTCATCAAATACCACTATGTATGTCTCTACGCTTCTTGAAAATACTTATAATCTCTTAAGAGCATAAAAATGAGATGGCAGCTCTTTCAATTAGGGCATGGCATGTCCTTATCTGAATTATTAGTTTTGTTGTCATTTGCCATTTAAGAAGGAATTATGTAAGTGTTAAATCAAGAGATTCAAGACTTGATTTATTGTATAACCATATACCACTATAAGATTGAAGCTCATAAAACAGTTTATCAAGACTCTGTGAAACCTACATTGGCAATCTTGTAGAGAGATCTTCATAAAGCATTGTAATTAAATTGGAATAAATTTGCCACATATTCATCAAATACCACTATATATGTCTCTATGCTGCTTGAAAATACTTATAATCTCTTAAGAGCATAGAAATGAGAAGGAAACTCTTCCAGTCAGGGTGTGGCAGGTGAATGCAGCAATCAGAGTTGGAACTTGGAAGAATACAAACAATACGAGTAACAGTAAGAATAAAACAATGTAACAAAGGAAATCTACTAAACAAAAGCAATATATTCATCACCTTCCAACAGGGTAAACATCAACAGAATTTCCCAAAAACTTAGTTTTTAACTTTGAAGTCACATCATATGTAAAATGCTCATTCTCAGCATGCCCAGCACTCATTGGTGGGTGATGACTCACCTGAAATTTATAAAAAAATAAATAAATTATATATAGAGAAAAAAGTAACATAAGAAGCCCATATACTTTGTTTTGACGAACAAAATAAGAAAGTTGGAGAAGCTAATATTTCTTCCAAATGCTGGCATACTAAACAAAGAAAACAATATTTTAAAGAGAGAGAGAGAGAGAGAGAGAGAAGCACTACATCAGAGAGTTCTGATGAGAATCACATACTGGAAAGATACCTGTTCTGCTAGAAATGTCATTCCACCGTGGTTAACCATTTCATAAGTCTCTCCAAGGATAGGATTGAAAGGCTTCCAGGTTCGTTGGTATGCAAAGTACACAGATATAGCCCATGATGCTGTGATGATTACATAAATTTTTAATAGTGAAGAAATATCAGAAAACACATGCCTACTTCAATGCAATATGAAGAACAAAAACTAACTGCAAAAAACCTAAGCTGAAGACATTTGGAGTCAGTCATACAAATCCTTGATCAAAAGTAGTTAGAATGCTTCATATGCTACTTGTTTTCCATTTACTCCTATCTAAAACTGTACCTCTAAGATAAACTATTCTATTCAATTGTAAAAAAGAGTTAAAATAAGAGAAAATACAAGGGGGAAAATTAACTCACATGCATACACCAACTGCATGTATGGATCCTCCGATTCATCTGCCTGATCTAACAAGTAGGAGTACTCCATCAACTAGTTCACGCAAATTTCAAGCTCAATCAATTGAAAATACAAAT
The DNA here is from genome assembly GCA_032173675.1 of Gastrolobium villosum. NCBI lineage: Eukaryota > Viridiplantae > Streptophyta > Magnoliopsida > Fabales > Fabaceae > Gastrolobium > Gastrolobium villosum. Next base: position 279,314 of record JAVKPL010009012.1, on the reverse strand, counting down.
AAAGAAATCATGAACAATGGCAAAACTTAAAGCTAGCAGACCTCGGCCATTTTCTGAAGCATAGTCATTGGTTCAAAGATAATAACTGGTAGTGTCACCATTGATGTTACATCTGAGCCAATATATTTCTGCATCATCTTCCAATAACTATCTCTTTCCTATATATACAAGAGCCAAAGAGAGAAGAAAGGGATAATAATATTCAGGCAACAAGCATATATGAGTGAGGCATATGCCTAAAAAGAGAAAAAGGAACTAAAATAAAACCAAAAAAATATGGCCGCATCCCTATTCTTAATAACCAATAAAACTGAAAAGCAAAACGAACAATTTAAGGGAGGGGTAACTGCCAAGAGCGTTTTAAATGTCTGAAGTCTGAACAGGGAGTCAGAAATAAAGAAATAATGACAAAAATCCTGGAAATAAAAAATAAATTTACAAAAAATAAACGAACAAAAGAAGCACCTCCTGTTTCCATCTTCCTCTCTGAGCTTCTTCCTCTGCATCTTCTTTACCTCCCTCTGGATTTATGACTTCTACACCTTCATATCCCAGCAACCTAGAACCAAAGGAGAAACATAAAAATATGCTTAAACTCCTCTCCAAATCATTGCATGACTGGGTGGGGGAAACTGACACGTACTTAGGCTGCTTGAATTGACTGAACTTAATGAATGTATTAGTTATTTTATTCTTTACTTAAATTGTGTGTGTATTGTTCTTTCTTTGAATTGTATTTGACTAGTTGATATTTCTTTTGATTAGGAATCAATTATTTTCTTAAAAGAAAATCAAATTTTAAACAACAACTTTTTTCACAATCTAATGAAAGTAATCTTCATGATGATAATGTGCGAAACTGCTCACACCAACATTGAAAAGTTATTTGTTATGGAGTTAAGAGCTGCAAAGCACAAAGAGATGGAGCAAAGTTTCATTCTGCCACCAAACGATCGTAGCTCAGTTGGTGCCAGGGAACTGAGCAGGGGATGAGAGCATGCGTTCGATCCTCCCCAATACCATCATTGGGAGGGGTTTAAAGCCTTAATTCCGGAACTCGCCCCGAATCAAACTAGTCGCGAAGCTATGAACAGATTGGAATATCTCCAAAGATAAGTTTCATTCTGCCAGCCATTTTAATCAACCAAGAACCACCTTACCTACCAAGTATGCTATTAGTTACACCTCTTTCCTTGAAATAGTAATCCATTACAATGACATATCTTTGCCGTATCCACTCTACAGTCCCCATTCATTCTCATGTTGTAAGAATGCAATATCCTACTTCGCCAGTATGTACAATCTAGGTGAAGCATTGCAATTACATGAGTAACGGGAACATATGTTACCTGCTATGAATGCAAGTTCAACCACACAAGTGAACCTACGCTAAGGGAACTTTCACATCTAGCTCCAAATAAAAGGCAACATTAGACAATCACCGAGTGCTATCAAATAATTAAGGATTACGAATGTGGGTATGTAACATATGGGTAAGAAAAGGATAAAAATTGTTGCTTTGAGGTGAATTAAGGAAGGAATGGTGAAGTACCCGTTGACAGATCGGTGCATAGCGTTGCTGAACATGGACAAGCCCGAAGACATGGCCGCGAAAAAACCCTTACTTTCATTCGTCCGGGGAGGGCTACCCATCTCTCTCGCTAAAACTAAAACCCTAATTCACAAGAAATTGCAAACTGCTGCTTCCTCCTAGCTCATTCAAATCAAGCTTAAACTCGAGCTGTGGATGGAGAGAGACGAAGAGAAAGGAGTGACATATTATACATAAATAAATGTTATAATTTCTCCCAAAAAAAATAAAAATAAACCTTATAATTAGAATTCGGGTAAAGTGTGTGTCATTTACAAAGATGTAAGGTTGTATCATTTTAAGAGAGAGAAAAAGATAGATAAAGGAGAAGAGAGTTGACAAAAAAAATAAAGGTGTGGGTCTCAACTCTTTATAAGAGTGAAATGATATAAGTTGTGTCATTTAAAATGATAAATAATTTTCCCTAAGAATTCAAGTAAAAATTAGGAGATATATGATTTCGGGTTTTTTTTAAATATTAGAAATAAATATAACTGTTAGATCAACGTAATCTTACACATTCTAGAAATAAACCTAAGTGTAGAATTGATTGATACTAACATTAAATTAATTGATTGTTATTATATCCTATCCCATTTTTAAATTATTTTTAATTATATTTATGTATCTTACCGATCGATATAAAAAAACCGGTCAAACAATATACGTATTATAATTCAAGTTATTTATTTTATCTTATTTTGTATTCAAGATATTGTATAACTTAACTTTTTTAAAAAAAGAATCAATTAATTTAAACCATACATGCATTTCCGTTAAGATTATTATTTGTAGGAGTATTTTTTTCCTTCTAAATGACATAACTTATATCATTTCACTCTCACAAAGAGGTAGGACCCGCACCTTTATTTTTTTGTCAACACTCTCCTCCTTTATCTATCTCTTTCTCTCTCTTAAAAAGACATAACTTTACATCCTTTTAAATAACACACACTTTACTTTTTTTTTTTAACATGGAACTCAAAGGAAGCAAAATCGCCACCAATTCCACGAGCGCATCTTCAGTACTAAAGTGGCAAAATGATTTTCTATATTTAATATTTTATATTTATTTTCAATTTGGTATGGTTATGATTTTTCATATTTAATATTTTCAGATTAAATATGGGGAATGATAACCATATAAAGATGAAAATAAATATAATCGTTGGATTAACATAATCGATCTAACGGTAGAATTGATTAGTAATAATATTGATAGTAATATTAATTAATTGTTACAATATCCTTCCCCTTTAAAATATATAACTTTTATGACTTTTATCGAATCATATCCTAATTTACATCCTTCTGTTTTATGTTTTTTTTTTTAAACCATTTGAATTATTTCTGCATAAGAGAAAGAAAAAATAAACAAATTTAAAAGAAAAATAAAATGGACTAATAGGTATAAGAAAATAAAACTAAACTATGGTTGCGTCTTTATGACCGGATTTGTGGAAGCTTATAACCTCGAATGGTTTTCCAAAATAAAATCTTTATTCGTTAAAGAATGAAGAGATTTAAAATATTTATTTAGCTATTTTTTTATTAATACAGATTTTTCACACTGATTTTTTGAGTTTAAATCACAAATAAAATATTTATTTTCTTTTTCTTATTATTTTTTTAGTTTTTTTAATTAAATCACAAATAAAATCTTTATTTCCTCTCTTTATATTAAGGATTATAATTTTCATATTGTTTGATACATGTATTGTATCGTGTCGTTTGATACCAACCCCTTTCTGATACACCCAACAATATGTATCATGTGAATCGTATCGTATCAATTGTATCATATATCATATGATACTAATAACCATGAAATAAACACATACTGTTTTTTATATACATTTTGATCAATTTATTTTATATTAAATATATATAATAAAACCAATTTGTTTCATATTAAAAATGCTAAAAATTAATTAAAATTAAATGTATCATTTTTTTAAAAAAAAAACAAACAGTAAAGAAAAAAACAACAAGAAAGACTAGGTACACATCCTAAACCAAGCAACTCCTACATAATCCCTTTTAAGTATGTGACGACGACCTGGTGGAGGTGAGACAAACTCTTGAAAGGACCGGTCGAAAGAATAAGTGAATGAGGTCATCCAATCTGCAACCCCGTTAAATGTGTCATTATTTTTATAGTTTGATTCACGAAATTCTTCAAATTTCAGCAGATTTTTTTAAATTTAATATTTGCTATACCTCAAACCTTTAAAATCATATGATTCATCCATTATTTGATTATTGTTCGAGTCGGCGGGGCTGTAAAGATTATATTGAATTATACCAAAAAAAATATATATATATTATATTGAAAACTTGCAAAAGTTACAGAAAAAAACTAAAAATGGAAAAATAAAAATTAAATATATCTAAATTAAAAAATATATATAGATTGAGGATAAAAAAAATTAAATATGTTAAATACTTCAAACACCAATAAAAAAAGATTAATATAAGAGCATTATCAGGATTTATTTTATTTAAAATTTATCTTCCAAAACATGATCAATGAAGCAATACATGCAGCTAGCAGGATGTATCTGTTCAACAATAATTGTAGGCAAAAGCTACAAATCATGATAAATTGATAATTAAACTATATGCTATAGGAGAAAATTATTACCTTCAGTAAACACAATTATGCAGTCAGAGTCAGGGAAGAGAAAAAAAAAAAAAAAAAAAACAAAGTGGAATTCATCTTAGATTTGAGAGTGGAGGAGAAGATTTTTTCGTCCCCTTACATAAGAAATCCAATACACTAAAACTACATGGTAGCAATCTAAAAATAAAAAACTATATGGTAGCAATGTCATTCTTACCTATGTTTTCCATCAAGTTTTAAACATCATGCAATACGAAAGCAGTTTTATTTACTGTAGATATAAATAGAATTTATCTTATAGTCTCAATTTTACTTTTTTTATGAAAGAGATCCAAAATATAGAATATTAAGACTAGTTCCTCATTGAAATAGAGTGTGTATTGGACCATTGTCACCGGAAGCAAAAAATTGACATTCCAACCAAAAATTGGCAAAAAATTATGTAATTTTACTAGGTTCTTCTTAACAGGTGTTTTTATATTATTCGTGTGATCATCCAATCAAAATTGGCATCGTCTTTTTATAATAATAATATAAATTTTCACTCCCCGTCATATAATTTCCTGGATCAGCCACCGATTGCATTGGATTAGACAATTGCTTGGCCTTGCGTGTGGATTCCTTTGGGGTGCCATACCTTTAATCGGAGGAATATGGTTTATCCTGTAAGTGTTTTTTTTTTCCCATTCAAAATGTTTATCTTATAATTGTCTGTCATTGGAGTTGTATATTGACTATATTCACTGATGTTGTTGTATCATGTGTAAACGATGTTAATGATCTTATTCATTGATTTTGATTTCTCTGTGTCTACCAACTGGTGCAATGCATAAATCTAGAAACATCTTGTCTCAAAAACTCATGCCAGCTATGAGATTTTATTAGGAGTCCTTGATCATATGGCTGTGGAGTTTATTTTGATCATAACATTTATGAGACAAGGAATCACATACTGGAGAGGAGGCTGAGTATTCTACCAATGATTAATGATTATCGGAAAAGAAAGAATGGGAAATGACCTTGTAGATCTATAAGAGTGGTCTACAGGTGGATAAGAAATGTAGATTAAACCTTTAAAAGTGATTCAGATTTTACATAAAGTAAGCAACAAGGTCTGAATATGAAACTGCTGTTCTAGTTACAAAACTTAGGAAATTTCCTTTATGTGTAAATTATATTTTGCAAAAGCAACATTATGAAACTGCTGTCTAGTTACAAAACTTAGGAAATTTCCTGTATGTGTAAATTAGCAACATAAACTCAACAAAATGAGGAGGTGGTCTCTTTGGAGATAGCAACCCTTCGAAGCTGTTATGTCATTGTTTCTTCATTTTCATTTTTATCAATTCAATATACTACTATTTGTAAAGATTTGTTTCTATTTTAACCTTTAGAAAGACATCTAGTAATGTATAGAAATTAATTCATTAATGAGGTTCAAGCTACAGAGATTCAAGTAACCTGATGTAGCGGAAATCGGTTTTATTTTGTACAACCATGTATCTTATAAGCAGAAGATTTGATGAATTATTGATGTAAAGAACCAATTCAACCCAAAAGCTTACGCTGTTGGGTGAGGCTATATTAATGGTTTTATATATCGCAACACGCCCCTAACACGAGAGCTCACTGGACTTGAAGGATGGACAATGCACAGGCCCACCTACACGTGCTATTGGGTGAGGCTATATTAATGGTTTTATATATCTCAACAGTTGAGAATTTACTTGATATAAAATTTCTCAGGCTCAAATTGTCATGTCATGTTGCTTTTGTAACATTATAAAAAATATGTCTTTGTCCAAATTGAAATCCTCACTTCATAGTTTATTTATCATTGCACTTTTATGCCAGTGAATATTGAAAGCATTTCATTGACGCTGTTTGTAAGTTTGATGTTTATTATTTGTTAAATGTTTTCCTGTTTTGCATTTTTTTAGTGATGTCCACAGGGATTATATATAGTTATTATGCAGTAATATTACAGGTTGATGAGGAAGAGTTTGGCGGTCATGGAGCTCCTCCAAGAGGGGCTTTTTGCTTCTATAACACTTTTCCTGGTAATAAGCTATGTTGGTCATTGCTTTGTCAAATGCAGAAAATGAGGCTTTTGTGCACAAAAAAGGGAATTGAAAGCTTTTGCAGTTCTATAATCTGACTTCACTTTTCACATATGTGCAGCTTTCTTGGATACTAGTTTACAGTTTAGCACACTTCTGATTGGCTGGGCATTAGAAGCTTTGCTAATTTTTCCAACACGGTTGAAAGATTTACTTGATTACGTCACAATTCATAGTTGCCAGTACAGTTATCTGCTTTACTCCAATGTAAAATGTTGTGATTTTGCATTACATGAACACTAGCTTCTACTTTCCATTGTAATAAGCTGTTTTAGTCTAGCATTGGTAATGACACCTCATATTACAGCAAATTGTGGACTGCAGAACTGATGGCAATTAAAATTATGTTTGTTGAACTGTGAAATAAAGTTGCTTGCAGGCAAAGTCTGAAGGACCATTTATTCCTGATGTTTATGTCATGCATACAGAATTCCCGCGGACTCTTGGTGTAGCTGGTAAGGGATTGGTATTTGGTTGCAGCTGTTATCAACTGATTGTTTAAGGGAACGGTTTTTGGTCACCATTCTCTAACTTTTTTTTCCTAAATGTTACGCCAGTGTTAATTTCCAATATGTTTTTTTAAAGTACAAATATCATCACTCATTTGTCGTGTGTGCTTTTCCGAATGAAATATGTTTGCAACCAAAAATACATATTGCGTTGTGTGCTTGGTCGATATCTTTAAATGTTTCTTGTAAATGAGCTAACCTGCAAGCTAAGATTTTATCATATGCTAATCATTTTCCACTTTCCTACAGCTAAGAACTTTTTTTCTCTCTATCACTTTTAATTTCGTGCAAGTTTCATAAACATAACTTCTGTTATTCTGCAAGAAAAATGAATTTGGTTGGAGCTTAGTCTTTTTTTTTTATTTGTGTTACGGTCGACTGGAAATAAAATTAAACTAAGATTTAGGTAAGATAAAATGAATGAACAGTAATAATTATCATTCTCTAGAACCTGAAAAGGTAAAATTTGTTCCCTGTAATTGTCAATTATTTGAGTTTCGATTCTATATATATTTTAAGTCTCTATAGCTTCATGTCATTAAACTTTTGGTTTTTCCTGAGCCAATACCTTAAGCTATAGGAATTAAGCTACAGGGATCAAAGTTCACAACTAGGATAACTAAAACAACGATGCCACTGGCAATCATGGCAATAGTTGCTATACGCATAATAAACATAAACATGATGATGATATCTGACATTTCATATTTTGATCACAAGAGTTTCTACAAGATGAAAAATATAGAAATCAACTTGTATAAATAAAATTGGGTTCTTGCTTTGCATGAGAATCCAATTTTCCTAGAAATTCTATTCGGTATTATCATAATATCAAATAAAAATGGAAATTCTATTTGAGATCTTGACATCAAATGAAAAAAATCTTATTTACATATCAAATTTCACCCCCCAAAATCTTGCACGACATTAACACGCTATCAAATCAAAGAAACTATCCATTCATTAACATGTCAACTTCTTCCTTACGAAAAATATTTCAAATTGGTTTAAGGCAAAACTGTTCTAGACTAAAATATGAAAAGGAAAATTGATGCTACTCTGATTCCTTACTATACCCAGTCCTAGAAGCAAGTCACAAACGCAGGGAAGAAAATTCATAACTGTCTTTGGCGTCGGGATCTGCCTGTTAGAGATACAAGGTAAATACGCCCATAAACCCATTGTCTACCTAATCTTGAACCCGATTGCTGAAAAACAATAACACCACGTGTCATGTAAAGTACAGCATAATCTTTTGGTGGGTTTTTTTTTTTTTCTTGGGCAGGGGAGGAAAAAAAGGGGAGAAACAAATATTTCATACCATGCACATCATCAACATGCATTGCAAAATTTTAGAATAGTGATTTTCAATTTTCTCTAATAAAATGAGAAATAAATAGCAGTCTAGTTTTAGAACGGCCTTTTTCAAGAAGTAAAAAAAATCTATACATTATTACCTCCACCTTAGTGCGAAATTCTAATAAGCATTCACACACATGACAATCTGCTCTATGAGGTGAGTCAACATTCCTATCCATTCTCACAAATGCAAATACCTGAAAGAAAATGAATCCAACTCAGTGTGCATGAGCTAAGTTAAACCTTACATACGTGCCTCTCAAACTGGACAGATATAAACATAAATTGAGAGACAGATGGAAAACAAAAGGCTTATGTGACAATTATCACAATGACTGACCTCTTCTCCACAATTTGGACATGCTCCTTTTAGTGCCACCAAGTCATTCCTCCACAGGCCTTGAAGCACCTTAACTGTGAAAACCAACATTCAATAAAATACCAATATAAAAGCAGTGGCGATGTCATGAATGACTGAATATTTTTATATTCAGGTTACAGAAAGAAAACTCTCCAATAAAATTCAACCAACTGAGCTAAATATAAGGACATGACATTTGAGATATTGTTTGGAGTACAAATTTGAAAATTAAGGCATCAGATGATGAAGACGAATACCAGAGAAAAGATTTTACCTGAAGCTGAAGACACCGGGTACCCGATGACAAAGCCCAGCACAATGAAGATACTATTCACCAAGGCCAGAAATCCTGGCCCAAAAGTTTGGCTACCATGTGATAGTCCTGAATCGAATGCATTTTGATAAGCCATGCCAACAGTGTACGATATGGGTCCAACACATGCTAAACTTCCAAATGCAAGGAACATCGCCCATGCGCTTGCCAATGCAAAAACCATAGATAGATCTTCCTGCCCTACGACCACATCACTCAATATTAACCAAGAAAAAAAAAAAAAGACATAGAGAAGGGGAAAAAAGAAGAAGAAAGTAGCATGGGGGAGGGGAACCTGAACATTCAAACCAGATAAATATGTAGATGTTATTGGTGGTAGTGCAAGTATCTGAGTTATGGGTGACGATGATAACTGTGAAAAACCACAGAATTGCATAGAACATAATGCAATCACAGAAAATTAGAAAGCAATATGCAAAATGAAAAAATTGCAGGAAATTAAACCTGAACCCAATATTGTATACTAGGTTCTTAAGGCAATTTTGCCCCCTTAATGGTGTGCCTAAGGTTCGTGAACAAATGCCTCCCTGGATAGAACGGGTTACCTTTGATTCAACGGTGGCACAACCAAAAGAATATTGGCTTACACAACGAACGCTTGATCAATTGCAGACAAAGGCAGTAAATGAGGATTAATTTTGGCAAAGTTTTGGTAAAGAGTCAAGAAAACTAGTTATTTGAATTTACTGAGTACCGATATATATAACAGATTAACGGTCACCAGAGACACACCAAATAGGCGCGACTGTTCGGAAATGAAGAGGTGTGATGATAAAACCTTAGGATGCACACCCTCAAAAGCTAGCTCAAAGGGTAAAAGTGTCCAAGACCTTATAAACCCCACATTAGTTGTCAATACAACTAATGTGGGACTCCAAGTCCTATACCTTGCAAATGGGTCCTAACATTCCATCACGCTCCACAGCCTTGGCGCCCACGCGGGCTTGCTTTGCTCTAGTCTTTTAGTAGCCCCGGGCAAACACTGCAATGCCGGCGTCACTACCCGCACCACTCGATTGCAACCGGGAGACATAGTGGAAGGCTCTGATACCATTTGATACAAACCTCAACACCCAAACAAACCAACAACAGAGAAACAAGAATTAGTTAGGACCCATTTGAAAGGTATGGGACTTGGAGTCCCACATTGGTTGTATAGGCAACTAATGTGGGGTTTATAAGACCTTAGACACTTTCACCCTTTGAGCTAGCTTTTGGGGTGTGTATCCCAAGGTTCTTATCAAATGTTATCAGAGTCTTCCACTATGTCTCCTAGTTGCAATCGAGCGGCGCAAATGGTGATGTTGGCATTCCGGAGTTCGCTCGGGGCTAGTGAAAGACTAGCGCAAAGTCATCCAACATGGGCGCTAGGGCTACAAAGCGTGGTGGAATGTTAGGACCTATTTGCAAGGTATGGGACTTGGAGTCCCACATCGGTTGTATGGGCAACTAATGTGAGGTTTATAAGGCCTTAGGCACTCCTAACCTTTCAGCTAGCTTTTGGGGTGGTGCATCCCAAGGTTCTTATTACGTGACTATTCGAAAATGAAAAGACTCGACTTTTCCAACTTCTTATTCATAACAATCTATACAACAATCCCCCACATAAATAAGAACTTTATTCTCCTTGACCATTTACATCTTGGGCTAGGTGCAATCTGCAACTGATCAATGAGCAACAACTGCATCAGGATCAAGATCGGTGGACACAATGCCTTGTAATCATCCCTCATGAGACCTATCGGGTTTACTCGGTCAATCAGTGGACGCGATGCCTTGTAACCATCGACCTTTGAGTGTAAACCAAGACAACAGGAAACACACAATTATTCCTTGAACGTGGTTGATCCTATGTTTATGTCCGTTTTGGCTATGAACACCTCCTGGTTCTGCAAGTGTATTAGAGAATATGGCCTTGTCATATTCTCACAAAAGTGGCCCTCACTTCACCCTCTCATGTGATTTCTGGCATTGCATCCTACACTATCTGAACACATTAGAATCATAAATCATTAAAAGCTTAATTGCTACCTTTTACTTATGGACTGCCTTGTCTAGAAATTAGTATGAGTTTGAAAAACTCCACAATGCTTATCTGTTAATCATTACTTGCTTTTCTCTTTGAACCTGGTTCATGAGATCTCCACTCTTCTAGGTAGAGTGTCCGCAACGATTATCGTTTTAGTGGCCTTAAACCCATTCTTTCCGACAAATTATACATTAACTCTCTAGTTACACCTTTTGTTAATGGATCCGCTATATTTTCTTTCGACTTCGCAGACAAAGGCAGTAAATGACGATTAATTTTGGTAGAGTTTCATTATGGAGGCAGGAAAACTAGTTATTTGAATTTACTAAGTACCAGTAGAAAAAAAAGATGAACGGTTACCAGAGACACACCAAAGAGGCGCGATTGTTCGGAAACGAACAAGCACGAATGTTTAGAAATGAAGAGGTGTGACTGTTCGAAAACGAAAAGACACGATTCTTCCAACTTTTTATTAATAACAATTTATACAACAGTAGCAACCACAGACATTCAATAGAATAGAAATACATCATATTACACACAAACATAACATTCTCAGCCACATAAAGCCACATTAAAAAGGGTCTTACCTAATACCTTAAGGTTTTGGGTGAAGTGGTTCTTTAACATGGTAAATGTGACCACGAGGTACTGGGCTATGCAATGCAAAGGGCTTCTTGTAAAAATATAATATAAATCATTAGAAAGGGCCTTACAAAACTATTCTTAAAAGTCAAAACTATTTTGAGGCATCATGCAACCAGAACTTAGGAAGTCAGAGACCAAGATAGTCAAATTCCCATGAATGTGGGATCACAGCCAGGTCACACAACAACATGTTAATCTCAAATTGTAAAGAAATTTACCTCAGCATCTGCATATGTTGAATGCCTCCTGATACTGCATCGAGGATACTTAACAACTGACTTTGAGCCATACCATCTTAGCTTTAGCTGTTTCCATAATTTAATTTTAATTAAAGGCAAGTCAGTATACATTACAAGTAAAGAACTATATATCCATGTCGATTATGTTAAATTGTGAAGGAAAAGAAGATACCTCTACTCTATCAAACATGTCATCAACTATCAAAGGCTCACCACTATAATAAGCATCCCGTGCCTATTTCAAAAAGCAAAGAGTCAGCATGTTAAAGTACCATACAAATTAATGTTTTATCATACACTATAAATGTTTTCACAGATATTGTCCTCTATCTAAAACTGGAAATTAAATACGCACAAAATCAGTTTAGATTAGTAAGTAATTAGTTAATTAAAAAGCTTAAGAGTATTGAGAATTTATTACTTGGTAATAAAGAGCTTCAAGGGTCTCTTTGTTGGCGGTTTCAAGGGGACCAACGTAGATGCAGTAGGGTCCCTCAGGGCTTACGTCGGAGGTGGCGGAAACACGGTGGCTATTGCCGGAGCTCCGACCGAACCGGTTCCTTCTTGGTAATTCTACGAACATCGATTGGATCACGTTGGAGGTGCTCGTGCCAGCCATCATCAATTGACGTGCGCTTCCATGAAACCCATTCTTCACCACATAAATAGTCCCCAATTGGACAAAATTGCCCTCTTGAGGTTCTCATTTCCTTTTGCCGCCTAAATATCTGTGGGAAGAGACACGGACACTGCCACTGGTTTATTTTATTGTTTTACTAAACTCTCTCTCTCTCTCTCTTTTGTTTTTTCTCTATTTAAGAAACTAATTAATTGACCATTGATAATTTGATATATTAGGAATCTAATCATCCATCTCTTTTATTTGTCCTTTTTCTTAATTTCTTAATTAAAAAATAGCACCTTACAAAAATTAACGACAAATGGTGTCCATGACAACCTTCGCAAAATAAGTTTATTTTATTTTTCAATTTTTGTTCATGGAACCCAAATGGATAGAAAAAGTGTTTAACAAAATTGATTTTTTTTTTGTTCCCGGGTATGAACAGTTCAATTTTGTACTACGAAATAGAAAAAAGAATAAAAAATTCTATTTTTTTTTATTTTCGAACACAATATGAAAAATATTTGTCTCTCTCAGTCATTCTCTACAACTACCATCGTCACCGCCGCAACCACCACTATCATGACACGACTACGGCCACATTGTTGTCGTCATCACCACTACCACCACCACCACAATCACGATGCCACCATTACCATTACCACCACCTCCACGACCACCACCATCACTACCATTATGTTACCACCACCGCTACCATCACCACACTTGTCACCAACCACCACCACTATTGCCACAACTACCGCCGTTACCATCACCGTTACCAGCACCATGCCCACTGCCACAACCATCGCCACCACTATCGTCGCCAACACCACCACTATCATCACAAGGCCACCACCACTATTGTCATCACTACAACCGCCATCATGCCATCACCACCGCCCTTTCACCATGCAACCGCCACCACCACCACCACCACACCATTACTACCATCATCACATCGTTACTGCCGCTGCCGCCACCACCATGTCACAACCACTACCACTACCACCGAACCATATGAAAAGGAAAGTGATGATCCGGAAAAAAAAAATTATGCTTAATAAGAACGATTTTTCATTTTTATTTATTGTGTTATTAAACACAATTCTCATTCTCAGAATAAAAATAGAACATATTATTAAACACATTTTTTTTAGAAACAATTCCAAGGCACAAAAATAAAAAATAATGTTAGAGAACAGAATTGTTGTCGTATACACCGTAAGAGAAAAATATAATTATTTACAAAATTGTTAAATTGTCTTCTTTAATATATGGACTAATCGAAACCCATGCTTATAGTACATGTCTTGCTGAATTGTTTGATTCTAGCGGGTGGCGGAGCCGGACTTCAATTTGAGTCTGGACCAAAAAATTATATATGTATTTTTCTTAATTTTAATTAATTCATATCATAATATATTTAAATTATATTGAATAGGAGCACCTGAGCAGACACCACTAAGAAGAGTTATAATTTTATTAAATATTTTTTAATTTTACTAAAAATATTTTATTTTGTTTATAAAAGTGAAAATTGAACCCATAACCTAATACAATTTACTCAAATTTTTCACCAGAAATATTTTAAGTTTTAGATAGGGTCAAATTACAAATTGTAACTCGAACCAAATTACAATTTTAATTCAGGCCAAATTATAATTAATTATATAATTATATATAATAAATATAATTTGTTAAAATTTAATCCGGGTCGAGATCACGCCGAAAGCACTCCGCCACTGATTTTAGCGAATCGAGGTTGTTTTAAAATTTGTAAGCTAACGATGCTTATGGAAAAAAATAATCTCGGGTTATTATGCACAAATAATAGACAGAAAGTTTAATGGAGTGTGTATACACGCAGTGACACAACTAAAAGAATTGAGGTTGGAAGAGAGATATCAGATATTTATTGAGATTTAATCATTTATTTATGGATGGGTTGGATAAGACCCGTTATCCAAGGTTCATGGGTTGATTATGTGAGTCTATAACATCAACTATTTTAGTTATTAAAAGTGAAATCTTTAGTTTAACGGGAAAAAAAAATGATGCCAACAATAATTGGGCGCAATATAATCAATTGCGTGTAAAATGTGATATTACTCCATGTATATTTGGTGTGATGTATAAAACCTGATAATATAAATTTATATTACACATTATGACATTTTTAATTATTTGGTGCAATCATCTTATAATATAAGTTTATACAGTATAATCTCTCAATACATCAAAATGATGTATAATTCAATCAGGTTTAGAGCATGTTTGGTACATAGTATATGATAAAGCCTAATAGTATAAGACCTTAAAGTATAAGGTCTGATTGTATAAGACCTGATTAAATTTTAATACTATCTAGCGTGTGATATGCTCTTGTATAAGGGTCTGTTTGGTGTGATGTATAACGCTTGATAGTATAAGCTTATACTATACTTTATGATATTTTTAGTTGTTTGGTGTCACTATCGTATAGTATAAGCTTATATAGCAGTATCCCTTTATACATCAAAATGATGTATAACTTTTTTTTGGGTAGACAAATGATGTATAATTTAATCACGTCCGGAGGGTGAGATTAAGCCTGATAAAGAATTAATGTATTAACTAGTGAAATTCTCAATAATTAATATAATTTTTTAGTATATTGGAGATTTTTAATTTTATAAAAATTAATATAATTTTTGAACACACTTGTGAATAGATTTTTATAAAAATTAATATATATTTGGAAGGAGAGGAAGGTTATACTTACGAACTATTTTCATTTACAACCTCTTACAATCATATCTTACCGTTGATTTTCGGCAATCAATGATTATCATTTATTTCGAACTAATAATTAATTAATGAGTTTGATTTGCGATAATAATAATCGTTAATTGCCGAAAATCAACAGCTAAGATATGGTTGTAAGAAGTTGTAAACGAAAACAGATTGTAAGTATAACCCTTCTTTTGGAGGAATTATATAAATTCTTTTTTTTTTGGTAAGCGAATTATATAAATTATTAATTAAAATGTATTTTTGTCAAAAATATTTATTTTTATCCTATATAGTATTATACAGTGCATTACCAAACACTGGATGATATTATCTTATACATTACCATATCAAACGCTCGATAGTATTAAAATTTAATCAAGTTTTATACAACCAGACTTTATATTATCAGATCTTATACTATCAGGTTTTATCTTATATTATGTACTAAACATGCCAATAACGTATTTAGAAGAATTACATAATTTTTTTATTAAAGGGTATTTTTATCAAAAAAATTATTTTTATCCTAGCTAGTATTATTTAGTGCATTATCAAACATTGGATGATATTATCTTGACAATACATTATCTTATAAAATATCACGTCAAATGCTGGAAAATATTAAAATTTAATCAATACAGTCAGATTTTATATTATTAGGTCTTATACTATCATACTTTATCTTATATTGTACATCAAACATGAGGCCAAATTATATAAAACCTGATTAAATTTTAATACTATCCAACGTTTGGCATAGTATTATTAAAGATAATGTATTATATAAGATAATATTAACTAGCGTTTGATAATGGATTGTATAATACCAAATGGGTAAAATTAATTATTTTTGACAAAAATACCCTTTCATAAATAATTTATATTATTCTATCAAATATGTCATATGATATTAATTTTTATAGAAATCTAGTGATTAATATATCCAAAATATATATTAATTTTTATAAAAATTAAAACATCTAATATTTTAAAATTAGGCCTAATCCCACTCTGTTATCCGGCCTAATCCAACTTTTTTAAACTTGATTAAATTATAAGTTTATATTATATTATAATCATATGAAACAATTAAAAATATCATAAATATAAATTTATGGGGTTACATTTTCTTATGCAACACAAGAATTTTTCTCTAACACATACAATTAAGTGGCTCTATTAGCTTAAATAATAATAATAATAATATTATTAAGACGCAAATCCACCGCGTGAGAGGAACTTTGTATTAGGAGCGTAAATAATTTGTAGCTTAACCCAATGAACTCACGGAAGCAAAAATAGTTACCGAGTTGTACTAACCAAACGTTACCGTCAAAGTTGGTAAACAATCATACCCCCGCCAAATCAATTATCAGTGACGCGGCGATGAGAATGAGAAATTAAGAAACAAGCAATCCTTGATAGATATTTTCTGTTGGATTCTGCTAATTTGAAAGCTGGAGTTTCTAAATTTTCAGTCCCACTCTGTTTGTGTTATTGGGCTTTAGTTTCAAGTGGAATTAGAAGCTGCATATTCACCGATCACGTTCACTCATGCCACTGCCACATTGATATTTGTGGGAATCATTATTATGTGATAGAAAGTTTCAATCTTTGATCAAATTTCGTCAAGTGGAGGATGATTGGGAGGGACCCATCATCACCGTTATCTTCTGCTGGTGTTGATGTTGAAGTTCGTACGCGGCGTGGGGACAACGCACCCACTCCTCCGTCGGAGGGGCCATTTCCGGCAAACCACGACGGTGAGTCGGTGGAGCGCTACTCCAGGCCCTTTAAGCGGTGGTTCCCGTGGCTGGTGCCGACCTTTGTGGTGGCCAACATGACCTTGTTGGTTATCACCATGTATGAAAATGATTGTCCTAAGCAAACAGTTCCCGCTTCTTGCATTGTGTTGAGATATATAGTCTCACTTGGTTGTATGAACAACTAATGTGATCTTTATAAGGTCTTGGCACTCCCACCCTTTGAGCTGACTTTTGGGGTGGTGTATCCCAAGATTCTTTACATGGTATCAAAGCCGTGGAATTTCTTAGCACAGGTAGGCTGAGCCTGTTGCATTATCCACTCTTTAAGCTCAATGGGCTCCCGTGTGAGGGGGCGTGTTGAGATATATAGTCCTACATTGGTTGGATGAACAATTAATGTGGCCTTTATAAGGCCTTGAGCACTCTCACCCTTTGAGCTAGCTCTTAGGGTTTTACACATTGCTCCTTTTCTTGGGCAGATTCTCATTTCAGACCCTCAAAGAGAACTCTGTCATTGGTCCTTCTTCATCCACGTGAGTTCTGTTCTGCTTTGTTATCCCTTTCTTGCAATTTATGTCTTCTTTTGAAAACAAAAAGACATAAAAGTTGTTAGGCTTCATGAAGTGTGACACTATGAGCATTGTGGATATGAGTGAGTAGTTTATTTTTTGATATTTGCTGAGATGTTTTATGTTCTTCTAACATCTGTTTGTTATTCAGGTTAGTTAAGATGGGTGCTATGCAAGTGGACAAAGTGGTTCATAGACACCAAGCTTGGCGCCTATTCTCTTGCATGTGATTGCATGGTGGGGTTATCCATGTGCTTGCCGTTGCCAACATGTTGAGTCTTGTTTTCACTGGAATTCGTATTGAGCAAGAGTTTGGATTTGGTATGGTTCTGGTAATTAGCCTTGTGTTTGTTCTATGTGTGAACTGTATGTTTATTTTAGAACTGTGCAATTTATTTTTCTTTTTTTGAAATGTTTTGTGTGTGTGTGTGTATTTTATTAGTAGTTTTTTATTTTATTAGTAGTTTTGTACTTAAACAGCAATGTTCAAATATTTCAACCTGCAAAAAATGTAGCACTGGTAAACTGCTTGAATAACAAATCTGCAGTATTGATATATGAAAGACTAGTGAGGCTTTCAGGGTCATATTAGGGTTTTAAACAAGAATTACATGGATAAGAACAAGTGAACCTAGAGTAAGTGCTGGAAACAAATTTTCTTTATACATTTAATCTTGGCATGACTGACTTGAGCAAAAGTGTGACACTGTTAATATTTTCTTTTATGGGGCTTCACATTGTAGTATTTATACATGCTAATAAATAAGGTTCCAATTCATCATTGCACTTTTTAATGAAGAACAAATTTCCATTATGGGGTTTTTGTTACATAAATTCTCTGGAAGAAAATAAACAGAGTTGTAGAACTGGAGTCACTGATAAAAATGGTTTTACCTTTCCAGTTTCAGATTAAATTTCTACCTTGGCGGTCCTTTTGCTGTTTGAATTGGATTGCTGTATAGTGTATATGATACCTGGTTTTGGAGGGAGTTTCCTGTCTGCTCTATTCATACAATCTAGTATCTCCATTAGTGCCTCCGGTGCACTATTTGGCTTACTAGGAGGCATGCTATCAGAGCTCTTAACAAATTGGACGATATATGCTAATAAGGTGAATAAATGAACGAATATGTTCAATTCAATGATGCTTCCTATAAATAATCCACTTTTTCTTTATGCCACAGCTGTTTGATAGTTTCTTTTCCCTTTTCATTTTTTGTTGTTGCTAGGCAGTTTGCTGCGATGTTTACTCTTATTATCATCATTATAATCAATTTAGCTGTTGGTATCTTTCCACATGTTGACAACTTTGCTCATATTGGAGAATTTATCTCAGGTCGTCTTGGATTTGTCTTTCTGATTCGCCCTCAGTATAAATGGGCTAGCCAAAGAAAGTATCATGCTGGAATTGCTGCCCCTTCTGGGAGCTCTAAGCACAAACCTTATCAGTATGTACTCTGGGTCTTCTCTTTCATTCTACTTAGTGCTGGGTGAGTTCTCTTTCTTTGTCTCTTATTTTGTATTCTTCTTTCTATCTTTCTATTTTTCATTTTATTTTGTTCCATACATCCAGCCTTCTACAGACCCCACAATGTTGTGAGCATGGTGCATTGGGCTGCCCTTATTAAATTTCTATTCTGTTATGGGAATTGATTCCAGTGATATCTGTGAAAGGCTACTTACTCATGACTAGAACTTTGATACTTATATTTCTGCTTTTCTAAACACACTTCATGGTTTAAGATTAAACAAATTTGTTGGGAAATGCTTGTTTTTCTAGTTTCTATTTGGTATAGGAACATGAACTTTTCATGTGGTTTCTTTATCAGATATGAATAGGATTGGGGTGCCCCTTAAGCTGATTTGCCTCTGTTATTGTTTTTATTTTTCCCTAGTTTTTCATTATTTTGATATGGTCCCTAATCCTCCCCTATCTCTTCATCAAGTCTCCTTTTCTAAAAGAAAAAATGGGAGATAGTTCACTCTTCTTTGTCTTAAGGAGCTAGGCATAGGCATCGCTGGCTTCTTGTTTTACAAAAGAAGAAATCCCGGGGTGGGGGCTGGTGTTTGGAGCTATGTCCCATAACTTTGGTGGGGTCTCAAGCGACTGCTGAGCCAGAGCTCAAGTGGAAAGATGAAAAGACTCTATTAAGTTTCCACTGTCAGGAAATAACTTTTTTTTTAATTGTTTGCTTATTTTTTCATTACTGGATATTTCTTTTGTTTCTCTGTACAGAAAAATGTAATCCACGCTATCCATCACTAATCATCTTATATGATTTCAAATATACAACTTTTGTGTTCTTCTCCTATGTTAGGTGCATTGCATCATTATACTTGAGTCCCCTAATTGGAAAGTTGGCTAATGGACAGATTGATAGTTGGGCTGGTTTGGCTCCTTCAAGGGGTTAACTTGAATGATCACTGCTCTTGGTGTCATCATTTAAATAGTGTCCCTACTTCAAAATGGAGCTGCAAGCCACCGGAACTTTAATTGTGAAGTGAGTGATGCTGCTACTCTTTTCTTGTGTAGGTTTTTTTTTCATCCTTGAAGCTTCCTAAAACTGTAAGTTGTAATGATAGATTCAACGAATTATGTGACTGGGTGCAAAGAAAATTGATCCAAGATATACGTGTTCTGTCCTGCCCATCAGTTTTGATAATCTGGACTTAAGAACATAAGGTGACAAGTATATTATCCCCATGAAAATTAAGGTATAGGTAAAGGGGGAAAAAAAGACTTGCAATCCTTGTATCTATGCACGTATGTACTCATGCGATCATGTCATGTGGTGGTCCAAATGTATGGTTTAGTTGCCAAATCTATTTTCCGTTGATGATTTAATGCCTATAAAAGTTCAACCATCAAAGTAGACTATTATACAATTCTATTCTTTTAAGTTGGTTTTGATACTAACATTTTCTGATGCAATGTTGCAGTCAACCCAAACAGGAAACTGAACCGTTTGTGTGGTTTGAGAGCCACATATGTAACCCCAATGGGTGTGATAATCAATATAGGGGTGCTTCAAACAACAATAGTATACACTAAGACTAATCAAGGGGTCCCAGTTGTAGTGTGCAACAACGGAGGGTGGTGTCAAGGTGGCTACAAGGCTCTCCAAGTTAATAGGGTAACGACTCATGCAATAATGATATCATGTCCCCTCATAATGCAGACTGAGGGGGTATTTATAGGTCTCACCGGGGAGAGGGAGAGGAGGAAGTCAACTGTTATGGGGAAGAGCCTAATATAGCCTGGCCTTGCAGGGGCAAGGCATTTTGCAGCTGCTATAATGCATGCAGCAGCTTTTGTGCGGGGAGAAAGTGAGGGGGAATCCCTAAGGGCCTGTTTGGTAGCAAGATTATATTTGATCTCCCGGGAAAGCTAGGTATGAAAAATAAGAAACCCACGTTTGTTTGACAAAAAATAAAATATATAACAGGAAAAATTGTTTCTCGGATTTATTTATTGCATGCAACTTTGTGTACGGTCATCACTTATGAAACTCCATGGATCAGTTGGAAAACTTGCTTGCCCGGGGAAGTAAAACATTAAAAATGATTTGGTGGACGAAATTAACCCCCCTGATTTGTGATTTGTACAATCGGTGAAGTGGGTAACTCCATTGTGTTCGCAAATATCTAGCACCAAAACACACCGCAAGCTACTCCCTCCGTCTGTGTTGTCGAATGTCAGGAAGATGATCTATTGTACCTTCAAAGCTTCCAGGTGACCTTTCTTGCTAGAGGAAGATGCAGTGGCACTAATGATGCTCCAACTAGTGGAAGACCTTTGAGGCAATTCATCAAACACTTGGTGAGAGGAATAGGGAAGTTGAGTTTTAAAATACAAATTGATGAGGTGATGGGAGACCAAAGGAACGGCTTCAAGACCCGATTTGATGACCTGGGCATGCAGCTGAATCCCTTTGGGGAGTGACCATGAGTGGGTTACACTGAGAAGGAGGTTGTAGATGTTAAATGTATTTTTTCGAAAATGGTTGTTGCAGATATGAGTATCAACCTCAACCATTTTACCATAGTTGGGGTTATTTTGGTAAAATAACCTCACATTCCCACTAAAATTTAACCATCAACCAAATACATACTCAGTGATTTTAACCATAAATTCCCAAGAAAATTTTGTCATACCAAACACCTTTTAGTAACATTCCAGTAAAAATATATTTCTTACTATATTCCGGTAATAATTATTTCCAGGATAAATAAAAATTTCTCTCCTACCAAACGCACCCTAAGGGTGTATTTTTTGTGCCTGGGGAGGTAAAAGGGACGGGGGAGCCTCCTAACTCAAGACATTTTGGTGTCTTACGTTGGGATATCTGGCAGCAGCGCAAGTGACAGCGGTGCTGACACGACAGAGGTGGTAGGGCTGAGGTGGCTTGGTTCCTTAATAGTGGGCCGTCCTTACTGGGCTAGCTAATTGGGTTGGCCAGAACAGAAACCAACTTAACATGACATGCCTGAACAACCGGGAAAAGTGGCATTTTTCCTGTGTCATTATTCTTGTGCGTTGTCAATGATGGTTGTTCCAATGGTTATTGTGTCTATGATAGGAATATAGTCATGTTAGTATATGTGGGTATATGTAAGTTGGGTAGTAGGGGATTATGGGAGCATGACAAGTTTGTTAGTCAGAATAATCTAGAAGAATGAGTTTGTTAGAGGAAAGGAGGCAGTGCTGAGGTGGCAAGGCTGTTAGAAGGAATAAAAGGTGTAGAGTGGTGTGAGCAGAGGCATGGAAATAGATTGGAACTTGGTACTTGGGCAAGAATCAGAACACTCTCTAATTGCTCCGGAAACCATTTAGCTTTTCTTGTATTTTTCCTTAATTTCATTACTGTCTCAGATTGCTTGTACCTTTTTTCTTGAATAATATACAGAAAATCAAGTTATCTGGCCAAAAGAGTGTGTGTTTGCTTTACTTTTCTTTTTATATCTGAACCAGTCTTATCTGTCTACCATTAGTGTATTGTCACTGTTATCACCATCTCCTAGTTATGAATTACTACGAGCTTATTTTTCTGTAACAAGTGAAGATAAGAGTGGGATTTGTATAAATGCTGTCAAAACTCAAAAGTACAAATGCGCTATTATAAGTTGAAAGCTAATGTCCTCAAACAGAAAGCACTGTCCATATGTGAAAGTCGAGGCATATTAAATTGATAATAATATTTTCTTAGACAGATTTTAAAGTTGTGGGGTTAATGTGTTGAATAATTTGTAGCATCCTCGTACGAAGAGCTAGGAAGAGATGTGCAATATTGAAGGAAATCTGAGATGATGTGGAAGAAAAGTTTGGGCATGGTGGGTTGGACATAATGCTTCTCTCATATCATTTGGAATACATCACCCCAATTTTATGGATACGTAGAAAATGAGTTGAGAGTTGTCAAGAGGTGATGTACACAAATACGTGTGTAACATTATTCTACATAAAAAGTGGAAAAGGAACAATTATAATTACTACATCTCTTGTCACGGACAGGTTGCACAGTTCCAACAGGTTGATGCCCTGACAGATGAAATGATATAATTATGTTTCACCAGATTGCTGAAACAAAAACAATATTGATCAGTAGTTCAGCGCTCTTGCCAATCAATATAATCTCCATAATGATGAAGATCATATTGGAGTGTCTTTTTTTAAGTAAAATTTGATGTATGACCTAAATTTTATATCAATAGTTGGGTGAAGTTATCAGTCCTGTGAAGAAACAGGAGCATTAATGCTAGTAGGGTGAATGGTTAAATGAATGTTCCCTACCCCAATCTTCTCAAAGGTCAGATTTTGTTGCCCCACTTTGATGTTTTGCCAAAGGTAGTAATTTAGTTGTTGCAGTTGTTTATTTGATATGTTAAAGAGTTGTTATCATCATCTGAATTATTAACATGCTCATTGGAATGAAGGATATAGGAATACTACAGTCTACAAGGAAGGACTTTTCTCGCTCTATAATCTCAGGTCTCACCCCAAAAGCTAAATAAAGAATTGGAAAAGACAGTGTGACATGGTGCTGCTATGCAATAGCAATAGAAAAAGTAAGCTTTTTTGAGATGTATGATGGATGCTTGCTTCAGAAAAGTCTGCTTTTTTATCAAGCAAAGTTTTGTCTGTTAATTTGTAGGCATGAACAATTCCCGGCCCATTGATATAGGATTCAAGGTATTAAATTATGGGAAAAATGTTTATCCTTCTAAATGACACAATTTATATCCTTTCACTCTCACAAAGAGGTGTGATCCACACCTTTATTTTTTTGTCAACTCTCTCTCCTCCTTTATCTATCTCTTTCTCTCTCTTAAAATGACACAACTTTATATCCTTTAAAATGACAGATACTTTACCCTTAAACTATCAATAGAGTAAATTGGTCCAACCTTTTAAATAGGGTAGGGCTTATGAATTATGATGACTGCATGCATGTCCCCTTCAGTACATCTATTACACGGCATCATCATAGTCTCCCATAGTATTTCAATCTTTCATGCTCTTCTTTTTTCTTTTTGGTAACATAATCTTTGATGCTCTTAATTTCTCAATATAAACTTTGGTTTTTTAAGGCATTGACATGAGCATCACCGGCTGCCACTTATCCCCTAAGGCAAATAAATGGGACTGACTTACTATTTGGTATTATTCATAATTATAAATGTTGAATTGATCTACAATTTTTTTTTTAGATGAAGTTGCTTTTAAATTAGGTAAGTAATAATTTATTTATTCTTAACTTCATATGAAATCACAACAATTCAATATTGCCTCAGGTAAGCTCACGTTGGCTAATATAATTTTGGTGATAGGCTCTTTGGGTAACCATATATAGGAGTAATGCTAGATAAATAAAGTATTTTCTGTTATGTTTATATATATATATTACATTTATATAAAGCGATAAGAAATATTTCACTCAAATATGCATGTAATAAAATTGTTATACAAGTTAATTTTTAAACGTTTGTACATTTAGTACTTAGTAGAGGGGCCTATAATTCCATCGTAATGATAGTGTGAAAGCGCATTATTATCTCAGTTTGACGAGTAATGAATGAGTTTGTTCATATGGCTGACAAGATTATATCTTCTTTAGACAAACAACAATGCTATTCGTACACTTTATTTTATTTTATTTTTCATTTTTACTGCATATCTCTTTTTTTTATGGGAGTGGATCTTCTTATATTGAAAAAGACATAACATGATCATGTGAGCAATTATAACCATATAAAGGTAAATCAATGTTGATAAAAGAGAAAAAAATATTAAAATAAGTAATTACTAAATCATAACTGTTAATTTACCTTTGTATAATAACGATTGTCCCAAATGATCATGTCATGTTTGTTTTAAACAAGACATGAAAATAGAAAGTCACAGGTTGTTTAACATTATTGTTAAGCAAAACTGGTTTAAGCCGTCCTATCAAGTGTTATTCCCTTAGGAGGTATTTGGTAGACGAAAAAAAAAAATTATTCAGGAATCATGATTTCTGGGAATATGATGAAAAAATGAATTTTCTATAATATTATCAAAAAATTGTTTGATAGGTAAAAAATAATACGAAAAATATTGGATAAATTTCCTAATTCTTGTCAGCTTTTTCAGTTACTTTTATCTATTTTCCAAGCATGGATGGCATTTTTGGATAAAATTTTCATTTATAATTTACACACAAAATGGATTCTCAGGTAAATCACACTCCCGGGTTAATTTTTTGAAATATGATACCAAATATAATCTTCTTCAAAATCCACCTTCATTTTCCTAAGTATCTAGAGAGAGAAAGTAAAAAACCCTACCAAACACCTCCTTTCCTTTCCTTTCCATTTCAAGTGGAGGAAGTTATTCCTAATTAAGAGGAGTGCCTCGGAGGTTCCCAAGGGAAGAACAAGTCAATAATGTAGCGTTCCATTTCATTTTCCACTGGGGCCCTTCCCTTATCTTATATTCTTATCACAATTTTTAACTAATCTTATCTTTTTTGAACGCTGACCAATTATGGAAAGTTCGCTCAACTAGAAACTCAAAAATTGGTTGAATATGAATCGATACCAATCCATTCCGTTTCTTGTTTGATGAGTTGATATCACACGCAGGCCTCAAATTTGGACCAATTAAGACACATTCATACCCTTAGTTTCATTTTATATATAGTAGATCACATGGAAGGAATATCATAGAAAAGGATGGGAATGAATGGACTCACGAACTTAATTTTTTTGTGGGGGCATTCCATCTTGTCCACATGGCCAGTGGGTGTGTGTCTATCTTTCGTCTTACCAGTCACCACATGCAACACTTAGACTATTCTCCCTCTCTATCTATTATGAAGAGAGCATGTGAAATGATGCTATCCCGAGCCACTTTCTCAACTTTGCATGGCAAATATCGTTACAATTATGTGACGACCTTGTCTAATTTCGTTAATTTAAGAAATTTTTTTTTTTTTATGCAATGCTAGCACTGGTACTAGGGATGTGCAAAATAACAAAAAAACTGAATCGAACCATGAACCGAACCGAACCGCCCTTAAAATAACCGGTTTTAAAAAACTGGTTTAGGAACCGAACTAGTTTTTAAAGAACCAGTTTAAGAACCGAACCAGTTTAAGAACCGAATCATTTTGAACAGAACCGAGCTGTTTTCAAACTGAACCAAATTGATTTTTATAACTTATTTTTTAAAATTTTTTAAAAAAATTCTTTTCAAAATAGGGTCGACCGGAACCGAACCGTTTCTAACCGAATCAAACCACTTCCAAACCGAACCAGTTTTGAACCGAGCCGAACCATTTAAACTAATTCGGTTCGGTTCGACCCATGCACATCCCTAACTGGCACTTAATTTGGAACCTATGATCTCTTGTAAACTATCTACACCTTTCATCACTAAGAAATCTTTACCTTCGTTGTTAATGACTGATAACAACATGTTTTACCCTTATCAAAGTATTTAAGTTCAAATTTGGGGTTATAGATAATGCAATTAGTTTACAACTAAAGTCACTATAGACAAACAAAAACAAGAGCAGGGTGGTGCTAAGAAACTGACTTTGATGAATTCAAAAGTCCAACTTTCCAACTCCATTTTTTAGAATGCATTTGGTCTTCCATGACTAAATAAATCAAAAGCATGCTTCATGCCCTATTGCCCCCAACAATCAAGCACAAATAGGTGGGACTAATTGTGCCATTACTCCCATTCTCTAATCTTTATTCCGTACTATACCGTAGGAGTATTATATATGGTTGCTGTTGGAAGAGTCAACAAACCTGAAAAATACTCCATTTACAATGAAGTGGAAAAATTAATGTCAGCAAATGAAAGTGATTAAGAACCATATAATTCCTACCTAATAAACCGTCGTATTAACTATTAACTAAGAACTTGGACCCAAGGCAGTTAGTGACCGAGGGTTCATTAGTCCCTTTTCCACATGAATATTTATTGTGTTATCTAACTCTTGCTTTATTCAAACTACTCAATAATGCAGTTCTACCCAGCAGTCAAATTTAATTTAACTATATGTTAATATTAATGTCATAGTAGATTACAAGTCAAGGTTGGTATGTTCAGTAGGATCTTAATCATTTACAGCATCCATTCAACCACTCTTGTATTCTCATATTGGATAATTTATTATATAAATGAGTCAAGCGCTTTTTGATTTTTCATTTGTAATTTTTGCTTCGACTTCCCAGTTCCCATTTTATATTCAAACGCGCTCTAGTTTTGATGTGTGTATTTCCATTTCTAGACTCAAGATGAACTCTTCTTGGATTAAAACTCCGAAGAAGTTACAGAATCAATTCAATCCAAAGTTAAAAAATTTAAGTGAAGGGCTTTTCATAACTTTATATTATATCTCTCTAATAGATTCTCTCACGCAAGAGTCCTTTAACTATTTTTATGCTAAAGTAAAAAAAAAAAAAGAGGTAAAAACTGGCACTTAATTTCACTAGAAAATGGGAGGTAGCAAGAATCAAACTCATAACCTCGTGGTCACGTTGGTTCTTATATCATAATAAGAACTCAATTCAACTCAACAACTTAAAGTTATACTGAAGGGACTTTAATGACTTTATATTATGAGGAGGGATACTCTTACTACCAAAATTTTATACTATCAACTTACTATCAATCTAATCACCATTGGATCAACATTTTCTCTTTTTTCAAAAACTTTTTAACATTCTCTTTTTTATTCAATGGTGATTAGATAGGTTGTAAGAATATTCCTCCTCTTATATTATATCTCTTTGACAATTATAAAGTTAAATGAGGTTAACAAGTTAATCAATTAAAAAAAAACTCAAGTAAAAACAAACATTAGTAATGGATCTGAAAGCAAATTTATACAGAATGATTTCGCTTTATAAGATCCAACAGGAAACAATCCAAAAGCTTAATTAAAAACTCACGACAAGCAATTCCCGTGGCATGTGAGTAATAACTATATTAAGTAATATATGTTTGGGATTATTTAAAAAGATAATATAAAAAATGAATAACGAGAAAATTGTGCGTTCGTGAGGTCAACGATCGATGTAATAATTTATTTTATTCTTATGGACGATTAAAGCAGTACTGTATGTGATTAAATTTCACCTTTGAGAAGGAAAACATACTTTGGAACAACACCAAACTTTACTATAATGTTTTAACAAGTGATAATCAATTACTCTAGGCATAGCGTCTCATATTAGTTGAAAAAACTGTCATTTTTTCTTATAAATATTTTTTATTCGAGGCCAGATATTATTATTATCATTTTGATTGATGTAAGACTAATATGCCCTCTCTTTTTTCATAAGAAAGACCCAGTGGAGAGGACATGTCACACCATCCAGTCTTCATCAAGGTTCGTAGCTCAATTGGCCAAGAAATCTTCCAATTTACCAGTTAATAGTATTTGTTAATATAATTCGGTAAGGAAAAAATAGATAATCTAAGCTAAAGAAGATAGAAAACAGTTTAATTCCGTCCCACAAAAAGGAATTTTTAGATATACACTTATTATGACGTAATGTTCTGAAATTACACTATTTGGTTTGTAATATACTAGTTTTTTTTTTTTCAGAAAAAAGAGATCACCCGTACATGAATAAATCTTTGGTGCTACTATAGCACCTAAATTCAGTACATCGTACGAATATAAATATTACACTTCAGAGGAGAGAGAAAAAATGTGACAGAGAAAATATAACTTTAGCTAATATGTAATATTTTTATTCGTAAAATGTACTAAATTTTTGGTACAGCTGTAGCACCAAAGATTTATTCTAGGCATATTAGAGAATGGGACAATGACATGTGTAAGGATTGAGCGCCCACGATCTTAATGGTTAAATATTAAAGGAGGTACCCTGTGAGGACGCTCACTGCAGCAATTAATACATTAGCTAGCCAATTGAGTAATATCGTATGTGGAAACCTTACTTTCCATTAAAGATAAGAAACCAAGTTCAAATACCATATTCCTTCACTAGTTGGTAAATGCTAACTCTAAAGAAAAGAAGTAAATAAAAAAACAAAAATACACATCCCTAGGTCAGAAAGCCGGATTTTAACCTGAATTGCAAAACAAAGTTAGGTGTAATATTTGTTTCTATTGATTGCTGAACAATATTAGGTGGTCAAAAAAATTAAAATGTTATAATTTAAATAAAAAATTATAAAAACATAATAATTTGTACTCCAAAAAAAAAAAACATAATAATTTGAAATCAATTTACGAATTTATAATAATCAGTTACACCTCATATAGATCTAATAGGTCACGTCCCGTACAGGTGCCATTTGTGTTAAGTCACGCCCCACACAGGCACAACAAGTCATACATGATGGAGACGCAAATAGTGCTGGAATACGCCCTATAAAGGCACGACTTAACATTCTTACGGAACTGAGAGGAACGTAACAAAAGGACAATTCTATGTGATTTGATTTGATTTGATGAAAATATGTTAAGGTGAGACAGATAAAAGACAAAATGAGGCGTGACCTGTTTAAATAAGTTACCATTTTTTTTTTTTGTAAATGGAATCAGTTACCATTAGAATGAACACGCCCCACCATTCATTTGATTTGATTTCCCTTGACATCTTGCACCTCCCAACCGTTGATTTCCCTTGAAATCTTGCACCTACCATTATAATAAACACGCCGCAACCAAACTTATTAATTAATTAGTAATTCACAATAAATTATAACCATTGATTGACGGAAATTAACGGTTAGGATCTAAAATGACACAAAATTATATCATTTATAAGGACAGACATTTTTTCCTTTCTTTTATTTATCGACTATTTAAATAATCATGCAATATAAAAAAATTAAATCTAAACTTATTTTTCTTTAATATATTTGTTGTCTCGGGAAAAAAGATCAAAAGAAATGGATGGTAGGCGCGAGATTTCAAGGGAAATCAAATCAAATGAATGGCTGGGGTGTGTTCATTCTATTGATAATTGATTCCATTTACTAAAAAAAATAGTAACTTATTTAAATAGGTCGCACCTTATTCTGACTTTTATTTGTCTCACCTTGACATAATTCCATCAAATCAAATCAAATAGAATTGTCCTCTTATTACGTTCCTTTCAGTTCTATAAGAATGCTAAGTCGCACCTCTATGGGACGTGTTCCAGCACTATTTGTGTCTCCATCAGGCATGACATGTTGCTCCTGTGTGGGGTGCGACTTAGCACAAATGGCACCTGTACAGGGCTCGACCTGTTGCGCCTATATGAGGGGCAACTGACTGTTATAGATTCGTAAATTAGTTTTAAACTTCTATGTGTTCATAATCTTTTATTTAAATAATATTTTAATCTTTTTTCCCCATATTAGGTGTAAATAAGTTTTTATTTAAGGAAAATGAAAACTTCAAACAAAAACCTATTATAGTTGAAATAGTAGTTAGGGAGACTGATAGGCTTGCACAATGCACACCAGCACAATTTGTTTATGAAACTCTGGTTGGGACATGGTCCCTCAAATAATCAATTCGCGCGGAAGTAATGTAGTTGGTCGTTTAACACTATCGCAGTTAGTCGGCACACTCATTTAAAGCCGATCACACATTTGCTTATCGGTCGGCCAACTCAGTAATTAGACTTAGTCTTTTTTTTCAATCAGAAATGCAACAAAATGTAAAAAATAGAAAATGCAAAGATAGAGATGGAGAAGAAGAAAATAAAACACAACAATTTTAACGTGAAAATTCTTATCCAATATGGAGAAATAAAAATCACGAGACATTAGTTCAGAACACATTCATTATGAAAATAGTAGGATTACAAGAAATCAAACTTCATCAATAATTGTGATACACTCAAACCTCACTTGTTCACTCAAGTTTTACAAATATGGTGGTTCTCTCAAACTTCTCTAGAGATATCTCTTTCAAACTTCTCTCTAAAGGAATCAAACTATCAAAAGTTCTATACTAATCTTCTTCACAGGCTTTTATAAGTGAGGAATGCCTTATTCTTTCCACTTGTCTTCATCAATCATAGGGTGACTGAGTATTTATTAAGGTGGTTGGAATCGGACATTGAGTCATGCATTCATAAATAAGGTGCATCCAAGCCTCCAAGCCGTCGTAGCCAAAAGCAATAAAAGAGGAATAATGACCTACCCCAACAACTTTGGTTGATAAATACTTTAGTTCGAATTTCCTTTTTCCATATTTTTAACTTAAAAGTTCTACTATCATATTGTCCAAAGAAAAAAAATGGAGGCAATTGACTCATATGGACATTAAAAGAAAAAAGAAAAATATTGAGTCGTGTAATATTTTATAATTAATAAATATATGAATTATATGTATATCTTACTTAATATATATTTTTAAATAATAACTTGTATAGATTAGATAGAAAATATTGTAAATTAGTTTTGTAATCTATATTATAATTAGTGTGTTAAATATTTTAAGAATTTAATACAATTGCTAAATTTTTATTATAATAATTTACATGCGTAATATTATATGTGCAAAATGTTTATATGAAACAAATACGCAATTATTTTTTTTTATAATTTATAATGAAATATAATCTACCTTCCTAAATTTTAGATTTGTATCAGTTGACTCCTTCGATATTATTTTTTGTCACTAATCCCTGTATAATATAACATAAGCTTTTGAATCTTTTGCCCCTTACCCAAAATATTCCACTTAGCTGCCTCTGCTTAATCGATTAATACACGGGCTTAATCGATTAAACAATGAAAATACATAGAGAATGTGGAACCCATTATTTAATCGACTAAGCACTGTGGCTTAATCGATTAAATAACGGCAGAAACCTTTTTTTAAAACCCACATTTGTGGATGGGGTTATAAACCACACCTTAAACGATTACGAAAACCCAAAACCTTCTCCCTTGTGATTTTTTTTCCTAAAATCGTGTGGCGGGTTCAGAAAAAAAACATAAAGTGTAATCATTCTCACATATTGATATGTACTATTCGATTTCTACAAAAAAATCAATTTTTTTTGGATTCATGAACACTAGTTTGATTTATAATGGTTTGGTTCGATTGTCTATTTTTTTGCATTGACTATTCGGTTTGATGTATAATTCGTTTAGGTTTTGATGAATTTACATGATTTTGGGGTTTAGGTTTCATAGGTTTTGTGATTTTTTTCCCTTCAATTTTCATTTCTATTTTTTGATTTTTTTATTATTATGTTTATTTATTGTTTGTTGATAAATTAACATGTGTTCTTGTAGATTTCCTTCCCTAATTATGGCTCCCAGCAAATAATCCGGTAAGAACCCCGATGGCGAAAGACGAACGAAGTAACGCCAGGACCGTCCTTCTTCTTCTTCAGGGCCACAGGAGGCTAAGACTGAGTTTGTGTAAATCTCGTTTGGGTATTTGTTTGAAGATGATCCCTCGAAGCATGTTGCTTTTATGCGAGATTTTGTGAGCAGAACCATTTGTCAGCCGAAATCACTTGATACGGAATTCTTTAAGGAGGGATTTGGGTTGTGTTGGAGGGGGGCACATCTAAGGGTGTCGACTGAGATGCTGTGTCCCTATTCAAGGGTTATGATGAGGGCCTTCTACCATAACCCCAACTATATAAAGGGGGAGCTAAGGTCCCCTGTGATAGCCAAATGGAGGCTGCCAACAGCATGATCTTTGACTGCCCTTATGATGTTGCGGTGACGATCAGATATTAGACAAATATCTTGCTTGTGTGTCACATGAAAACATATAAGGCTAAGAAACCATGACCAATCTTCCAATTTCTCACATAGAGGAATAATTGCAAGGGCAATAGGCAGAATATATCCATCTCCACCCTGCGACGCCGTAATCAAAAGAGTTCCTTCATATTCCTCATATAGATGAGTGTCATCATTCTGGATTATGCGCTTACAATATTTGAAGGCCTCAATGCACTGGTGAAATATCCAAAAAACCTATGAAAGACTCTTTTCGGTTTAAACTTGATGTTCGCCAAAACATTGATCTGTATCAAGCTTGAACACATAATGTACATGTACAGAACGTCATGTATGTCAACCAATTGGGCTAGAATGCATATAATTTGTCCCATACACCAAATAACTTCACAATTCCCTTCATTTTTTTCTTCCAAGCCTTCCTCTAAGTTATATTGTATGCTCTCTTCTATCAACACTGGTTTTAAAGCTAGATCTTCCCTTAATATACCTATAAAAAAAAAGCAAGTTCTCAATATTTTCAATAAATATTTTTTGATAAATAAATAACACAAAGAAATCATATGTAACTGCACGTATTACAAAACATACTTATAATAGCTGCATATATAACCTCTAAATCCAGTTGTCTATGATCCCAGGTAAGATATTGGTTTAGGCGGGTGTGTTCTTTGTCCTACTTACTGACCACCCAAGTATTTTCATTTTTCGGCAATATTGCCCTTATATACCAAGAACAACCATTAGCATGGTTTCAATACTTCATCACAAATTTATGTCATCGTTTTCTCTACTACGGTTGTACGATGAGCCTTCATACAATGACTTTTATGGCATATTGTGTTTCAAATTTGGAACAAAACTCTCGATCTTATAAATCTCTATAATTGGTTGAGATTAACAATACGGAGAAGTAAATAATAAAAAATATAGATATAATATTCGATCCCTTTTTTTAAGTGGAATTGAAGGATATATTTGAAAAATTATTTTATAAAAATTTTTTAAAATACATTTAAATTTTTTTATGAAAAATAATTCCAAAAAATAAAAAATTATAAAATATTTTTTAAATATTCAACACTATCTATACCTGAGACCATATTTGTTATTATTAGAGAAATATATTAGTGTAGCTTCAACTTAGTTTAAATTACTTTTGGGTTAAAATGATTCGTTAATTGGTAAGTGATTATGGGTTCTTAGTTAGGACTGGCTGGCTCTGTCTGATGTATTATTCATCATTCAAACTCAATTTTGTCTTATTTGAGAGAGACATGTTAAAAAAATATAAAACCATGTATAATCACTTAAAACCTTATGGCCTGTTTGGTGTGATGTATAAGGCCTGATAGTATAAGCTTATACTATATGTTATGACATTTTTAGTTGTTTGGTGTGACCATCGTATAGTATGCCCTTATACAACAGGATGCCCTTATACATCAAAATAATGTATAATTTAATCAAGCCCATGAGTGGTGGATTAGGCATGATAAGGGGTTGATGTATTAATATTGCTTATAAGTACAATTCCCAAAAACTAATATATCATTTCAATATTTATATATTAAAATAAATATTCTTAATATATTAATTTTTAAAATATTGAAGGATACTATTTTATACAATACCATATCAAATGTTGGATAGTATTAAAATTTAATCAGATCTTATACAATCAAGTCTTATACTATCATATTTTATACTATCAGATCTTATTCTATATTATATCCCATGTGCTTAATTTTCTTAATTGAAGTAATTCTTAGCAATGTAATAAATAAGCTGATTTTGACCGAGCACGGCTAGATTCACACTGGAGCAACTTTTTTTATTATCTTTTTTAGAATATGTTTCTCACATCATAAAATAAACATAGTTACTGAGATAAATTATATTTATCTTATATAACGTATAAAAAAATGGATGAAATTCACTAATTAGAAAAAAAAAAGAACCATTTTTTATTTTTTATATATTATATAAAATAATTTATCTCATATGATTTTTTTTTTTCATTCTCATATCTCGAATTTAAGAATATTAAAACTGCTTGTCATTTAAATCAATAATTATTGATAGATATCTGTACTTGATTCAGCTTTTATTATAAGGTTGAGCTTGGGGCACGAATCATAAATAAAATAATAAAAGAAAAGAAAAGTGATTGAACGATTCACAGTGATTTATTCAGTGGTTGGGATTTAGAGTTCCGAGTAAGAGTAACGCCGTATTGGAGACAATGCTGTAGCCTTCGTCGGGCTGGTCCCAAATGCACCAAATCCTACAGCAGGCCACATCAGATCAATTACGGGTTACGTGTATCGACATTATTGGTCCACGCGTATCATATCTGTTTGGAATGGTCGGAAAAATTTAATATGCTCAAAGACCACTAAATCTTTTGGTGCTCCCTCTCACACCATTAATTTTTTCTTTCTTTTTTTACCCCTATTAATTTCTCATTTAACCCTCCTATTTACATTAAGGAACCACCTAAAAATGGTGGTCCCGGCTCCCTTAAAATAACCTCCTTCTCTGCCCACAACCTGTGTGGGAAGCACATGGTATTGGTGTGCCTTTGGTGGAGGATGTCACAACCGCATGTGCCAAGCACGCACGCACCCTCTCACTTGATTGTTTTTTTTCACCTTCGGTTGTCCCATAATCATATTTCAACAAGACCAAACCTGATGCAATTAATACAATTTGAATTTGAGCCCGTGAATGCGTCATGTCCCCCAATTTCAGGTTACAAACTAACAATGTTGTGTGTCCCAATTGAAAAAGAGTAATCCCTCACTCACCCCTCACAAGGGACCATTACTCAACAATGCTAATCATTTTATTATGCTTATTGCTAGGTTTAGTCATGCTCTAAAATAATCAAAAAATTGAGTCAAACCATGAACCGAACCGTCTCATAAAATAAACATTTTTTAAAAATCAATTCATGAACCGAACTGTTTTTTAAAGAATTAGTTCATAAACCGAACCGGTTTTTTAGAATCGGTTTAAGAATCGAACCGTTTCTGAACCGAACCAAATTAATTTTTAAACTTTATTTTTTAAAGTTTAATTTTTTTTTCGACAGAGGGTCGATCCGAACCGGTTTCAAACCGAACTGAATCATTTAAACCAATTCAATTCGATTTAGCAATTGTTGGTTTATTTCGTCGAAATGAGAAATTTCCCATAGGAGAATTCAAACGGTGAATAATAACAAAATATAGAAGACAAACAGGAAGCTGGGGCATCCAATGCAGCTGAATGATTAGTTAAAAGTTAAAACTAACATACATCTCTAGGCCAGTTTCAAAGAAAAAAATAGAAAGTGCTTCAGGGTCAAGGAATGATGCCCCGAGAGCAGGTACAGTTTAAAAGTTAAATGTGCTAATGTGATAAAGAAGGAAGAGGCATGCGTAAATAGCAATCCGCTGGCAGAAAAAAGAAGTGCGAAAGAGCTGGTTTTGAATCTTGACTTTAGACATGAAGCTTCATCGTAGTAAGTATAGACTAAACTGTAGTGTTTTTTGCGGGTGCGGCTCGAGAGACAGAAAAGAAAAAAGGAGGGAAAGGTTACAGAATATGGATGTCCACTGTGGATCCCACTTTACAGTTAAAGAAATTTGGGACCGGGGTCTAAGGACCGGTGATTACGGTGACTAAAGGGATGAGTTAGGGACCCACCCCACACGTTGGATTCTCAATCCCTTTTGTGTCGTTTTACTCTAAACTAGCCTCAGCTGTGAAGCATTTGTCTTCTGTTTCATCATTCACTGGGATTTGTTACTTTGCAATTTGCATTCCCATCCAACCTTGTCCTCTCTCCTTACTTACAAGTCACTAACCCATTTAATAATCAATAAAATCTTTAGCGGCCCCACCACTCTTTCTCTGATTATACCCGCTCATCACGCCTTAAACAGTCCACCCTCTAAATCTTTGGTCGTTTTAACTTTTTAACCTTTGCCATTTTCTTTCTTTATAACTTCTTTTGTGTACTCTACTCTTTTTTTTTTTTTTTTGCAAAAGTGTGTACTCTACTCTATAGTCTCACTTTATTTTACGAATAATCTATGCTCCACGACACTGTCACTATACAAAGGAGCCTACCCCTTTTCCCGTTTATAACCCTCGTCTTTGCTTTCTGATGTCACATAACTTCATCATGATGTCAAATAGATTCCAGGGGCGCTTTTGTCCATCGGCTTTGAAGTTTCCCTAAAGATTTGGTTCACTCATTTGTCCTTTTCATATTATCTGGTCGCTTTTATTTTTATTTTTTGTTTTCCAATACATTGTCATTTCCTATTTAACAATCACATAATAAGTATATATTCGAGGAACATGCAGCTTCGCGAAATTGTTTTTTTAAGGACAATGGGCGAGAAACAGGAAAAATAAGCGAAAGATTCCTTAAAAAAATAAAGGAAATTAGAACAGGTTTTTCTTCATACTCGCTTGTTAAGAGCGTGATTAGTAATCTCCAAGAAATCTAGGGAAAGTGAGGCACTGTGCGTGGTGGATCCCACGTCCAATCCGGTATGTCTGAATACAATTGGAAAAAGTGGTCTATACGCGTTCAAGGATAAAGTAGCTACTAAGCTAGGTATGGATACAAAAAGATTATATATATTTGTATTTTTTTGGCATGAAAATAATATTTTTTTGGTTTTTTTATATGTGGAAATCATACTCTCCTCTTACGTGAGAGTATAACTTTTTCTTGCACAAATTCATTTTTCATGTCAATTAATTTTTTTTAATATAAAATATAGGATCTACATTTAAGTTATCTCTACTATTTTTTCTCTCTTATTATCCTACATCATAAGAAAGGGTATCCTACGATATAAGAAAAGATGAACCCTTATATATATATCGTATGTAACTTTTATGGATAATAAATTATGTTAGTGCCAAGAATATTCATATTATAGTGGGATTGATTTTTCTAATTTTATTTTTTTACATTGATAAGAACTTAACCCAAGATATTACTTAAACCAAATCAAGTATATTCTACTTGAACCAACTTTATTTAGTAATATTTATTTTTGTTTTTAAATCACACAAAGGTCGTAATTAATAATGATAGAAAAGTTTGAAAATTCCAAAAATTGCCCCAGCAGTGCAAGCTGTCACTAGCGCTTCCCCTACACCATAAATAAGTAGTCCACTTTCTCCCCTACCCAATCACCTCTCATCCAACCTTCCTCTATTCAGACTCTGAGGTGTTTGTTAATTTTCTTATTCCTTGTGTCAAGTGAAAGAAAGAAAAAAAAAAAAAGGAAAGAAGGAATGGCCATAGCCAATGTGCT
The DNA here is from genome assembly GCA_032173675.1 of Gastrolobium villosum. Lineage (NCBI taxonomy): Eukaryota > Viridiplantae > Streptophyta > Magnoliopsida > Fabales > Fabaceae > Gastrolobium > Gastrolobium villosum. The sequence continues at coordinate 241,207 of JAVKPL010009012.1, read as the reverse complement.
CTGCATTTCGTTCATTATCATATCATTAACATGGATGGTTGAAGCTCGAATCCCAGGGGTTTACTCTGGTGGTTCTTGGCAAACTGCTCATGCTACCTTTTACGGAGGAGCTGATGCTTCCGGCACCATGGGTCTGTAACTCCCCATCTTTGTTATTCTTTAAAATGTAGCATATAAAAAAAAGAAGCTATATTTTTACCTGCATTTTAAGGTAAAGAGAAAATTACTTGATGTTTGTTGAGTTTGGTGTTTTCAGGGGGAGCGTGTGGGTACGGAAACCTGTACAGCCAAGGGTACGGTGTGAACACTGCAGCATTGAGCACTGCGCTTTTCAACAATGGCTTAAGCTGCGGTGCGTGTTTTGAGATCAAGTGCGCAAACGACGGGGAATGGTGTCACTCTGGGAGTCCATCCATCTTTATAACCGCAACTAACTTCTGTCCTCCTAACTATGCTCTTCCAAACGACAATGGTGGATGGTGCAACCCTCCTCGCCCACATTTCGACCTTGCCATGCCCATGTTCCTCAAAATTGCTGAGTACCGTGCCGGCATCGTCCCCGTCGCCTTTCGACGGTGAGCCTTTTTCTTCTTCGGTCATTTCACTGTGTTTATTTAACTTTTTTGCTTTGGTAAACGGTTCAGAACACTGTTGTTGTTGTACTAGGTACGAAAATGTGTAGGAGTCTTGTCTCGTCACAGTGAAAGAAAAAGAAAGAGAAACTGCTATTTTGACCCTAACTATTCCCTAATTAGTTCATTTACATATGGTTACTCGAGTCAATGCGTTTGTGATTTGATTATGTAACATTCTGCACTCTACAGTAATGGTGGGGTAGGGTTCTTTATAGCTTTTGTCAGAAATTTCGGGTTTTTTTTTTTTTTTTTCTGAAATCTTCGTTCTGATTAGGACGATCACGTGACGAGGATGGCTATTCGTTAAGCTTGAGGATGTTCTTTTTTATGTTTTTTTTTTATAATTTTGGATTTAGTTTTTAGTCACTTTTGGTGTTGTTTTTATTTTAATTTATGTTATGTATCGTATGAAGCATATGAAAAGTCAAAAGTGGTGACCACATTGGTTGGTATTTACGCAGGGTGCCATGCAGAAAGCAGGGTGGGATACGGTTCACAATAAACGGTTTCCGTTTCTTCAACTTGGTTCTGATCAGCAACGTTGCGGGTGCAGGGGATATCGTGCGCACCTACGTGAAGGGATCTAAAACCGAGTGGATGCCGTTGAGCCGAAACTGGGGTCAGAACTGGCAGTCCAACGCGGTTTTAGTGGGCCAGGCCCTGTCCTTCCGTGTCACGGCCAGCGACCGCCGCACCTCCACCTCATGGAACATTGCTCCGCCCAATTGGCAATTTGGTCAAACTTTCACCGGGAAGAATTTTCGGGTCTAATCATCGTCAATGACGACATCCTTAAATATTTTTTATTATTAAAGAAAAACTCGATTTTAGGTTTCCCGCCAATTAAAGAATTTTCTAGATGGTGTTTTTTTTTTTGACTGGGTTGTTGGCGACATTGTGAGAGAGAGGAAGTGACAACTTAATTGTGACTATGTTGTTGGTTTTTCTTTCTGATTGGTGGGTTTTGATGTATTATGGTGGTACGTGTGTGCGATAGCACTTTAAATTTGTATGGTAGACTAGTGGGTGTAACTGTAAGGGAAAGGGAAAGGGAAAGTGTTAAGGGATGAGACGAAGTCTAGGGAATGCTGAAGTGGCTAATCAAAATGGTGGCCCGCAGCTAACTTGTATTTTTATAGAATGGTGTTATATATATTACAATTTGCTCTGTGTTTTTAAGGAAGTGTACTGTGGTTAACTTACGTAGTTTAAGTTAAAGGGTGTTTAAAACTGAAACAATTTAATCGCAATAAAATAAATGAGCCGAAAAATTATAATGTTAAAATTAATTAAATTAAATAATTAAAAGTCAATCTGATTCGCTAACATCTGTATGTTTGTGTCGTTTAACTATTTTTTGTTTTTTTGGGTAGAGAATTAACTACCTAACTGTATCTGTATGCATTTGTTATATTCTCTTCATTTTTTCTTTTGCCTTTTCTTCATAGGGGTCAAGTTGTTCACAGCTACAAATTATTATCAATGACCAAGATAACAATCACATCTAACTTCTTGAGAAATAATAGATGAGAAATGCTTTAATTGAAGCAGATAGGCTTAAATTCAAGTGGTCTTACTCTTACCTGACTAGGAGGGAAATGGAACCAATTGGCCTTCGTGACTTTAAAGTTTAGATAAAATTATTTTTAACACATAAAAATAGGTAAAATTCTTGGAAAATCCCTGCCTGAGTCTTACTCCCAAGGGTTTGCTTGAGTAAGAGATTCAAATCCTGCCTCAAGCAAATTCTTCGAAAATCTTTGAAAGCCAAAAGATCCAATCTTTGAGAGCCAGAGGATCTCTCTCCTCGATTGGGGGATTAGTTTCATATTTCCTCCGGTGACGAAGCTCAATGCACCCACTGTTCTAATGAGGGCTAGCAGTACAGGGCCGTACCCCAAGGGCAAAGTGACCAGAAAAAATTGAATGGAGATTATACAAAAAAAATACGTAAAATTCAAAAAAAAAAAATTGTCTATTTTTTTACGTGACCTCGAATGAAGCTTCTTAAAATGAACCCAGAGTGAAAAAATTTCAGTTGGTGGTCAACATTATGGACATGAGTTTGAATGAAAGAAAACATGTGCTCCACTGCCTACGGGTAATGATTAGGACCATTGTTACCTACTCATGTACGCTTGGGGCGTAACTTACTCTATTTTTCACCATTTATGATTATGCATAGTTAATAAAGAGAGAGAGAATAAAGCAGAGAAGACATTTGGATGAAAATTGAAAAGACAAGGTCTAAAATGAAATATTTATTACACTTCCTTCAGCTAAAACCAATCCCAATCGATTATCTTCTCTTCCCGCGAGGCCAACAAATATGTCACATCATAGCATTTGCACTTTAAATCAAAGATGCACATGGGTAGGGTTTAGTATGAATGCTATCCAGCAGCCACGTAGGCCAAGACGAGAGAACTAGTGAGTTGTGTTGCTCTCCAACTACTGCCATCCACCTCATTACTTTGTTCAAAGCATGGATTGAGCAAATAACTTCGGATACCTACCTACCCTCGGAAAAGTAAAAACAAAGTCAAGGCTTTGGATGCCGATCGCTGAGCTCTAAAGTTGCAATGCTACTACTTTATGAAATTCTTTTTCGTTTAAATGTACAAAACCGATCCACCTATTATCTAAAAAGTAAGTTTATAATTCTTACAATTAGCTTAATCACCGTTAATTTCCATCAATTTAATAGTTATAATTTATTAAAAATTAATAATATTTATTATATCACATTCATTAATTTCTAATAAATTATGACGGTTAGATTAATGAAAATCAACGATGATTAAATTGATTGTAAAAGTTGTAAATTTTTTTGGTGTTAAGTGAATCCTCCTTGAATGTAATGAGTCACGGATAGAAATATCAATTTTCTTGTTATTTCTATTTTATGAGAGGGGGAAAAATATATCTCGTGTAAAATATGATAAATTTATTTCCCGTAAGTTCAAAATGATATTATTTTAAGAATTTGAAGAAAAAGAGAGAGGATATTTTAATAATTTTGTTTTTCCTTTTATATTATGTAATTTTACTAAAATATTTTTTATTTTTTCTCAAATCCCTAAAATATCTTATATGAAAAAACATTAATCTCTTTGTGATAACACAAAAAGTAATGATATTTTTTTAGGACTCAAGTTTAACAAATCTTCCGCATACTTCTGTAGCTCTGTATATGTAAATCTTCTCATATCTCTTTGATTTTACGGTAGCATTTTGTTAAATGAAACCTTAAAGTCTCTTTATATACGAAGGATTTTTGCAATGAAGCAAATAGATATGTGGACTTATAATTAACTCGCAATAGGTCAAGTATAAGTCAACAGGTAAATTGCTGGTCTAATTTGGTCTTATACATATATACTACAAGTTATTTGGATTGATTCTTGGACTATTTCTTTTTTATTTGTTTATACAATTAGAGTTTAAGATTTTTAATTCAAATAATTTATTTATTTAAAAAAAATTCAAAATCAATCACTGCTTAAAATAGGTTAATATTTATTTTAAAATAATATGTAAACAATCTTAAAAAATAATCAGAGTTTAATTAATTTGGAGAAATCGAATTTATAATTACTACATATTATTGTCGGCAATGTGTGACATAAAATTAGGATAGGTCCTATCTTAATATTTTTTGGGACCCGCATCATTTCTCTATCATCAGCTGCTAATAGTAATGATAAATATTATTTTTATGCAACCTAAGATAATATCTTTTTTCTACACATTCATTGATTTCCGTGTAGTTTAATTCGTATTTTTTATTTTTTATAAGTGAGTGGGCCCCACCCTTAATTGTGTCTTTGGTAGGAGATAACACTTTCCTACAGCATGAGATAACTAAAAGCCCAGTAGTAATTTGTGGTAACTGCAGATTTGATTTCTCAAATTAGTTTACACGCACATTTCATAAAATTATTTGGATCAATTCATTGTACTCCCATTTTGACACTTCTAAAAAAGATGTTTGATTCGTTTTCAGTTTGTTTTTATTTTTAAGATTTTGTGAAAGAAATTAAAAAAATATAAAAAAAAAATGTCTTTTTTGAAATATTTTAAAAAAAGAATAAAATATAATTAACATGTCATCTTATATAAACAAAAAATAAAGACATAGCATATTAAACAACCTCCGTTTGTCATTAACATTACTCTAACCCAAAAGCGTGCGAAAGAGACAATTGACATGGCCAATAGGCCCTGTGATTGCCAACTCTGCCTTCCATATTCTCTCCTCAAGTAAGCTTACATGTTACCCTTTTATTACAATGGACATCACAATCATGCTCCTGCATTTGCCAATTCATGACAATTTTATAGGCCTTTAACTATTTCCTTTTCCTTGAATATCAAGAAGTAATTATTATAGGGAGACTCTCTATCTCTCATGTTCCTGCGGTCAAAGCGAAATTAATTTCCCGACTGTTTCAAAATCAGCAAACCTACGTGAATATCTCATATCGTTACCTTATATATATGGGTTTTATAATTCTCATTTAACATGAGAATTACAATCTTTCTACATACCCTTCTATTTCCGTGCTGTTATGGGTCCTACACATAATTTTTTCTAACATACGAGAAATTCAATTCTCATGTTATATGAGAATTATAAAATCCTATATATATAGGTAAATATTTCTATGGCCACTTTAAATAAATTTATCGACATCTATCCCAAAAATTACATTTTTTTATTAATAAAGTGTGTTTTTGTAATTTTAAGTGAAATAATGACGGGTCTTTCCGTAATTTTATTTATTTTTTTACCATATGTATTTTTACTGAAACACCCTTCATTAATTCACCTAAAATTACAGAAACACTCTTTATTAATAAAAACGACGTATTTTTTGTGGTAGCTATAGATAAATTTATCTAAAGTTGCTGCAGAAATATTTTTTTTCCATATATATATATATATATATATATATATATATATATATATATATATATATATATATATATATAGGGAAAACATTTTCTTATGTTGCATGAGAATTGAATTATCATGTTTGTGACCATTCGATTTGCGTGTAATTTTTTTTTTTTAATAAATGTGGGGTCCACCACAAATTGAGTCACAACATGAGAATTCATTTCTCATGCAACATGAGAAAATCAAACCCCATATATAAATATATATATAGAGACATGATCATCTTACACCGGTGTAAGAATAATAAGTCTTACACTAAATCTTAACCATTGATTTTCTGCATCTAATGGTTAAGATTTATTGAATCTCACTCATTAATTAATTTTTAATTCCCAATAAATCTCAACCGTTAGATGCACAGAAATCAAGAGTTAAGATTTGGTGTAAGATTTATTATTCTTACACTGATGTAAGTTGATCCTATCCTTTATATATATATATATATATATATATATATATATATATATATATATATATATATATATATATATTATATTATATTCTTAGGAATTAGGACCTAATTTTGCATAACGAATACTTTTAAACTGGACTTGGAATTGAACTAGTAAAAGTAGTTGGTCATTATGTACCAAAAAAAAAAGTAATTGGTCATTTTTCTGAATTTTGTATTTCATATTTTCATAGTTCACTAGTCAGACCGCAATTGAGCCGTGCTCGAACGTAGTTAGATAAATTTTTAATATTTTATAATAAATTCGACCATATTATTTATCTTGTAAGATAAATAATTAATATTAAGAATAAGAGAAAATTATTTGTCCTTTTGATCACAATCACTCATTGATGATGATATAAGAGAGAGAAAAGTATATAATTTTTAAATAATGATTGTGATCATATAACATAATCACATGACCACTTTTCCACATGAGAGGATCCACTCTCCGTGTCATTTCACTCTCATAAAAGGTGGGACTCACACCTTTATATTTTTTTGTCCACTCTCTCCTTTTTTATTTATCTTTTTCTCTCACTTGAAATTATATAACTTTATATCTTTTAAAATGATATACACTTTTCCATTATATAACAAACAACGCATATCAGTGGCGGAGCCAGCAACAATAATTAGGTAGGGCAAAAAAAATTTAGCTAGGGCTAACAATTGAATTTTATCCCTTTAACATAGCCATGGTTATTTACCAACATGCAAACCGTGGCTAAATTTTAAAAATTAGCTGGGGCCTGGGGCCGGGAACAACGTGGCTCCGCCACCGCCTCATATTATATAATTTGTATTAAAATTTATATAAACTTTTTAAAGTTAACAATTTTAATATTAAAAATTTATATAATTTTAACTATTTAAAGGCGGTTACACGTTATTTGGAGGCAGTTAATATAATCGCCTCAGATTATCTTTTGGAGGCGGTTAGAAAATCGCCTCAGATTGTTATGTAAAGGCGGTTATTCCAGCGATTTTTGAAAATTGCTGTTTTTTATCTCGCGACGGTGATAAACAAGACGGTTTATGAACCGCTGAACCAAACATTTAGAGGCGGTTTGAACCTCCTCAAAATGCAAAAAAAAAAAACCTCTAAAAATCAATTTTTTTGGTAGTGACATGGACTAAAGTACAGAAAAGATAACCATTATATAAGTTAATACTTCAAAGTTCCAATTTAAATACTTCAAACATACATATATTAAAAGCTAAGAGGAGACCATACTTATAAACTCCACGTAAGATACATAGTAAAACATCTAAACTTGTAACTTATATGTAAAAGTAGGGGTTTGATTTTCTCATGTTACATGAGAATTCAATTTTTATGTTGTGACTCAACTAGCGGTGGGTCCCACATTTATTAAAAAATGAAAAAGAAAAGAATAGCTTTGTACACAAATCGAAGGATCACAACATGATAATTGGATTTCCATGTAATATGAGAAAATGTTTTTCCATAAAAGTAAGAGTTCGGCAAGCCATCTATTACGCCTTCACTTGACTAAAAAAAATGTATTCGATTGAATTTATAATTGAAAAAATATTCAAACTTTTTCACCATCCATTTGCACCAATTTTACAAAACTTGGATCAATTTGGCTACTTCTTTACCCAGCCTACATTGTGGGTTGAATGGAGTCATGGACCACACACCTCATCAATTCACTAACTCTTAATTGAAATACTTATTCCATGTTGGGCCAGGTGATGTGAACCGGCCCACACGCATGAGGAGAAGGCCCACTTACTTATCAGAATATTATTAGCAGCAGCCCAATAGGGATGTATGTAGAAAATGGCAATATAGAAAACTAATGTAAGAGATGATAGTATTAATAGCCCAAGGGGGTGTGAATGAAAATCAGGAAAAGCTTTGACAATTTCCCTCTCAAATTCTCTTCTCTCTAAACTTCTTTTCTCTCTGATTCAAATTCCAGATCTGGTCCTTACAATTGGTGCTTTCATCTTATCTCAACTCCTGCGATGGCGGATAATACACGCATGCGCGATCTTCAACAACGTTTAGACACCCTTGAACAGCAGTTTCGCGCTGCTGAGTTAACAAGGGAACAACAATTTACATCCCTACACGAATCGAACGTGCAATTTCGGGAATCACAAATTCAGATGCAAGAGTCTCAGGAGCGTCTTCCTCAGGATCTCGCTCGTTTGCTGGATCTTCAACAGTCGTCTCCCCATAATCGAGGAATACTGGGATCTGGTCCTTCTTCTGGATCTGCCAATGGAAATGACGTACAACGCTTCCGCCAGGTCAAGTTGGATTTTCCCAGATTTGCGTCTGGGGATCCTACTACATGGATTATAGCGGCTGAACGCTATTTTGCATTTTTTCAAGTTCCTGTACCTGACCGTTTAAATCTCGCAGCCTTCCATCTGAGCGATCCTGCTGATAGCTGGTTCTATGGGGCTCAACAACATGGCGTCATGAACGATTGGCAGACGTTCTGTATTGCATTGCAACGGCGTTTCGGTCCATCAGAATTTGATGACCCGGCCGGGACTCTAGCTAAAATTCAGCAATCGGGGTCTCTCTTGGATTATCAATCTTCTTTTGAAAAATTGGTAAGTCGAGTTCCCGATCTATCGCCCACATTAACTCGTAGTATTTTCATCTCTGGTCTCAAACCCCATATCAGGCGCTCTGTTCTCACCCATCGACCCATGGATTATCATGAAGCCTACGCCCTAGCTCGAGTTTATGAAGATCAATTGAATGACGCTAAGCCATACCGTCCCTGGACAAATTTCCCTAAACCTACAGTCTCTACCACTTCTAATGCCATTATTCCAACCTTACAGACTACACCAGCCTCACCGATACCGGCCGTGCCTATTAAACGCCTTACCCAAGCCGAACGACAACTGAAACGTGAGAAAAATTTGTGTTATAGTTGTGATGAGCCCTATTCATTTGGCCATAAATGTAAAGGGCGGGCTACACTGTTGTATATGGAGGGCACTGATGATGACCCAGGCCCTGACTCAGGTCCATCCTCGGAGAACACTACCACTGACACTACCTCACCAGAAATTAGTTTTAATGCTCTCTTTGGCCACCACAACTCCAGTTCCTTTCGTTTGTCAGGTACAATTAAAGGTAAAGCAGTTCAGATTCTGGTTGATGGGGGTAGTACCCACAACTTTATTACTGCCCGCATGGCCACGTTTCTCAATTTAACTATGCACTACATAACCCCTTTTCATGTCCATGTGGGCAATGGTGACACACTGCAGTGTCATGCTTCCTGCTGTCAAGTGCAGTTGTCCTTACAATCCCATTTATTTGTGATGGAACTGTTTATTCTTGACCTGAAGGGTGCTGATGTGGTTTTGGGAGTACACTGGCTTGCAACTTTGGGCCCTATTGTAACTGATTATGCTCAGATGACAATGTCTTTTATGCACCAGGGCCACTCTATTCTTCTTAAGGGGGACACTACAACCACTCCAGTACCCATTACCCATGCCCAACTTCACAAATTAATGGCCCACAATTCCGTTTCCTCCTATTACATGTGCCTCTCCAGTCCTGTTTCTAATCCTCCGTCTGCCCCAATACCACCTACTATCCAAACTATTCTCACACAATTCCAAGACGTGTTCCAAATTCCTTCTTCCTTACCACCTGACCGATCTTACAATCATCATATCCACCTTACCCCTGCATCCAAACCAATTCAAGTTAAACCATACAGATACCCTCATTTTCAGAAGTCGGAAATTGAAAAAATGGTCAGTGACATGTTGGCCAGTGGATTAATTCAACACAGTCAGCCCCCTTTTAGTTCACCGGTCCTTTTGGTCCGCAAAAAGGATGGTACATGGCGTTTTTGTGTTGACTATCGTGCACTCAATGCTATTACGGTGCCAGATAAATTCCCGATTCCTACAGTGGATGAATTATTAGATGAGTTACATGGAGCTCACATCTTCTCCAAGTTGGACCTTCGATCTGGTTACCATCAAATTAAAATGGCTCCAGAAGATTCCCACAAAACGGCTTTCAGAACTCACCATGGGCACTTTGAGTTCCTGGTGATGCCTTTTGGGCTCTCCAATGCCCCATCTACATTTCAGGCCACTATGAATCAAATGTTCACGGGCCTCCTTCGGCGGTTTGTTGTCATTTTCTTTGACGACATTCTTGTGTACAGTCCTTCCTTACAGGAACATGAGAACCACTTACTGCAGGTTCTCCACATTCTTCGACGACACAGATTTTATGCTAAACTAACAAAGTGTGAGTTTGCTGTGCAGGAAATTCAGCTTTTGGGCCATGTTATAAACGCCACGGGTGTATCCCCTGACCCTTCTAAGGTACTGGCCATCAATGTTTGGCCCATACCTACCAATGTCACTCAACTACGAGCGTTCTTGGGATTATCCGGCTACTATCGTCGTTTCATCAAAGATTATGCGATGGTGGCGGCTCCACTCACGGATTTGTTGGTTAAAGATGCTTTTGTTTGGTCTAGTGCGGCTACAGAGGCTTTTACTTCCTTACAGCGCTTACTTACACAAGCTCCCGTGTTAGCCTTACCAGACTTCACTAAGCCATTTGTGTTAGAGACTGATGCCTCCGGGGTGGGGGTTGGGGCAGTTCTGCTACAAGAGAACCACCCCATAGCTTTTTTTAGTCGAAAACTTTTGAAGCTCATGCAATCCAAGTCAACATATCTCCGGGAGATGTTTGCCATCACTTCTGCCGTGGCAAAATGGAGACAATATTTACTGGGGTCGTGCTTTATTATTAAGACTGACCATAAAAGTCTCCATCACTTAATGACTCAGGTGATTCAAACGCCTGATCAACAACAATTCCTCGCCAAATTGTTGGGATTCAACTTTACCATTCAGTACAAACCAGGTAAAGCGAATACAGTCGCGGACGCTCTTTCGCGTCAACATGACGGGGATCACGTTCACTCATCCCCGACATTTTTGGCTTTCAGTGTGCCCATTTCTCAATATGGTACAATCATACAAAGAGAGTTACAGGGAGATTCCTACGCTACTCAAATTTTACAAGGGTTACAGACTGAACCGCCCCGCTGGCCTCAATGGAGAGTACACAATGGTCTGTTGTTTCACCGACAACGGCTGTTCATTCCAGCCCAATCCTCCATGATACCAGTTCTCCTTCACGACTTCCATTCTTCCAAAATGGGTGGTCATGCTGGCATCCGACGCACACTGCTGCGGTTAAGCACTAAATTTACCTGGAAGACAATAACACATGATGTTCAGCAATATGTCAAAAACTGTGAAAGTTGTCAAAAATCTAAGGCACCTAATCATTTACCTTATGGTCTGTTACAGCCTTTACCCATTCCTGAGGCTATTTGGTCCGAGTTGTCAATGGACTTTATTACTCATCTTCCCCCGTCAGCAGGGTTTACCAACATCTTGGTTGTCGTGGACAGATTGACAAAAGGAGCGCATTTTGTTCCTCTACCTCCGAAGTATTCAGCCTCGAAGGTTGCTCAGCTATTTTGGGACAACGTGGGTAAATTACATGGTATTCCCAAGTCCATTGTCAGTTACCGCGATCCCATTTTCCTCAGTCAGTTTTGGAAGGAGCTTTTTTCGTTGCAAGGTACTGTGTTGCGCTACAGTTCTGCGTACCATCCCCAGTCCGATGGACAGACGGAACGCGTAAATCGAAGCCTGGAACAGTATTTGCGATGTTTTGTCCACGAACATCCTTCTAGCTGGCACCGTTTCTTAAGTTGGGCAGAGTTTCACTTCAACACTGCCCATAATCGTTCAACTGGCATAACTCCATTCCAGGCAACATATGGCCGAGCCCCACCATGCCTGCTCGAGTATACTTTGGGATCTACTACTGTGGAAGCGGTGGAGACAGATCTCCTACAACGGACAGTGGTCCTTGCAACATTGAAACAACATTTAAAAAAAGCACAGGCTCACATGAAACTTCAAGCAGATCGGAAACGGAAAGCTATTACCTTTAAGGTCGGAGATCTAGTTTTGCTCCGTCTACAGCCCTTCCGTCAGATATCGGTCCACCGTCGCTCCACTCACAAGCTAAGCTTGCGTTTCTATGGGCCGTTTGCGATTCTGGAACAAATCGGTAGCGTTGCTTACCGTCTTCAACTACCTCCAGGATCGCGGGTGCACCCAGTCTTCCATGTTTCTCTATTGCGACCTTTCTGCTCCTCCGGTTCATACAAGGTACATGCGTTGACACCACCAACTCGTAGCATACCCCCATCTCATGCTCCGGTGGCTATCCTCTCGCGGCGTACTATTTGGAGAAACGGCAGACAGGTTCCACAGGCTCTGGTTCAATGGGAAGGTTTATTACAGGAGGATTCCACTTGGGAGGATACCTCCCTTTTGCTCTCCAACTCGAGTACAAGGAGGTCTGCAGTGGACGTCTCGAGCGTTGCACACACTAGTGAAGGGTTGCCATCCATTAATGCCCCCACCTACTTGTCTGACTCCACCGCCCCATCAGCCAATCAGACTCCAGAGCCGCGAATTCTTATCCCTTCCACTCAGAAGCACGTGCCTCCAGCTGTCCTTCCACCTGCTGCCCTAGCGCTGGGTCCCACCACCCTTCCAGATCCTTCCATTGCTTGGCCATCAGCCCATGATGCTATGGGCCTCGCGGACGAGCCCAATTCTCAAGGGGAGAGTATTGTTGGGCCAGGTGATGTGAACCGGCCCACACGCATGAGGAGAAGGCCCACTTACTTATCAGAATATTATTAGCAGCAGCCCAATAGGGATGTATGTAGAAAATGGCAATATAGAAAACTAATGTAAAAGATGATAGTATTAATAGCCCAAGGGGGTGTGAATGAAAATCAGGAAAAGCTTTGACAATTTCCCTCTCAAATTCTCTTCTCTCTAAACTTCTTTTCTCTGTGATTCAAATTCAAGATCTGGTCCTTACATTCCACTTGATTTTTTTTAAATCAATGCGCTTAACTAATAAAAACCAAATTTGTATAGTCAACTTTTATTAGCTGATTAATTGTACATTTTAATGATTTTTTGAACTTTTGATCATAAATAAATTCGATTTAAACAGTGTCAGTTCATGTTTTGCTCAATTTTCTTGCACCATCACGCTACAGTCATCTTCCGACTATTTTGTACGGGGTTCGTCTTTAGAGATTCCTAAATTCTAGATATCCGTTTTTAAAGATTCACGATGGGACAAAAATTTTTAACGCCGGAGTCAAATTAAAAAAAAATTAACATCAAATTTTAATTGTTAATTTTCGTGAATATAATAATTATAATTTATTTGAGTAAATTATTAAATTATTAAATTATTATAAATTTTCAAAATATTATAACTATTAAAATAACGGAAATCAATAATTAAGATTTTTGACATTAATATCAAATGATCTTATCCAATTTATCATTCAATTTTGTCGTGAATATCATTTTGATGCGTCTTTTAAAAATATTTACAAATTTTTTAATTTCAAATTGTTTTTAATTCTACAAATTAGAAAATAATAAATCCAAAAAAGCATATTGATACATATAGTGAGATTAAATCTAAGATAATATTAAATAGAATTTAAATCAAATATCAATTTTTCAATTTCTACATGCAAGCAGTGGCGGATCTAGAATTTTTTAGAATAGCATGTGAAAATAAAAATTTACTATTATAAGTATTATAAAAATTAATAGAAAATATCAATTATTATAAATTTTTTTGAGGTAGAGACTAGCGGTGAGTACTAATAGCATATTTTTACTAAAAAAAATTATTATATATGTAAAATAATAAAAAATAAAATTTATGGAAGAGCAACCGCCAATACTTACTTCTCCCCCGGTCCATCCCTGCCTGCAGGCCAACGTCAATATATTCTATATTTGGGAGAGTGATCAAAGTGTCACGTTTTGACAAAAAATTATCAGACTGCCACGCAAACAGTAAATTTTTCCAAAATGCCACATGACTTTGACATTTTGGCATAATTCGCTACCTTAGGTAGCGAATTTCTGAAAATTTGACACGTGACATTTTTGGTTCTGACGTGTCATATTTCGCTACACTGTGTAGCGAATTACTTGCATGCATAATTCGCTACACCGTGTAGCGAATTATGGCGCGTGACATTTTGGTAAAATTTACTATTGGCGTGGCAGTCTGGTAAATTTTTTATCCAAACTTGACAAAATGGTCACTTTCCCTCTATATTTTCTACCTCAAAGCACATCCTTTTTACTTTTTATTTTCTCAATAGAAAGGCTAAGAAATTCCGAACCCAATAACAATTTTGGGTAGCCCAGATCCGTGAACTACAACACTGTCCATGGTTGGCCCGTAAAGTGGCCTTTCTATATTTTTTTATTGGTGACATTTAGGGGTCCGATTTAGGGCAGAAGGTTTAAAAATAATAAAAAAATAGAGCAGGATTAATTTTTTTTTTCATAAATAGTTTTTTAATTTAAGATTTTTTAACATACAATTATACAAAGGGAAATAGGAGAGACAATATTTTTTCTATCGAAATGCATGTTTTTTCTTTCTTCCATTCTTTTTTATTTATTATGGTGAGACCCACAATGCCTTTGAGTCTACAACTTGAGAAAAGATGTCTCGTACTACATAACACAATACAAACCCTTATACAAATAATGAACTATCACAGAACATTCTTATCATTTTTTTGTTAATACTGTACAATTTTCTTAATTCAAAGATATAAACGTCTCCTTCTCTTTTATTTCCAACCAAAACTTTCCATCGTTAGAGACAATTTTTTTGAAGAAAAATAAAAGAATGAATATATGTTTTATTTTGAATTAAGGTACTTTAAGAAAAAAATATAGTTATTATTATAACTATTTATAATCATCCTTGTGCTTCACATTTTCCTAAAAGAAAAAGGTACATCATAGACTATGTCTACGGTTGCAAGTACAGTAAAGTCAAAATGAGCAACGATGAGAAAATATATTCCTGCTTCATTTATTCATTGTTTTTGCTTACAGGAAAAGAGAGAGAGAAAAAAAAAAAAAAAACTATTGTTTCAAAAACGGAAATTGGAACCAGTCAAGACTCCCTGCAAAAGAGCAATTTCCTAAATAACATTTAACAAAACTTTACATTTTCATGAAAAAACGCGCTGGTTACGATGATCGATGAACTTGTCGTTTTCTGTTTTTAGAAGAACACTATTTAATAAATAGAAATCAAACTATAAATTTATTAAGGGTTTAATAATAAAGTTATTTCTGATTATCCCAAAATGATATTATTTTTGGGTTAGAAGAAAAAAAAAAGGATAAAAATTAATATAATCATATAATAAGTTAGAATTACAAAAATACATTTCTCTCAACCCAAAATGATATCATTTGGAATACAGTATACCAATTTGGAACAAGTATTACGAAGATGTTTATCTTCTAACCTCATCGGCAATTGGGAGAAATTAATTTCGTGATGAAAGAAGACATTGTCCTTCGCCACAAGATTTCCAAGATAAAAAAGATAATGATAAAAATTAATATGATCCCATAATAAGTTAGAATTATAAAAATACATTTCTCTAAGTCCAAAAAATATCGTTTGGGGTTACTGAAATAAATTATCTCCAAAAATATAAAAAACATTAAATCTATTTATCAAATTCACATGACAGCAGTTGAATTTTGAATGTGTTTGACCCGGCACATATCAGCCCATAAACAAGGCCTAAAAAATGAGTTTAGTCATATGACAGCCTAATCCTATAACACCAGACCCATACAAACTTGTCAACCAATTATCCATTACCACAACCTGAACATAAAGGCCACGGCCCTCGGTCAACAGGCTATATACATTTCCTCACAGTTCTCAGACCCGATAAAAATTCACACACAGAAATTTTGGGTCTATTTGATTGTGTCTTTGTTTTTTTGTTCTTAAAACTGTTTTGTAAAATAATTATGGAAACAATTGTTTTTTATGTTTTTTTATTTTGAAAGTTAAAAACTAAAACAACTTAGACATGTTCTCTAAATTTGATTCTAAAAAACAAAAGTTACAGATTTTAATTTCTTTTTTATAAAACATGACTTACTAAACGAGTTTTTTTATTCTGAAAACTAAAAAACTGTTTAAAAAAAAAACAGTAATCAAACAGAGCCAAAATCCTAAACAGGTCTCGTCTACAAAAAAATCCAAACGAGTCACCGGCTTATGTAGCACCGACACCAACACGGGACACGGGACACGTGACACGATACGACACGACACTCTGACACGTTAATTCTAAAATATGTTAGATTCCGACACGTTAGGACACATTTTGATATTAAATAATATTTTTGATTTATGTAGTGTATATTATATTTAATATTCAATAATTTAATAAAAAAATAAAACTAAACTTATAATATTCATCAATTTTACAAAGAAACATAAGATATCTCAAATATTTATATTAAACTCAATAAAATGGTAATCGTAATCCAACGAATCTAATAGTTTGAACTAAAAACTCAACGCAACCTTTGAACCTTTTTTTGAATTTCTATAAGGCGTGTTAGAGTGTCGGGGAGTGTCGAGAAGTGTCGGACACGACACGTCAGGGTTTCTGAAATGTAGGTGCTTCATATGTCACCGGTGAAGATTAAAGACACTAATTTTATCATGCATATTCTTGACACCCCCAAATAGATTTGAGTGTTTTTCGTTAAGTGTAATTTAATAATTTTCGGAATCCAATTCAAAAACTTTCAACTAAGAATTCGTAAGTCATAACAATCCGAAAAGTTTACTGAAGCAAAAACAGCAGACAGGCTGATTGCATGTTAGTTATTACTGTTATATCTGGAGTCAGCATTAATAAGTAGAAATCATGTGGAAGCATCAGCACACTTGAAGTAAAAGTTACATACACCATTATTGTATATTAACATCGCTGTTGAAGTAATGGCTTGGAATGAATGAGGAAGCATAGTTATTTAAAATGAGCTTGTTTTCTTACGTAAAGTAACGAAGGAAAATAACTTATGCGTCTGGATAATTTTTTTGATTCTTTTATTGAATAAATATTTATTAAAAAACATGAGGAAATCCAATACATATTGGTGATATAATTTAAGGAATTAATATTAATCATATTATAAGAGATAAAATTAACTTTATACACACATAAGGGCCTATGTGGGGTCATTTGAAAAGAAGAGAGAAAAATAAAATAAAATATGGGTCCCACATAGGGGTGAAAGTGGACTGGACTGGGCCAAGTTTTGTCCCGAAATGCCCAAGCCTACGCCAAAAAAATTCAATTTGGTATGGCTCAAGCCTAGTATGAGTCTAACTGTTAGCCTAACTTAGCCCGTTTATAAAAGAAAAACAAATGGTCTGGCCTAACCCTTTAACCTGTTAATTTTTAACTTTCAAGCATAACCATTAATCAACTTTACAAAATACTCAAATTCTGTTACTAAACAAAAAAAATCATAATTTCAACGTTCAAACAGAATCATGAATTACAACAAAACTCATACAATCTGCATTTAAGTCACTTTCAAAAGTAAAATGTTCAAACTAAATAACATATATTTCATCAGATCCAATAAACAAATCCATACTGTGTAAATTAAAATAATTACATGAATCCAACAAGCATATCATGATGCTTATAGTAAGTATAACCTCTCCCAAAAATCTTTTAATATATTCATTTTCACAATCTAACATGATGTTTATAGTAAGATGTTGGTTCCTCCTACATAAGAAATAAAGTCAGATTTCTATTAAAATATAATTGAATATCATTAAGTTATAAATAATTGCAATTGATTAAATTTATATATTTTTTTTTCAAGGCATACTCATTCTATTTTAAGGTCTTTTTATTAAACAAGTTTTTTCAAGCATATGCTTAGCCTATTTTACGAAATATATTAGGTCAGATTTGTCCTGACGTAGGCTGAGCCGTAGCCCATATAGGCTGGCCCGGCCCAGTCTCACCCCTAGTCCCACACACTTTTATACATGTTCAAGAGATAAAATTTATTTTCTATAACACGAGAAATATTATTTTTATAATTTAATACAATAAATGAAGGGAATGTCTATAACATACATGGCACCGGTGATATAAATAGTTTAGCCTAAAAGAAATACCTTCAAAGTAATAATATCGGACAAGTTTTATACTTTCAGAACATAAATGCTGATTAAAAAAAGAAATTAATGTTTCTTATATTGTAGGAGATAAAATTATTTTATACATACATAAAAGTGTGTAGAGCCAATGTAAAGAGAAGAGAAAAAAAATGACATATATAAATCTCACATACTTTTATGTATGTGTAAAAAATAAAATTATTTCATATCATATAAGAAATATTAATCTCTTAAAAAATATGCTATCTAGCCTAAAAAACAATACAAGTGTGACAACAATATTCCATAAAAAATTGCACCCACGTGAGCACGATTAGTTAAGAGTTTGATTCACACCCCACCAAGGTGAGAGTTCGAACTTTGCTAGCCGACGTGACATGTGAGAACTTTGTTAATAAAATAATATGTAATCTCTTCCAGAAATTTCTAATGAGGTTGAGGTCTTCCCTAATTCGTTGGGATACTGGTGTCTAACCTCTCTTAAACTTATCGATTACAAAAAAAAATAAAAAAAAATTGTACCATAATAAACAACACCTTGGACTTGTATCCCAATTGTAGTTTCACTTGGTGGCTTATATTATTTATTTATTTATTTTTGATAACATAAAAGGGGCATGGCCACAAACAAACAAACAGAAGAAAGAAACAAAAAAAAAAAAAAAACAAATCAAAACCAGCAACTAACCAGGGTCTATATCTCTGAAAAAGATAAGACCCTGAAGGTCTTGATCAAAAAACTACACCAGCTGCGCAGGCATGATTCTATGATGTCGAATACCAGAATCCTTTTGAAGAGCAGACTTTGCTAACCAATCAGCACAAATATTTTCCTCCCTTGGAATAAGATTATAGGTTACCTCCCAGTTTTGTGATATGATTGCTTGTATCTTAGCCACTATACGTTACGCGGCTGACAAGCTGCATTGCGATCTGCAAGCATAGTGAAAACTTCAGCTACATCACCTTCAAGTTCCACTTTCTTAAATCCCATCCTCCAAACCATTTCCAGCCCTACTAGAGTACCCCACAGTTTTGCCATGATTGGGGAGCAAGCACCAATATGGTAATCAAAGCCTCCTAACCAGGAACTATCATCTGTTCTCAATAGTCCACCACACGCAGCTATCTGAGTCGATCCTGAAACTGCTCCGTCAACATTGATCTTCAACCAGTTACTTCTTGGTGGATTCCATCGAAACTGACGATTTGCATGGCTGTTGTTAGTAGCTACATTCTTTCTGGCCTACAGGTTTCCAACTCCTCAATATACATGCAAATTAATTGTGAGACATTGAGAGGATACCTGAAAGATGTATCATGGACATTTTTTATTTCGTCAAACCCATAAGAACCAGTAGGAAACAAAAAATCAATCACACTAATTATCTGTAGTCCTTGGTTCCGGGAATTATTGATATTATTTTCAATCCAATCCCTCGTCTCCTTTTAAGATTGTGGGAGTGGTGCATTTTTCTATTTAAGGAAAAAACGTTAATAATCGTGTCTTGACCAACTAAAACTTAATCGAGTCTATAGCTTCAAAAGTCAATGCATTTATTGCATTTTTTTACTTTGTTTTGGGAAATAGCTAGGCACATGTTTATTTTCTTTAATTTTAAAAAATTAGCAATCTTTTTAAAGAACATTTTTGTTATCAATTATTCAGAATACTAATAAGTTAACAGTGGATAGTGTTTGATAGAAGCATTAAAACAGAACAAAACGTAATATATAAAATTTATTTTATATTTATTACATTTTTTTTAAAAAGACACGAGATTAAAAAATAATATATTTTAATTTTACTAAAAATAACAGAGTTACGTTTCCTGGTTGGGGAGCTTGTGGAGGAGTTATTTGGAACTCACAAAGAAAATGGTTGGGTGTTTTGCTTTCAGGTTAGTGTTTCTCTTTCAAGGCTAAACTTTGGGATATCTTGAAGGGATTAGAACGGGCTTGGAATGAGGGATATAGAAGAATCATCGTGGAGAGTGATTCGCTTTTAGCAATCATGGGGCTCACAAATATGGTGTAGCAGTCTGTGAGAGAAAAATTATCTCTCATATACGAACAATGTTAGATAAGGATTGGCTGGTTTGTTTCCAACATACTTTCAGGGAGGAAAACATGTGTCTTGACTGGCTAACCAATTTCTTGCTTGATTCTCCTGAACAAGCAAACCAGAATTATTTTCAGGAGCCTTTTAATGGTGTTTTGTTGATTTATTTAGGGGATATGGCATATGTGGCAAGGGAACATATTGTGTCCCTTCGTGAATAATTTCTTTGTTTTGTTTTTTTGTTTGGGCTTGTGCCCTTCTAGTTAAAAAAAAAAAAAAACAATTGATTGAATTTTCAACAAAGAATAGTCTCGTTAAAACTTACAAGCATATAATTTTGACCCAGAAATGAGACGGCGTCGTAGAAACTGAAAAGTATAGTGTCTGCAAGAAAAAAAATTCCCCAACACCCACAACGTGAGATTATTTAAAGTGAACCAACAAAATAATAGGAATAAAAAAGGAAAGAGAAAATTAATATTGTGAGATGGAGTATTAAAAGATTCAGTAAAATATTGGAGGATATTAAATTTTTTCCCACAACGTTTAGTTTTAGCTGCCCCCGTGGACCCCACCCCACAACGTTGTTTCACTTGTTTGGTAACGACGATGATTATTATCCAACCTCCCCTCTCATTATTGTCCAAGAACAGCAGTCACCACAATCTACAGTCTTAACTAATACTGTCCTCGTCAAGGAAAATATTTTAGGTGCTCTCGCTGTATTGAAATTTATATATATATATATATATATATATATATATATATATATATATATATATATAGTAATTTTATAATACCTTTATCTTTATATTTATTTCAAAAGATAAATATTTTTTTTATTAAATACAGTAAAATATAATAATTTTATAATACCTTTATCTTTATATTTATTTCAAAAGATATCCTATATTTTTCTATATTTTGGATAAGAAATATGTATTACAGTATACAGAAAATGAGCTCCTCGTCAAGATCCCATTCTGTAAGGCAATTTCTAACAACTTTACATATATGATGTTACATGATAATTTAATTTATTCAAAAGAATAATTATTCATAAACTATTTTTTTACTCAAATTTATTTTTATATAATATGATATCATATTTATATATTTATAATTTATTTTAAAATAGATGTATTATAAAAAATTATCAAAATTTAATTTTTTATTTCTAAAATTCTATAACTTAATTATAAATAATATTTAAGTTTATTTATTTCGTCTAAAAATCAAATTAACCTTGTTGTAACTAAATTGCTGAATTCAAAAAATTTGACTCGTTCAAAATATCATACTATATTGAAATCAAGTTAAAGTCAATACATCTTGGCACATGTAGAATCGAACCTGGGAAGGGTGAAAAAACATTGAAGTTATTGATTTCAACCTAGTATAGGCAAAGAAAAACAAACTAACCAATGACCTACTCTCCTATAAAAGTACCTTTTTTTTAGTCGTATATTTTCTTACCCCGGTTCCACGACATCGTAATACATAAATATAACTAAATTATTTATTAATATAAAGAGGAATGATAAGGATTTAATATGTCACCACTAAATCTGGAAGGTTATAATATAATATAAAATAATTAATTAAACTTAAAAGCTTAAATTGATGGATAAAAATTACATTGATAATTTTATATTTGTTGGATCTCACACCTTGTTTAATTTTGATAATAATAAACAAATGAAGTCAATAGTATAACAATTTGTTTAGTTTTTGATTATTTGTAGCTGGATTTAATGAGATTGTGAAGATCAAAAGTAAGGTTGTTGAATGGTAATATGTATCGTTTGGTTCATTTTTTGTGTCAAGATCATGAATCGTATTGAATCGTAAGATATATAAATATAATAAAAAAATAATTTAATATATATTAAAATATTTATATAGTTATTTTTTATTAATTCAGATTTTTCAGATTGATTTTAATTTGAGTTTAAATCAAAAATTGAATTTTTCACCAAAAAAAAGAATTTTTATTTTATTTTCCTTATTAATAATATTTTTTAGATTTTTTTAATTTAAATGATAAATCAATCTTAAATTCTTTTTTTATATTAAAAATTACAAATCGTGATTTAATTTTCTTATCATATAATATAATATTATATCGTCCGATGCAAATCCCTTTTCGATATATCCCACAATACGTATCGCTGTGCTTGTGAATTGTCTCGTGTCGTATGAATCATATCATGTATCATAAGATATTAATAGATCAAAACTACGAGAAATTTTTTTAGATTTCATGTAATAGTTGAATGATTGAATCTTGATCGTGACTTAGGTTATATTATCCTAAAGTTTTGGAAACTAAGTACGGAAGATAGAGAATTTTTATTTTTAATCTAAACAGAGTTTTAAAATTTGATTTTTGATTTGAAAAAAACTAATTTAATTTTTTTTTTGAAAGATTTGATTCTATTAAATTTAATTTTTGAAACTAAATTTGAAAATTTTGATCCTATTTTAAACAGAAATTGGAAAATTTGTTAAAATTTGTGGTAAATTTGAGTAACATATTTAGTGCAAACCACTTATGGCGGACCCATCACATATGTGTCTATAATATGAGAGATATTCTTTTATGCAACATGATATTAGATATGACACTTATAATAATTTAATTTTATCTAAAAACTAATTTTATTTTATTTTATTTTTAAAAAAATTATAATATTTTATTATGATTCCAATCTCTCTCTAAGTGTGAGCAATGGCATTTCCTTTCAGGTTTGGTCATTGTTGTTGTTCTGAATTCCTGACTCTTGACCGCTACCTTCTTTTGCTTCCATTTTGGTCTGCAAATGAAGTGCTTTCATTTCACAAACGGAGAGAGGCGAGGAGAAGAGGAAGAGGGAGTAGTAAGGGCTTCGAGGGTCTCATGGGCACGCTCACTCAGCCTCATGGATACACGCAGGTCCGAGTTTGACTCCGAGTCAAGGGACTTCTCCGACACGGTTGGGTTCCACGAGTTCCTCTCTCAGCGGCGAGCCAACCACCTCCGAATCTTCTCCTTCTCGGAGCTTAAATCCGCTACACGTGGCTTCAGCAGAGCCCTCTTGATTGGAGAGGGAGGCTTTGGTTGCGTCTACAGAGGGTTTCTTAATCACAATCATCGTTCCCAAATCGATGTTGCTATCAAGCAGTTGAATCGTAATGGCCACCAGGCATGCTTATAATTTTAATTTTATTTGATTTTTTTTTTTTTTTAGATTATTGTAAATCAAGGGTATGCTTGTTTTAGTTAAATTATTTTGTATTTAAAATACTATAAAGGGAAAAAAGAGATTTTTTTCATGCTTGGTATGCTTCAGGTTTTTCTTTAAAGGAGCTATGTTTATGTTTCTCTTGCATTTCTAGTTTTCAGGGGCATAGGGAGTGGATTAATGAAGTGAATTTATTGGGTGTAATCAAGCATCCAAATCTGGTGAGGTTAGTGGGTTACTGCGCAGAAGATGATGAAAGAGGGATTCAAAGACTTTTGGTGTATGAGCTTATGCATAATAAGAGCTTGGAAGACCATCTTTTGGCTCGTGTTCCATCAACACTTCCATGGACGACTAGATTAAAGATTGCTCAAGATGCTGCTCGTGGTTTGGCATACCTTCATGAAGATATGGATTTTCAGGTACAGTAGAACTAATTGTACCTTTTTTCTTGTAATGCATCATAATCGTTCAGGGAATCAGTTTCTTAGGTCTCTGGTCATTTATCTGTTTTGCCAAAGACATGGGTCGTTATGGTTTCTGTTGATAAAATCATGAAATCACTGATCAGGATATGCAATTCATGAGTTTTTCAAGCACTGTTTGTAGACCATAGTTATCAAATGCGGATTGCGGCCTGATGTGGCCAACCCTTAAAACTGCTATAGCGTTATTGCGGATTGCGATAGAGCGGAAATAGCGGAAAAAAAATATATATATATGTGTGTGTAACATAATAAATTATTAATAAAATAATAACACCTAAAAAAATACAAATAATACTTTACTGTTTTACCTTAGTTACCTTTTAATGATGCATTTTTTTTTTTTTTTTGGGATACAGAAATAGTTTTACCCTCTGTTGCGGATAAGAATCATATTTTTTTTTTTGGGATACAGAAATAGTTTTTAGTAAGAATCATTCTTTTTTTGGGATACACAACAGAGAGGCAGAAAGGGAGAGTGGCTTAGGGTTAAAACCATAAAAAGGCACTGTTGTGGTGAGATTAACGACCGCTATTGCGATTTGGTGCGGTGCGGCGAGAATGGTTGCGGCGAAGCTCCACGAAGCGCAACTGGCGCGGCTTGCGGCACAATAGCGCCGCTATTGAGTACTATGTTGTAGACTTTATTTAAGTGAAGCAAACACTGAAAATATATAATTTTTTCCCTTGTTTAGCTTAACGTTGAAATAGAAATATAAAACAGTTATCAAGAACTAGTTACTTTCACATTCCTATTTGGCATTTTAACAATGGTTTATAAAATATGCCCCTTATGGTTTTGTCATGACTTAATTCAATTTGATGTTTGTGGACAGTTTCTACCTGGATGTCTTTGTCAGCATTTCGCGTAAGCTAAAATCCGTAGATAACTTTTGTAGAAACACATTTATGATTCCTGTTCTTACTCGTGCAGCTAATTTTTCGAGATTTTAAGACGTCCAACATCTTGCTTGATGAGGACTTCAATGCAAAGCTTTCTGATTTTGGACTTGCTAGGCAAGGACCCTCAGAAGGGTTTGGCTATGTTTCAACAGCAGTAAGAAAATGTCTATATTCTGGATCATTATATTCTAGTTTCAAACATACCATTGGTGGAAATTTGACAATATTGCATGATAACATCACAATAACATGCCTTCTGGAATCATATTTGGAGTAGGTTATTAGATATATTTCACCATATTCATTGCTGAACGAGTCTAACTTATGAGGTCATAATGATGGTTTGAAGTCTAAACCTTTGTTTGTGATCCTGATATTCTGCTGATATGTAAAATAAATGACTTATTTCCTCTTCATAAAGGTTGTTGGCACCATAGGTTATGCTGCGCCAGAGTATGTTCAGACTGGTAAGCTGACTGCTAAGAGTGATGTGTGGAGCTTTGGTGTAGTTCTTTATGAGCTTATCACTGGGAGGAGAGCTGTTGAAAGAAACCTACCAAAAAATGAACAAAAACTTTTGGAGTGGGTAAGACCTTATGTTTCTGATCCTAGGAGGTTCCATCTTATTGTAGACCCTCGACTTGAAGGACAGTATTGCATCAAATCAGCTCATAAACTTGCTACCCTAGCAAACAAGTGTCTCATGAAGCAGCCAAAGTCCCGTCCAAAAATGAGTGAGGTGGTTGAGTTTCTTGGAAGCATTATTAATGAGACAGTTCCTCAGGATGAATATATTTCCCAAGATGTCGTAGCAACTGGAGAAGAAAAAGAAGTAAAGTTATCTGTAGAGGACACTGAACCTGAACCAGCTAAACAAGGGAATAATTATCTGAAGAAGGTTTTTGAATTCAGAGACATGGTCAGCTTAAGAAATAAGTCTATTGGAAGGTTGGATTGGAAAAATTGGGCGCCTGGCTTAATAAGAACTTGGTGATAAGTGATTTGCATATCTTGGAAAGCAAAATATTCCACCACAGTGCATGCTTATCGCAATGTTTGGTGATCACTTAGTTTTCAGTGAAATCGACATTGTCATAGGCACACAGTTAACATACTGATATATCCCCATTTTTGTATCTATTCATAGTTGTATGTACAGGTTAATTTTGAGGAAAGCTATAATATTAAGTAATTTGGCCTTCTCCAAATGCAGTAACTGGAATTAAGTTTTTTAGCTATACTCGATTGAGCCTTGCAACTTGGTAATTGTCAAGTTTTCTATCAAATGGGAAATGTTCTATTAGCTAACAAAGTGCTAATACTGCACTGGAACTGAGTTCTTGGGTTTCGCTTTCTCATATTTCATTCCAAGTAAAGGAAAGTTTGTAGTATACAAAATAATTTTCAAATTTTTTGTAAGGACTTATAAGTCCTTCTCATTGTTTTATATTAACAAGTGAAACATTAGAGACATGTAAACACAACGTGTTAAATTAGTTTTTTTTGTTATGATTTGCTGATAGAATGATTAACTTGATATTAATTATAAAATTTAGAAGTTATTTTATATACAACCCAGGTTACAAAATTGGAACCAAATTAATTATTTATCCATCATTTGTCACCCATTTTTCTTGATGCAGACAGAGGTAGATGAAGCCCCCAGAGTGCGTCCAAAACTGATTGAATTGATCGTGAATCATGCATCATGAGTCATTTGTCACAACAATGGCCCAAGTGGCTTTGGTTTGAATGCAAGAGTGTGTTCCATTATTTCCGATTGAGATAGTTTCAATCAAGCACAACTTAAATTTTTAAGTCACTATCAACCTAAAAAAAAAAAAAGATTTAGTTTGACAATTATGGTAAAGGTTCCAAATTATTAACATTACATACAGGCCGAGACACAACCATAGCATATATTTGCTCAGGGCTGTTCTAAGGAATAAGTGACTCTGTTACTGGCCATTGTCTTAAGGTGGAGGGAATGCTTTGCGGCTTTATATGCCCAATCACGTATGGTTTTTGCAACATGCAGTTAAGTACATTGAGGATCCAATTAGTTTCCAATGCTATGATTTTTAATATATTTTAGATAAGATTTGATGCAGCTTTTGCTCTTTTGCTAATCCCTTCTTAATGACCTACACACTTTACAGCTTAAACATAAACATAAACATAAACCACTCCCCGTTAAACCCGACTAGTGAGTGTTGGGTGGAGGAAATCCTTGTACGCAGCCTTACCTTTGCATGATTGCAAATCAAACCCATGACATTTCAGTCATGAAGGAATAGTTTTAACACTGCATCGATTCGCCCCCTTTATTTCATATCTCAATCTATCATTTTTTCTTTGAGGAATCGAAAATAATAGTTCGTCAACATGTTAGTTTTATTGTTTGTTGGGATACGAAAGCTGAACATTGCAAGCGTGACAAAATAGATTAGGAAACTTCAATAACAATATAAACTGCAACAAAATTGAGCTAACCAGAGCCACATACAAAAGCACATGCATTCCCATCTATTTTGATTGTTACAAAACAGTTGACACAGAACCCAGAATACATGCAATACTAATGTCATGTAGACATTGGCGCTCTCAGGTTGGTTCTGAATATATTAGGTGTGATAAGATATGTACAATATATTAGATAACATGTCATACATGGACATGCTGAACTTCATGGTGGAGAGACATTCAGCTTTCAAGGATGTGTATTTGCAATTTCATGTGGAGAGTGGAGAAGCATTGGGGCGAGGATAAGGTGTGATGATTCTACCACGGGCAACATCATCAGCACTTTTTCTACGAACACGAGAGCCATTTCGATTGCCTTGATTAACATGAGGAACCTGTAGCTTCTCCAAATTTGTAACAACCTCGTCCATGTTTGGTCTCAACTTGGATTCTATTGAAAGGCATCGTAGAGAGACTGTAGCTACCTTATAGGCCTCATCCATTTCATATTGGCCTTCAAGACGGTTATCCAACACACGCAAAATCTTACGCTTGTTGGCTAAGTATGGCTTAGCCCATTGCACCAAATTGTGCTGTCCTGAAGGTCTATTCATGTCAACAGCACGCCTTCCTGATAACATTTCAAGTAGTACAACTCCAAAACTATAGACATCACTCCTAGCAGTGAGATGACCTTCACCAACAAAATTTTTTATAGTCATTAACCAAAAGGGTTAAACATTTCTACGGACACTTTACATAAGTTTGTCTACAACTATTTCATTTTAACTAAGCCTGGCCAGTAAGACATAAAAATTGCATTTTCTCTCTCCACCATGTCAGCCGATAACGTCTGAGGAGAGAAAAAAAGAACAGCTTTATTGTTATAACTATATCTTACTAGTCAGATTTAGTTAAAAAGGGTAGCTGTAGATAATATTATCTAAAATGGCAGTAAAAATACTTTTTTCCTAACCAAAATGATATTAAGTTGAATCTTGAAAAAAACTGAAATATAAATGGTTCACTAACATGAACCTCACTATACCAGTAACTAGATATTCAGGAGCTGCATATCCATATGTTCCAATTATCCTGGTTGAGACATGACTTTTGTCACCTGTTGGTCCGTCCTTTGCCAGCCCAAAATCAGAGAGTTTTGCATTATAATTCTGTGATCAAATCAGCAAAAAAATTAAAATTAAAATAAATAAATTCAGAGATGATATCTAAATAATGTACTATATTCATCAAACTTAATTGGGATGTGTTTGTGTGTATAAGGGGCACATACTGAGTCAAGCAAGATATTTGAAGTCTTGAAATCTCGATAGATCACTTTTGTTTCAGCACTGTGAAGAAATGCAAGCCCTTTGGCAGCATCAAGAGCAACCTTCAAACGCAGGCTCCAAGAAAGAGGTTGAAAATATGAGCCTCCTGTTACAACAATATTGGTAATGTCACGCACGTTTCTCAATTTCAACATTGTGAAAATATGGACAGTAAGAAGAACTCACTCCTGAACAAGTGATTCTCCAAGCTGCCACGAGGCATGAATTCATATACCAGAAGGTGGTTTTCATCTTCAACGCAATAGCCAATCAATTTCACTAGATGAGGATGAGAAAGCTGGCCTAGATAGTTGACTTCAGCCTAAAATAGAAAAGAAAAAAAATCATATTGATGTAACCCTGAAAACAAACTCCTCTTAGTCTTCCAACCATTACTAATATTATTATTTATTACTATAGAAATTGTAATCACTAAATGTTGAGATATATAAAACGATTAATGTTGAATTGGTTCTTTACATGGTATCAGAGTCTCGTGTCCCGGGTTCGATCCTCGTCGCCCCCCACCTTCTTTCAAGTGGATTTTCTTTGTTCGCACAGGTAGGTGGGCCTGTGCATTATCCACCCTTCAAGCCCAGTAGACTCTCGTGTGAGAGCGCGTTTTGAGAAATATAAAACCATTAATATAGCCTCACTCAACAGCTTAAGCTTTTGGGTTGAATTGGTTCTTTACACTAAAACCACTCCCCATTAAACCCAACTAACCAGAAAAGAATAGCTTTACCACTACTTCAGGCTCGCCCTCTTGCTACTATAGAAACTGTAACACGTTTTTTTAAAATGTAGTCATGCAAACAAATTGAGTTTAGCTTAATAGAGATTAAACATGGATAAGGAACCTCGAGACTTGCTTCTTGAATTATACCATGCCTTGCCTATAAGGTAAATATCTTCTCAAACATATACTAATAGTTAACTTTGTAACAGAGGCATCTTTTGGTTCTTAACTAGTATGAGCAAAGGATTGAAAGAAGTATATTAGAGTTAAACTCACCAACCACTCCTTGTGACCTTGGACGCCATCCTTATTAAGACTTTTCACAGCAACAACAGTGCCAGTGCCAGGTTTGGCAGCAACCAGTGATTGGTCATCAATCCACCCCTTAAAAACTGATCCAAAACCACCTTCTCCTAACACACTATCTGGACGAAAATTTCTGGTGGCAGCCTTAAGTTCTGTGAAAGCAAAGCTCTTCAGATTGGATGATTGCAAGATCTCATCCTCACTCCGTGGAGTCTGAGGCACTGAGACCTTACTACTTGGGCTGCTGAGATCATTTTCAACCTTAATACTTGGGCTTCTGAGATCATTTGCATCGGAACTCACATACTTTGAACTTAACCCTGAGATGATATCAACACAATTAAACTTTCATCATCTACATATTACATTTACTGAGCTTACAAACTGGACCTTAATCTCTAAACAATGTTATAAATCACATTGGTAAATTACTGCTAAAACAGTCAAGGTCTCCAGGTTAAGACTTAAGACTACTACTAGATGAAAGCACTAATGGAGTATTTGGCATCAATAGAACAATTGAAAAATTTGTAATTGACAAATCAAAGCCATTGAACAATTGGAAGACAGGGAAGCTAAGCTTAAAAGTTAAATACACTCTGCCTAATAAAAAATCTCCCTGCGGTCATTATAAACCAAAGGGGATAAGAAAGGGTTGAACTTGAGTGCAATTAAGTGGAGAATATCAAAATCAATCAACATAAGAACCACATCGATCTAAACTCAATTCAAAAACATATAGGGTCGAGACAAAAATGAAGAAATTTTTTGTAATACCAGTGAGATATTGGCTCTCAGCTTTAATATGGATGCTAAAACAAATTCCCATAACAGAAACAATACTAATTCCTTGAGCCTTGTTGCCTATACATCACAAAAAAGCAGAGAACGTCAGGTTCAGCAGAAACCATGATTATGAGCTGAAACCGAGGGAGAAAAAAAAAAGTTAAGAAACAAGAAAGATGAATGAAGGAAAATGCCAAGAGAACCTGTTTGCAATGAATTTGACACCAAAGGTAGATGAATTGAAGGAGAAAAGAGGAAGTGACTTAATAAGAGAGATAGAATGGTGTTGAGCTGTAAGGGAGACTTTAATGTAGGGGGGATTGTAGTGTGCTTTAGTGGGTGGTCCAGAGAAGCAAGATAGAGTGATATGCTGCAAGTTGACCAAGTTTAAGCTAAAAGCTTAGATGGATTATTAGTAAAGACATAAAGGGTTTGAAGGGGACGCATGAAGGTTGGTATGGTCACTCAAGTGGCGTTGCATTCATGGTGAAATGGACCCTCTTTTGGTTTTGGTTGGATTAGATGGTCCCAACCTTGAAACTTGGTTATGTACCTTTGGCATTGCATTCAGCAGCTGCAAAGTTCAAACAAAGCTTTCTCATTAGCTGGATTTCGTTGAGATATAATTGGTATATAATTCTAATGTTATGAATAACAAGTTGAGGGTGAAGAGATACAATTATTTGTGGATGAATAAATATGACTTTTCACTTTTGAATAGACACAACTCTTCGCTATCGATAGACACAATTTATTGTGATTGATTTATAAATAAGGAAAAAAATAAGAATAAATTATGACTTTTCTAATTTCTCTAATACAAATTATACTCTTTAAATGATTTTTAACATCATTTGAATGACAAGATCCATCTAATCTTATATATGGTTACAGATTCGCAGGTTTGGCCCGTAATCTAGTCTTGGACTATACGCTATGGTATCCTATTCCAATTTATTGTCTTGTCTGCATGCAGAGAGCATAGTTAGACCCTTTTGGCCTTTGCCACTTGGACATCAATGTCCCCGACACGTTACGCAACTGATGGTGAACATGCCTTGTTTGTTTTCTTCCATTGAAAAATTGAATCTTCTAAGTAGGAGTTTATAATTTAATATTTATCTATTTTTAATAAATATTCAATAGTAGGGTATTGAAATATATATATATATATATAAATATATATATATATAAAATAAGAGATAGGTTATATTTACATAGGAAAAGTGCTGTTATTTTAAAAAATATAAAGTTATCTCATTTTAAGAGAGAGATAAAAATAAGAAATTATTTTTTATTTAAAATTTGAATTAGAAGAAAATCACTCACTTTTTCTCTCATAATTTCCATTTCTTGTGTCTATCTCTCCTAAAATGACATAACTTATGTAATTTAAAATGACAAACATCAAACTCATTTACAAATTTTTTATTTATAAATTCTTACATACGGGTATACATTATAGATTTCAGGTAATACATTCTCAAATAATATGTAATACCTATAATACATAATATGCTTTATAAGAGTTGTAAATAAAAAATAGAAAAATGGGTATCATTTCAAATGATATAAAATTACGTTATTTTAAGTGAGAGAAAGAGATAGTTTATAGAAGACAGAGAATGGACAAAAAAAATAAAATAAAGACGTGAGTCTCACCTCTTTGTGAAAATAAAATGACATAAATTGTGTTATTTAAAATGACAAATATTTTTCCCATAATAATTTTATAAATATAACTCTAGTCATACGATAAACACCAAATTTTCGTATATAAAGTTTCAAAAGATCTAATTTTTTCTTTTGAATCTTTTTGCCTTTTCTTCCACTTGAACTTTCACTATTATCGACACGTTAGGAAATTGATGGTGAACCCGCCCCCATTTTGTCGTTTTCAATACCCTAAATCCTTATCCGATAATTTCCTCGTGGGATTTGCTAAATTATTATTATTATTTAAATCAGGATCCTTCTGATCAAGAAAATCACGTTCCTCACCAAATTGATCTTCCTTTTGTTGAATTTTACTATAATTTAACTTGCCAAATAATTCTTCTCTCTGTATTTACATGACACGTCAACAATTTTAAAAAATGTATGTCATTAGATTTACACAAACACTCATATCCAGTCTAACATCATGAGAATACTATATGTACATAAAGGCATATATAAATAAATTACGTAAGCATCACATGCACATTCACAAAAAGGAGCAAACAAGAAGCAAGTTGGACTAATTCATAGCCGAACCTCTTATTTCATGTGATATTCTCAACAATTATTAATATGCTAGCAGACATGTATTTATAAGGTTAAATTATTGTGAACTACCAACGCTTCATTTAAATTTTAAATAATTATAAAATTTTAATAGAATATTTTTAATTTTTAAAAAAGTAATCAATTTTTATCATTTACAAATACTAATATCAGATTATCCCGCATATGAAATACACATGTCGCTAATTCATTTTGTATCTTTGCATATGTACTTAAATATGCATTAATTAAGTAATGAGGCCACTACAATGTTTTTTTTAATCAATGTAAGCTCGTTAAAATTGTGACAAAGCAATTTGGTACGAACTTATTTCTAAAAATCTTGAACCAATCGTTTGTGACTAACCAGACTTTTTTCATCGTACATGGATGTTATTTGTATTTACTTTAGTGAAAAGTAATTCATATGATCTAGCGATTTTTTTAATTAATTCATTTTTTTTTCAATTGTATTGTTCCCAAAATGTATTTTAATACTCTCCTATGATATATTTTTAAAGAGAAAAATGTGTGTTAAAATTGTAACAATGCAGGATGTAAAGTTGTATCATCGTTTGTACTAATCAGATTTTTTTCAAAGAGATGAATAAATTAAAGAGCTGCTAACAAAAAAATAACATGTGGTACTAAGTTATTTTTAATTAAGAGATTTTTTTAATTGTATTGTTCCCAAAAGTTATTTTAATACTCTCCTATGATATATTTTTAAAACGTTGTCTTATTCGTTTTGTAAAAGGAGGAAAAGAAGTGATCTTTTGCCGAGAACCGATCAATGCTTTTACATTCAAAAGTGTTTTTCAAATTTTCTTTACACTATTTCAATGTTCACATATGACTATTGTGATATAAAGAAGAGGAAAGAACTCCATCATATCTTTAAAAAAAATAAAAACGTTGGGCCACATGTTGAGAACTTAGATTGTCGACCACGAGTTATTTCCACATTAATATGTGGATGGTGAAAAAAGACGCAAGGTTATGGATATAAGGAAACCAAGCAATCCGTGACAAGCAAGTATTGTCAAATAATTCTTTTTTTTTTTTTCTTTTTTTATGGCAGAGAAGTGTGTAACTATTCTTGTTATCGTTAGCTTCGTCTTAGTTATGAAGTGTTTTTGTTAAATTTCAAACTTCTACGCTACGCATAAATAAATATTTGTGTGGTTACTTCACCAAAAAAAAAAAAATTGTGTGGTTCAAATGATAGATGAACCAAAATGTCTTGTTCCTAATATTGGGAATGCGACATGCCCCCTCGCTCATGGCATAAATTTGGAAAGTTTTCCTTCGTGTAGTGATGACTTGGCATAATTTGAAACACAAAATGTTCCCAACGATTAACTATAAAGTGATTGTAGCAAACTCTCAACGACTGCTGCTAATTTAGTATCGCACCCAAAATTTGTTGTTGACTAGCTGAGCATTTAAAGCATCGTATCAAGTCAAATTTTATTTAAGTACAGATATCATGTGGTTTCATTTCATTTGTAGATAATGAAAATTTAGAAACCTCGCCTTTTCTTTCTTCCAAAAACAATAAATGTTATGTATGATATTGATAAAACGTTTAATCAGGGTTGGTTATTTTATTTCATCAATGGGATGATGCATGGATCAACTTACTTACGATTAAATTTATTTCTTGTACCACCTACCAAAAATTAATAATAATAATTTCTTGTACAAAAAATTCATCGTTTTATTGGTAAATTTTGGCCACTCATACGGTAACAAGAATATTGTTATTCATACATTACTAAAATGTAAAAATAATGGGACATTGTGTAAATATCTCCGTTCAATTGCTCTATTTTAACTTCTTTTCAAATTTAACTAAAACTAAATAAAATATGGAAAAAAAACTTGAGTTTTGGTACACTTGTGCAAGTGATCGATTAGTTGTTGTCGAAAAATGAAATTTTGATTGTAAAGTTAAAAAGAAATTTGAGCTTTTTGTTTTTACATTTTTTTTTTTTTGGTGAAATGTTTTTACATTTTCTATTCCCTATAGAAACTACACCAAAATCCATTTGATAGCTTACAAAAGAGACCAAAGAAAAATATATTTATTAAGTAGTAAAGACAAGCTCCAAGCATATGCAACAAAGAACAGAACAAAGTCAAGTAGAGCTCTTCCCAAGCAGCTTGAAAGAAGCCATATCAGTTCCTAATATTCGATTTCAATTCTTCTTCACAGTGGCAGACTTGATGATGTCTGTTGGAAAGAATATTTTTAGAATATCTTTAATATTATTTGTAAAGATCTATTTCCTTATTTCATTGGATCACTTTCCTCTCTTTTTCGTAGATATGGTAGGGAAGGCTTTCCCGTCTGTTCCTTTTTCTTCTTTTTCTCTATGCTTCTCTAGGCTTTATTTGGGAGTTTGGAGGGGGAAGGGAAGGAATAGGTTAGGTATGTGTTAAGCCCATTAGTATTTCTTTATATATTATACTCTCATGAATCAATTCAATATACAGTTTTATTCTAAGGTTCCTCTCGTCTCTTGTTATTTTACATGGTATCAGAGCTTAATGAGAGGAAACGTTGTCCGTCTTTCCTTACTCTTTTTCGTAGTTTTAATATGGTAGTAGAGAGATATCACCCTCCATGAGGGATTGGCTTTCCCGTCTGTTCCTTTTCTCTTTTTCTCTCTATGCTTCTCTTAGTGTTTCTTCTAGCTGTGTTTTCTTCTTATTAAGTGATTTATTTTTTTTTTTAATTTTCTTTTATGGCTTGTATTTGACCAATTTTCTTTCCCAGCCCTTTTGGCTTATGTCTTTTTCAGCTCTTCAGACTGATGTTCAATCTAGTTGATTTGCTGTCGATTTCTCCGACTTATATTCCGTGAAACTTCGTTTTAGTTTTCTTTCTTCACAAGATGAAGTTCTTTCTTCACAAGATGCAGTTCAACTCCATCTTAAGGGGGAGTACTCAAGATATAGCTAATATTTTATTTTAGTTTATTATGTTTGTTATTTTTCTTTAGGGTGAGTTGTAGAGTTGTTACAACCCATACTCGTTTATTTTGATGTTATGTTTCTTAGTCTTTTTTGTCCAAACTTGTTGTTTACGATCTATACGCTCCAGCTTGAGGGGAAATGTTGGAAAGAATATCTTTAGAATATCTTTATTATTTGTAAAGATCTATTTTCTTATTTCATTCAGATTTAGGTTAGGTATGGGCTAAGCCTATTAGTATTTCTTTATATATTGCACTAACATGGGTTCTGGCAATGCAATGTGGTTGGACTCAGTCAATTCAATATACATATTTATTCTATGTTCCTCTCGTCTCTTGTTATTTTACAATGTCAATGAGCTCCGCTTATTACAGAAAAGCATAAGAAGTCAGTTAAATGATGTATAGCAAGGAACCAAGAAACAAGGGCACTACCAACAAAACAATACCCCTTCCCAACAAAATTTACCTTCAAAGAAGCCCTACCAACAAAAAATCCATCAATATCAGGTTGTGCTGCCAATTCTTTGCAGTTTCCTCCATTTACAGAACCTACAGTCAATATGTTGTAATTAAATAAAAAATAAATAACATAAGGCGGATATCATGCTATATGTTTCCTTTTTTTAGCCTTTACTAATTTCTTAAAACTCATTACACGTTTATTCATGTACATCTCAATAAAAGCACATGATATAAGGATAAAGGGTAAAATGCACTAGGGCGTACCTCCCTAGATAATTCTGACTGATGCAGCTACTTCAGCACTAACATTGTTATGAATTCATTTTCTTAATTCATGATGGACATAGGTGAACCACCAAGAACATATAATCAAGACAAAGCGATATATAGTATTATATTTTACAAAAAATATAAGACTTTGTCATTAGATGACTGAAAGTTGAAAGGAGACACATGTGACTCATTGTAAGATATAGCTTATTGAGACTATGTGTGAAGGACAAATATATAATTGTGTATGATTTAATGAATGCTAAATGGTAATTTTGGTTGACTTTGGGAAAATGTCATAAAAGTCATAACCACTTGATCAGAGTAGTTATCCAATGGTAATAGGGAATTGTCCTTTTGTGATAATTGTTGGTTTTTTGAAATAAGAGACTAACCATCATCAATCTCCACCATGAGAGTTTTATACTTCATCATTATTACCATAAAGAAAGAAAAGCATAAAAGGAAGAAACGGCTAGGGGGTCAATAAATCATTAAGGGATTTTGACGAACAAAGAGTCTTCTGCAATCAAAGTCTACAAGAATGATAAAGAAATGTTAGTACTCCTAATTCCAAACTTATGCATGTGAAAACATGATTTTCCAAAGATCCTTATGAATTGTGTTCTTGTGTGATGAACCCTAAGGTAGAGGACAAAGATTTATGTTTTACATGTGGTATTAGAGTCAATGTTCAGGAATTCACGTTTTTCATGTATAATTACGAATGAATACTTAAAGGTAATCGATTTCTTCATGGAGAAGTAATAAGATACTCTTGAAAGTAATTTACTACTGTTCATGGTTACTAATTATTATTGTTCATTGTTTGAAAATTCTGATAATGTTAATATTCATGGTACTATTTATTGTTTGAAGTTTCGACAATGTTATTGTTCATGATGACCGTTTATTACTATTCATTATTTGAAATTTATGACAATGTTACTATTCATTGTTTGAAATTTTGATAATATTATTGTTCCTAGTTTGAAATTTCTGACCTTACTGTTCATTGTTTGAAATTTTGCCAATGGTACTGTTCATGGTTTGAATTTTTTGACAATGTTACTGTTCATGGTTTGGAAAAACTGAAATGTGTTTATATGGTGTGGTTAGATTAAAATTAAATGTGAAAATCTAATCCTATAATTGTTTAGAAAATATTAAGTTTTGGAGTTAAGTATAGTGGATTTGTTAGTCACCAAAGTGGCCAAATCCTTATGAATTGTTTTAATTCCAAACAGTATGGTTTTAATTGATAGATAATTTGCATTTTGGAATTAAATTGTGATAGATTTGTTAATCACCAAATTGGTCAAATCTTTTAAGTCGATTAATTCTAGATTGAATGATTATATTGCAAATTATTTATTTTTGAAGTTAATGTATGACAGATTTGTTAATCACAAAAGTGGTCAAATCCTTATAGATTGGTTAAATTTCAAACAATATGATTATTATTCAATTACCCATAACTTGATGATATGAATATTATGTTTGTGTTGTGGGTGAATTGAAGTTCGTTATTATAGGGCAGTTACGGATCAACCCAAAGATTGGTTATTTTCTTTATAATAATTGAACATGAATGTTGGTATTGTTCATACACTTCTAATTTTATTTAGACATCAAAATATGATAAATATTTCTACTTGGGGTATGCATCACTATCAAATTATGTGATATCCTTATTAGCATCATTATGATTAAATATTGTGTATTAGTGGATCACCCAAAGGTAAACATTGATATGCAATGTATGAAGTATGTTTGAATCTATTAAGCATGTTAGAATGTGAAATGTGTAACTTGAAGCATCAATGTTATTAAATTATTTTTCCTTGCAGTGCCTATTGCTACACATTCAATGTTCTCAATTATTGCAGTTTTTAATGGACTAAACTTCTTTGCATGGAATAAGCAAATCCAATTTTACCTTGGGGTAATGGATATGGATTTAGCTCTTAGAGAAGAAAAATCCAATGCTATTATTGCTGCAAGCACTGAGGAGGAAAATGGTCCATTTTAAAAACTGGGAAAGATCTAACAGGTTGAGTCTGATTTACGTGTGAATGAGTATTGTTGGCAACATTAAATCATCTTTTCCACAAACTGAAAAATGTGAAAGAAATGATGAGACTTGTGGAAAGCGCTTCCAAACTGCTAATAAATCTCTTGCTTGGACACTTATGAGTACGCTGACCACAATGAAATCTAATGGTTCACGTACTATGCATGAGCATGTTGTTGAAATGACAAATATTGTAGCAAGACTTTAGAGTTTGGGAATGGATGTGCATAAAAATTCTGTTGTGCAGTTCATCCTGAACTCATTATTGGCGGCGTATGGTCCATTCCAAATGAACTATAACACCATGAAAGATAAATGGAATGTGCATAAATTGCACAGTATGCTAGTTCAAGAAGAAACCAGACTCAAGAAGATAAAATCTCCTGTAACAGGACAAAAGTTAATCCCATATAATAATAGTAAAACAAATGTCATTGATTCAGTGGTCGACAACAACATGCCCTTTAGACAAATTTTTTTTGCCCAAGTTGATAATTTTTTTAAAGGCTTATCTAGTCTCATGTTGCATGAGAGAATGAATCTTATGTCATAGATATATAGTGATGGGGCTCACTATCTAAAAAAAAGGAAAAAGTTTCACGATTATCGAAGGGTGTGTAGGAAATAAAACTTATATCATGTAACATAAGAATAGTTTTTCTCTTTTTTTAAATGTGCAAACGCTAAACAATAGGATAGTACAAGCATATGAAACACAATTCATTTAATTACATGTTCAGATCCTCAAAAATGTCATTGCTAGAAGGGGTTTTCCTTAGGTACTAAATAGCTTCAGTGATAATAGGATAAATTATGCATTCAAAGAAGGGAAATGTATCTCTGCTGTTGTAGGAGAAGAAAAAAATTCTCCTGCATAGCAATCAAAATATGCACCAACTTTAAAAAAAAAAATTGTGGGGTCCATTTTCTTTGTCTCTGGTGGATAAAAATCTTCTCTTATGCTATGGGAGAAAATGTAAGCCCTTTAAAGAAACTTGAAACTTTCAAAGTTTGGTACATAGTGAGCTAAGTATAAATCTTGCATATCATTAAAAAAAAAAGAGAGAGGAAGAAGCTTAACTCACCCACAACATCTTCCCCGTAAACTTGAGTTTCGTTCAAAGTGGTAACAATCTTCTTTAACTCTTGAATAGTCTCATTCTACAAAAAAGTTAATTCGAAAGATTAGTCATGTATCACTTCAAGATATTTCAGAATCCAATTCATATAAATTGATTCAATAATTAAGTACAATAAGCAAACCCACAAACCAAGTTTTAGTAGGTATTTACAAATACAAATATATTACGCATAAGTAAGCACAAAACCTACCAGCTTTAAGGGTAACATTCCCCAAATTTCAAGGGAGCAACTAACTTATGTTATCTTTATTTTTTCCTTTTGTATAATTACGTGTTCATGAAGAAAGTAGAGTATAAATATGAATGAAGATAATATATGCACCTATATGCTCTCCAGGCATGTGAAGTTAGATACCAATAACTCAACATAGAATAAAAAATCATTCCATTATATAAATAGAAGGTTTAATTTTTTTGCTTTTGCTACAAATTTTTTTCGCCACACTCACATAAAAGTGAGAAGATCTCATTAATATTTCTTTTCTCTTTTTTTATAGGACCCACTTACTTTTATGTAAGTTTGGCAACAAAAATATTTTTCCAAAAATAAATAAGGGATATGTTATTTTGCCTATCTTTTTTCTTACCTACTTTACTTACTTATTTTTAATACCATTGGATCAGAATCTCACTTATATGATAAATATAAAAATCATAGCAGAAACAAAATGCATTTCAATAACAAAACTTTGTAATTAACTATCTAACCACATAAAGTAGAAATAACTTGAATGAGACTTTTGCCTCCCATAAAATTAACAAATTCTTTAATTTGTGTATTTGATATTTAGAAATATATCTTTAATGAGATATTGATCATAATAAAAATAATATTCAAAATAATTTTTTTTTAAGAGTGCAGTATTTTTAATCATAACTCAGTAAGAAAAAACTCTTCAATGATTTAAATTAAAGAAATAAATAAATTATGTTAAAATTATAACACCTTAAAAAAACTTGAAATAATCAAAATTATCACAAATTTGCTTTTGTATTGTGGACAAGATTTTGAACCTAGTATACTCGGCAAATTTTTTCTAAAGGATTTATACTATCCTTAAATTAATTTTTAAGTCGAGATTATTAATTAAGTTGAAACAATTATATATCAATTTAGCTAGGTACTCCATGATAGTACTTACATTATTTAAACATTCAAATAAAATAAATTTTTTGATGCACTGCAGTGTCCCTTGATTCAAACACGCCCTTAACTTTGGTAGAGAGATAAATT
This sequence comes from Gastrolobium villosum, assembly GCA_032173675.1. Classification (NCBI taxonomy): domain Eukaryota; kingdom Viridiplantae; phylum Streptophyta; class Magnoliopsida; order Fabales; family Fabaceae; genus Gastrolobium; species Gastrolobium villosum. The sequence goes on along the minus strand of JAVKPL010009012.1, from coordinate 200,259 downwards.
ATAGATTCCTACGAAACTCACATGGGGGATTCTGGATACATGAGAAAGGACTAGAATACACACCACCTAACATAACTCTAGTGGCTTTACCCCTCACCACTAGGCTAACTCTAGTGGCTTCATGTTGAAAATTCTAGTTACCCATATTTGGTATATGGATTCTTAAAATTATCTTGGAAAAACGAGATTCCTGGGAATTAAAATTGTGAATGAGAATCCCATGAAATAATATCACTAGGTGAGTGGTATTCTTGGATTCCCACCTGGTGGAAATTTTTTGCACAATTTATAGGACATAAATAACCCCGTTTTAATATTTTCTTGACTAAAATTTCCACTCTTATTAGAGCCCTAGCCGTGATACTCTTCTTCACAAAATCGTGGGTTCTTCTCTTCCCCTGGGTTTCTCTCTGTTGCATGCTGTTTCGCTCCGGTGACCCTAATGCCACGATCATCCGGTTCCGAAATTGAATCAACAGCCACGATTCATGCTTCACGCCGCTTCCCTTTCATGTTCACTTCGCTCTAGTTAGTTCTCTTTCTCTGTAGACATGAAGTTTCTTCGCTGAGTGAGTGGCATTACTTGACTGTATTTTTGCAAAGTATTAAATATTATTTTGTCCTTTTCATGCTAGATTGTGGCAATGAACAATGGAAATAACTTTGTTGTTGAATTCGATTTGGGGGTTGAGAACGGTTTAGGGTTGCTCTGGTTTAAGAACGAAATAGGTTTGAGAATGGTCAAATTCGTTTGAAAAATATGGTTTTGATCTCCAGCATTGCATTTTGACTCTTTTGTGGCATATTAGAAAAAGTTAATTTTATAAAATCATCCCACATTCCCAATCATTGACAATCAATAAAACACAGAATCAGGAAACTGTAAGCATTAAACAGTGATTCATGTTCAACAATAAACATTCAAGAACATGAAAGGGGATCTTTAGAATTCATGGTTTTCACATAAAGTGTACCTTTCTCCATTAGTGCGGAAGAACTTTGATGGTGGAATACTTTCTCTAAGCCTTAACCCTTTCACCGTTCTTGTATCTTCTTTGATAGGGATTGGATACAACCTTTCTGGGCAGACTCAGAAGGAACTTTTTGTTTCTGTCAGATATTCACATATCAGAAACTGACCCTATCTCCTTAATATAACTGCACCTATCTGCAGTTACTTTTAAATAACTTCCCTTAATAGCCAAAATTACCATAATGCCCTTTTTATTAATTAAATCAATTGACACATAATATTACACATGAGAGAAATAGTTTTACATTCTCCCACTTGGCTCATGTCATGAGGTGTCCCTTCATAATTTAATCAACACTCATTATAATGCGCATTTACTAGGCTAAAGGTTCTATACATTGACCTCATCATAATTCATTATTAGAAATAAAATCAACAAGAGTCATGGCGGTTGTATGCTATCGAGTCGGCATAATCCCTTCCATGTACTACTATATTGACTCTTCTTCCTAACATGATACTTTAATAGGAAGTACACATTATGTCCAACAATAATGTCTTCATAATGGACCATAAACATTTTCAATATCATTACATAAACTTGCATGCATTCATAAATTGAAAATAAGACAATAACAGAAACATATATTCATCAATGAGCTCAGAGTGTCAATACTTAATACATAACAATAATTGTTATCATTCATTAGCTGACATAATGCCCATTCTACATACATGACCAGTAAATGTCTTGGGCGGTAATCCCTTCGTCAAGGGATCAGCTATCATAAGATCGGTGCTAATATGCTCTATAGACACTCTTTGTTTCTGAACCTCTTCTTTAACGGCAAAGTACTTTAATTCCATATGTTTAGCACCTTTGGAATACTTGTCGTTTTTAGAAAAGAATACTGCTGCAGAATTATCACAATAAATTTTCAGCGGCTTTTCAATATTGTCGACCAATCCAAGCCCTGAAATAAAGTTCCGTAGCCATTTAGCCTGAATCGTGGCTTCAAAGCATGCCACAAATTCAGCTTCCATAGTGGACGCAGCTATTACAGTCTGCTTCGCACTTTTCCATGATATAGCTCCTTCAGCTAAAAGATACAGGTAACCACATGTAGACTTTCTTGTGTCTACGCATCCTGCAAAATCTGAATCTGTGTATCCAATCACTTCAAGGTTGTTAGACCTTCTATAAGTAAGCATGTGACCTTTAGTTCCTTGCAAATATCTCAGAACTTTCTTTGCAGCTTTCCAATGATCCATACCGGGATTACTTTGGTATCTACCCAACATCCCAACTGCAAAGCTAATATCTGGTCTCGTACAAGTCTGAGCATACATTAAACTCCCAACTAATGATGCATACGGAATTGCATCCATTTCTTTTCGTTCCAATTCACTTTTAGGACATTGCATGAGACTAAATTTATCTCCTTTCTGAATTGGAACTGGAGATGATGAGCAGTTTTCCATTCTGAATCTCTCTAGAACTCTATTAATATATGTTTTCTGAGACAAACCTAACAGTCCTTGTGATCTATCACAGAATATTTCTATTCCTATCACATAAGCTGCCTCGCCCATATCTTTCATTTCAAAGTTACTAGAGAGAAACTTCTTAGTCTCATTTAAAAGACCAAGATCATTAGTTGCCAGCAAAATATCATCAACATACAGAATCAATAATATAAACTTGCTCCCACTGATCTTCAGATATATACATCGATCAACAATATTTTCTTTAAATCCAAAGGAAACAACAGTATCATTAAACTTAAGGTACCATTGCCGTGAAACTTGTTTAAGTCCGTATATTGACTTCTTAAGTTTGCACACCATGTGCTCTTTACCCTTTTCTATGAACCCCATTGGTTGGTCCATGTACACATCTTCATCTAAATTTCCATTTAGAAAGGCAGTTTTCACATCCATTTGGTGTAACTCTAGATCATAATGAGCCACCAATGCCATAATAATTCTTAAAGAATCCTTCTTTGAAACTGGTGAAAAAGTTTCTTTATAGTCAATGTCATCTTTCTGAGTGAATCCCTTTGCAACAAGTCTGGCCTTGTAACGTTCTAAGTTACCATGAGAGTCACGTTTGGTCTTAAAAACCCATTTACAACCAACTCTCTTACACCCTTCTGGTAACTCAACAAGATCCCAAACCTTGTTCTGTTTCATAGATTTCAACTCATCTTTCATAGCTTCTAACCATTTATCACCATTTTCTCCATTCATGGCTTGTGAAAACGTTACTGGATCATCCTGAATACCCATGTCAAAATCAGACTCTTGTAGATATACCACATAATCATTAGAAATAGCAGGTCTCTTTTCTCTTTGAGATCTTCTTAATGCTATCTGTTGTGGTTCTTCTACTATGGGTTCATTCGGTTCATTAACAATGATTTCTTCATGAGTAGTGGGATCATTAACTTGTCCTTCATTATTATTGGTTGGTTCAATAGAATAAGGAACAATAACTTTACTAGAGCTACAAGTCAATGGAACTTGTATTCTCACTTCATGAATATCCACTTTACGTGGTGTTTCACTCCCACTAACTTCACCATTCTCAATGAACCTTGCATTTCCAGATTCAATAATCCTTGTAGTATGATAAGGACAGTAAAATCTATACCCTTTCGATTTTTCTGGATAACCAATGAAATAACCACTGATTGTCCTTGCATCCAGTTTCTTTTCTTGCGGATTGTAGTATCTAATTTCTGCCTGACAACCCCAAACATGCAGGTGTCTTATACTAGGTTTCCTTCCAGTCCAAAGTTCAAAAGGAGTCTTTGGAACTGACTTACTAGGAACCCTATTCAATACATACATGGCAGTTTTTAGAGCATAAGTCCACAATGAAACGGGTAAAGAAGAATTACTTAACATACTCCTAACCATATCCAGTAAGGTCCTATTACGCCTTTCAGATACATCATTCTGTTGCGGTGTACCGGGCATTGTGTATTGAGCACAAATACCACGCTTTTCCAGAAATTTAGCAAATGGGTCCGGATGTTGTCCACTTTCATCATACCTTCCATAATATTCACCACCCCTATCAGACCTGACAATCTTCACCTTTCTGTCTAATTGCCTTTCAACTTCATTAATATAAATCTCCAAAGCATTTGCAGCTTGAGACTTATCATGCAGCAAATAGACATAACCATAACGTGAATAATCATCAATGAAAGTGATAAAATATTTTTCTTTATTGAAGGCATTAACATCAAACGGACCACATACATCAGTGTGTATAATTTCAAGAAGCTGAGTGCTCCTTGTGGCTCCTTTCTTTGTGTGTTTTGTTTGTTTTCCTTTAATACAATCCACACAAACATTTAAATCAGTAAAGTCTAAATCCGGAAGGATTTCATTATTTACCAATCTTTTCATCCTTTCTTTGGAAATATGTCCCAAACGTTTGTGCCACAAGTAAGCGGAACACTCATTAATTAAGGTACGTTTAGTACCAACATTATGATGCAGAGTCATAAGTGTTTCAGCATAAAGATTATCAAGACATAATTTATATAATCCATCACATAAAGTACCATTACCAATCAAATGATTGTGCTTGTACAAACTGAAACTACCACTACCAAATTTAAAAGAGTATCCAGCAACATCAAGTTTGGAAATTGAAACTAAATTTCTAGATATACTAGGTACATAAAGAGTTTCACATAAATCCAAATGATATCCACTGTCGAGAATTAAACTGTAAGTCCCAACAGCTTCCACCGGAACTTTCACTCTATTACCCATAAAGACAAACTTTTTATTTGGCCTTGTGGTTTGGGTCATAAGGAATCCCTGCATTGTATTAGAAACATGAGTAGTACAACCAGAATCAATCCACCAAGTATTATAAGGAACTTCAGTCAGGTTTGATTCATAACATACATAAGCACTAGGCTTACCTTTCTTTTCGAACCAAGCCTTACGTTTCAGGCAATCCCTTTTGAAATGCCCTTCCTTTTTACAGAAATGGCACCTCATCTTTGCATTACTTTCCTTTTTGTGGATTTTAGAAGAAGAGGCCTCATCAACTTTAAGGGGTCCTCCTCCTCCTCCTTTCTTCTCATGCTTCTTATCTTTATTCTTTTCAGCTCCTTGATGCTTTACATAATTGATGGAATGAGCTCCCTGATTCTTAAGTCTGGTTTCCTCCTGAACTAACATACTGTGCAATTCATGCACATTCCATTTATCTTTCATGGTGTTATAGTTCATTTGGAAAGGACCATACTCAGACGGTAATGAGTTCAATACGAACTGCACCAGGAAGTTCTCATCCACATCCATTCCCAATGCTTTTAATTTTGCCGCAATGCTTGTCATTTCAATAACATGCTCATGCATAGTACGCGAACCATCAAATTTCATGGTGGTCAGTGTACTCATAAGTGTCCCAGCAAGAGACTTATCAGCAGTTTGGGAGCGCTCTTCCACAAGTTTCATCATTTCAATGGCACTTTCAGTTTGTGGAAGAGCTGACTTAATGTTGCTTGCTATGCTCATTTTCATGTACATCAAACTTAATCTGTTGGATCTTTCCCAGTTCTTAAAATGGTTCCTTTCATCCTCAGTGCTTTCAGGAGTAATAGCACCAGGTTCCTCTTCTCTAAGAGCCAAATCCATATCCATTACCCCAAGGTAAAAATTGATTTGCTCTTTCCATTTAGAGAAGTTCAGCCCATTAAAAACTGCAACAGTTGAGAACATGGAATGTGTGGCAACATGTACTGCAAGGAATAATATTTAAAACATTAATGCTTTGAGTCATACATGTCACATACTAACATACTTCACAGATTCAAACATACTAACTTCAATGCATATCAATGTTCACCTTTGGGGATCCATTAACATACAACATTAACTGTAATGATGCTATATAAATTTCTCATAATTTGGCAATGATGCATACCCCTATCATAAATATTTGTCATCTTTGGATGTCCAAATATGAGGAAATATGCCAACAATACCAACATCCATGTTCATTTTATAAAACAAATAACCAACCTTTGGGTTGATCCCCAACTGTTCTATAATAATGAACTTCAATATACCACAACCAGAAAATTATTTCATACTATTCATAGCATCATAGTCATGGTAATTGAAGTAAAATCATAATATTTGAAATTAAAATAACTCTTCAAGATTTGGCCACTTTGGTGACTAACAAATCTACCATAATTAATTTCAAAACTTTAATATTTCATAAACAATAATAGGATTAAATTTTCACATTTAATTTTAATCCAACCACATCACATAATCATTCAATTTAAAACTATAAATATTGCGTAATTATTCAATTTTCACATTCAACATCATAATACACATTTACATGTGTATTTGCAACGTCCCTTTCTCCATGGACAATGACAACTTTTCTTTCAAATTTCATATCCAAATCACATTCAAAGGCTTTACACAGAAATCGAGACAAAATTTATCTCAATGTTGATCATGAATGAAAAATTACCATTCACGTTGCAAATCAGTAATTTGTAATGGTGGGTTTTGTCCTTTAGTGATCTTTCATTGAAACAAATCTCCAATTCTCCAGTAACTTTCATAATTTGCTTCGTAATATGCTTTTCAATTCACGCTCAATTGATTTCAAATCTAACTTTCATAATCGCAAATTGAAAATGATTTCGAAATGCTTTTATCTCGGTTAAAAAAAAAATTTCTTTCGAGAATTCCTTTAATAATTTTATTTTCAAAACCCTAACTTTTCATGAATCAGAAATTTATTCCTAATAATTTATGGAAAAACACAAATTCTTAAACATGGCTCTGATACCACATGTAAGCATTAAACAGTGATTCATGTTCAACAATAAACATTCAAGAACATGAAAGGGGATCTTTAGAATTCATGGTTTTCACATAAAGTGTACCTTTCTCCATTAGTGCGGAAGAACTTTGATGGTGGAATACTTTCTCTAAGCCTTAACCCTTTCACCGTTCTTGTATCTTCTTTGATAGGGATTGGATACAACCTTTCTGGGCAGACTCAGAAGGAACTTTTTGTTTCTGTCAGATATTCACATATCAGAAACTGACCCTATCTCCTTAATATAACTGCACCTATCAGCAGTTACTTTTAAATAACTTCCCTTAATAGCCAAAATTACCATAATGTCCTTTTTATTAATTAAATCAATTGACACATAATATTACACATGAGACAAATAGTTTTACAGAACTTGAGCCAATATTCCTCGAAAGATTTTGGTTTACTAAATGGCTTTTTGATAACATTCATGAAAAATTCATTTTTCCAGCATATTCCCAAGAATCGTGATTCCCAAAACAAAACATTTGTCATCTATCAAACACATTTTTGCATAGATATAATTCCCAAGTCATAGTACCGTAATATTTGTATGTAATTAAATTTATAGTTTGTATATATTTTGATAATGGTAAAATTCTCATTTTTAAAATATATAACCCCTTACAAGAAAAGAACGAACCACGGATTTTAAAGGAAGATATGAAACAAAATAAGAAAAATCAAACTATTGTGGAATTTATGTTTGAATAGGAAGTTAATTATTTTCATCTTTATTTTCCTAGGATCAATGTTCATTTCGATCAATAATTCACGTGTTGAAATAGTAATTAATTGACCCAATTTTTTAACTCATGGATCAATTACCAATCCGAATTTAAGAACACTGCTTAGCATAATCTACTTTATATTATTTTTCCTTCTCAACCTATATTGCACTCATCCTCTCTTATTTCTCTCCTGTATTTACGAGAGTAGTTTCTCAATTATTCTCTCTTCTGTTTTCTTTTATTTTCTCTCAATTATCAAATCGATGAATAGTTAACCACCTCCAACCTCTCTTCTATTTATAAAATGTTAATAATAATAATAATAATAATAATAAAATATTATAATAGTACTATTAAATTAGAAGATATAATAACAAATAATATAATATGATATTATAATAGTATTATAAGGAGAAACTATTATAATAGTAATTTACTACTAAAATAAATAAATAAATAAACATTTCCCTCGTTAAATGTAATGCTTTTTATAAATTTTTATAGGGTTTTTATTTTATCATGTTACACAACACTAAAAGAAAATAATAATAATAATAATAATAATAATATGATAAGACAATTTGTTCAATGACTTTTTTCCCTTATTTTAAAATAACCAAATTATTTTTCCCATTTTTATATACATAATATCGGATTGTGTTAACTTTTTACGATATCAATAAAAAATTCATTTATACTCAAAAATAATTTAAATTAATCTTAAATAATTGTTATAGTCTTGTTCGCTTGATAGCAATTTAATTATGCTTAAATTACGTATTTGGAATATTTACGTTTTTCGACTGACCCAAAAATTACAATTTAATTCTCTATAGATTTGTTATTTTTAAATTTGTCCATATATAAAACTCAATTGTTACATATACGATTTTGAAGGATTACATAAGATATGACAGTCACAATTAGTTCAATTGGATGCTTTGTTTGTTCATATCTCAAGAATCTTGGATCAAAAGAGTGTAAGTAATTGATTGATCAAGTAAATATATGTCATAAGATCGCACATGAATTCATTAAAAAAGAAAAAACGATTTCAGTATGGTTATTAATACAGGTTAGAACCAAATGATGATAAAGCAGTCCCAATTTTCATCGAGACTACAATAATGCCAAAAAATAAAATTCAGAAAAAGAAAATGCTGAATGAGAGTGAAAGGAAGATATCAGAAACATACGCATTTCCAGTTGCCGCCGACGAAGAATTTCCTGCCCATGTTTTTTGCTTTGTGTCGATTCCAATGATAAATACAAAAACCGTCCAAACTGTGCTAATCACTCTTTCGATCCAACTTTTTGCTCTTTGCTAACTTTGAGTGGGCAATTCCTTTCATTGTTGAGTATATGAAGTTAAGAGAGGATTATATTTACAAATTTTTTGTTTACAAACTATATTATGTACTCTCGGAAGTATATTAGGTTATACTATGAGTACTTCGGGGTAAATTTGTGTAAAAAATTGTAAAAAATATTTGTAAATGGATCATTTCCCATAAGATTAATATAAAATTAAATTAAATTTATTTTAAAATGAGTATAATAATATCATTTTTGAACTTTGGTTGGAGTGAAAGAGTAAGATTTTGAGGGTATGCTTGACATTAATAAATGGAATGATAATAGAAGGTAAAATCCGAAAATGATCGATTCTCACATTTAGACGGATTTAGAAGCGGATTCTCACATAAATGTGAAATAATTTTAATAATTTATGATTCAATCAACGATAATCTCTTTATCTCAATATTTCTTCTCTCTTATAATTTCTCTCTTAACATAAATCTCTATTTTATTTCACCAAAATACATTAATCTCCTAAATTCATTTGGGCCAAGTGATGCTTTCTTAAGCCCAGATAAATAGCCTAAACAGCTTACCAAAAAAAAAAAGCCTAAACAGACCCGGCTCAAAAATTTGGTTAGGCGATTAGCCTAAACAGCACAACGCCGATCACGTTTAACCTTAAAAAACACTTAATGAAATTCTTAAAGTGACTCAGTCGTCAGTAAGCATACATGAATTTATATTAAATGACATAAGTTCAAGCTAATTTATTAATGTAATCAGAACATATTGCAACAACAACAAACATTTAAATTCACAAATTTCATATTTTCGAAAAAAATAAATTGGTGTTTAAATTGATTCGGGAAGAAATAGCCAAATAGGGGGTGAACAACACAATATCTTGTGATGTAAAAATTGATTTTCGATTAGAATAATAAAAAAAAGTATGGTCCAAATTAATAGAGAAACTAGCCAGATAGAAATTTTCAGGGCGTGTTTGGTAAATGGTTTTATATGAGATTGATGGTTAAGTCAAGGTGAGAATTGCATGAAACCATGTTTGATAGAAGAGTATGGAAAATTAAACTAGTGATTTCACCATGAAATTAGTGGTGTGTGTAAATTGTACTGAAAAACCTTGTTTCGAAGTATCACCATTGCCGTAGTTTTTGCATATCATTGGGTAAGTGAACAAGTTGATGCCTTCTTTGTTACTGAAATGCCCCCAACCATTTCAAAAGTGAACAAGTGGTTTTTGCATATAGGTAGCACCACTTTTTTTTTTTTAATTTGAGTAACAAAAAAAAAACTAAAAAAAGGTTGCAATTTTTATTTTATGCAAAACTTTGGGTTTCAACCATTTCAAACTTATTTACCAAAAAAAATAAATAACCCCACATAACTTTCCTCACCCCAACTATGAAAAACAGCACCATAACAAAATGTATAGACAAATAAGGTTCGAAATTTATGAGGGGTATTTTTGAATTTTCAATATATTTTCCATCAATATTTTATTTTCAACCAAACGTTAGTAAGCTTAAATCAACTTTCCTGGTAATATTCCGTTCTACCAAACAATTTTTTTAAAAGTTTCCCACTAATTATACTTTACAACCGTTTCCCATTAATTGTATTTATCTGGTTAAATAAAATTTCTATTGTACCAAAAACTCCCCTCAAAATTTAGTATAAAGTGAGCTAAGCTTAGCATAAAATAAAAAAGCTTGACTCACCCACAATATCTTCCCTAGGAACTTGAGCTTCGTTCAAAGTAGTAACAATCTTCTTCTCCTCTTTAGTGGTCCCATTCTACAACAAAGTCAATTTGAAACATCAATTATGCATCACTTCAAGAGATTTCTGAACCCGGGTTGATTTTAAATAACGAGGTGCAATAATAAGCAAATCCACAAAACAAGTTATAACAAGCAATAAGGAATGCCAATATATTACGCACGAATAAGCACACAAAAACTAGCAGCGTAAGGTTTTCATTGAAGACCGTCACAATAAGTTCAATTGGATGCTTTGTTTGTTCATATCTCAAGGATCACAAGGGTGTAATTAATTGTTTGATAAATGAAACATACAAGGCATAAGATTGTACATGAATTCAAAAACAAAAAAAATAAACCGAGTTTAGCATGGTTCTTAAAGAGTTAAGAACCAATTGATCATAGTATTGTACATGAATTCATAGCTCAACCTCACATGTCAGAACCAATTGATGTCAGAAACATACGCATTTCCAATTGCCACCAACGAAGAATTTCCTGCTCATGGTTCCGCTTTTGTTTCGATTCCAACGATAAACACAAAAACCGTCCAAAATTGTGCTAATCACTTTTCCGATCTACCTATTATCCATTACTTTTCCTAGTCCCTGTTTGCTAACTTTCTGTGGGCTATTCATTCATTGTTTAGTATATGAAGTTAATATAAATTTAAATCAAATTTGTTTTAAATGAGTAAAAAATTGTTAACTTTTCTCAGTTAGAATTTTTTTATTTTAATATTTTTTATAATATTCTCTTTTAGATATTTAAGTTAATACTTATGTTATAATATACTTTTATATTTCAACTTTTTTTTATATTTTAATGAAATTATTTTTTCTTGTAAATTTAATATGACTTCAAAATTTATTGCAAGGCAAGAGTAATAGATAGGGTGTAAATGAGCTAGATCGAACTGAGCTTTAACTTAAACAAGTCAAGTCTATGAAAAATATTTTGAGCTCCATTAACCTGGTACGAGCTAAATTCTATGTTTGGTTTGGCTTGTTTATAATTAAAGGCTTGACTTTTTTTTCCAAATTCAAGTACGTCCAAATGTTGAGACTAATAAATGTATCAAATTTTGTATTCCTTCGTCAGAAAGAAAAAAAAATGATCATAGAATCCACTTAGAGAGAGAAAAGGTGATTGACCGAGGCAGGAAATGCAAGACTAATAGTTAAAGAGCTTTGTATGTGAAACTATGATCGTGAGAGAATGGCAGTAGACAATAGTAAAAAAAAAAATAGGATTACAAAAATAGGTTAATGATTCAGTGACGTAAAAATATATTATTTATTATAATAATATATTAGGCCAACTTATAAGTTTTCAAGCCAAACCTCATTAAATTAGGCCTAGGCTTGTTCGCTAAACAAGCTTTATTTAAAGCTTGAGCCAGCTCCCCAATTTATTTACACCCCCTAGTGATACATCAAGAACAAAATTGAAATTTCGATAAAATAGATTACGAAAGGTAATGATTGTTATTCTATAAAATAATGAGAAAATATTAAGAACACAAAATTAAATATCAATTTATGAAGCATAGAATCACCAATTACACATCTTAATACATAATTACCATTTTATGTATTGTTAACAAATATATTTGGGATAAAGGTGATGTATTGTTAACAAATATGAAAATTTTCATTCCTCATAACAACTATGAAATGGAATTAATATCCCGTACACCAAACATAACATGAAATTTTTGGAAGAAACCTGTTTGGAGAAAAAGAGTCCAAGATTCTAAGAGCATGTTTGATCCAAAGGAATGGACTAAGAATGGAAAAAAAAAAAAATCATTCTCATGTTTGGTTAGGTGATTGGAATGGGAATTATTGTTCTTAGAATTACAAGAATAGGTATTACATTACAAAAGTAATAAAATCTCTTCTCACATGTGTTCGAGTTCCTCTTGGGCAACCTGGTTTAACTTTACTAGCCAGTCTTTGGTTTGAGCATTGCTAACTGACCAATAGAGTAATAAAAGCTATTATCTGCACTATTTGAAGGATTAGCAAACGCGTGTTACCTCACAACAAATAGAGCATTAAGCAGCACCATGGGCACCCAGAGCTTCCTGCTTCAATTTGGCACTTTTTTTCACAAAATAAAGTACTTGTGTCTTAGATGGATTTTATAGAGAAAGAAGGGGAAGTTTAGGCCTAATGGTGATTATCTCTCCATAGAAATGGGAAAAAAATGTTTTGAGAATAAAGCCATTCAAGCACCATGAGGATTCTAAAGCGCAGTGATTGTATCTTTACGAATTTATTTAGCATAAATTATAGTGTAGTACACAAAGCAACCAAGAAATCCACGTCTCTACACTGTCTTGATATTCAAGAGGAAAAATATAATTAAACGAACAGAATTTAAAACAGAAAAAGAAAAGAAAAAAATCAACAGTCTTCATGTTAAACAGACATCATCAATCTTGAGTTGCAGCTCCTTGGTTGAGCTCCGCAAACCTCATGCCAACACGCATTGAATGTTTCAGAAATTTCTCTGCACATCTTCGAACACAGGTTTCCTCTTGCTTTTGCAGGGATTTATGCTTAAATGTGTCCACACAATCATTAAAGCATCTCTCCACCAGGGAATTATACATTCTCAAACTGCAATGAAATTTAAATCATAATGAGGTTCCCCACCTTACACCAAGTAATAGGTAACACTATAAGAGAAAATGACATATAGAAACAAATCCAAAAAATACAAGAACCCCTTCATGATCTAATCCCTCTTCAATCAGTACTCTATCACACAACTATGTCATAATCTAAAGTACAAACTTATTAATTATGTTCAATCATTTACATTTCTCCGAAGATACATAGCAAAAATATCATAATCTAAAACATAAGGGTATTCACATGTTCAACAATTCTCGTTTCTCAGACAAAATAAACATCAAAATAGAGACTAAAAGGGGGGAATTGATTCATTGAATGCAATTTATTCCTTAACAAAACAGAACAGATTTTGTGCAATGAACAATGCCACTTCTAAACACATTGGACCAGAACTTAGTTTCAGGGCAAGACCACTGCTTGCAAAAACTAGTCAGTGACCGTAACAATCAATTATAGAGAAAGAAATCTAATCAAACAATTGTTGTTCCCAAAACGTCCAGAAGCAACATTCAAATGTTGTGCTGGTTTTAAGGAGAACTTCACTATGGCTTCACAAAAAAGAGCGCACACAATATTTGAAACTATTGTGCTCCCATTGACATACAAAGTATTATGAAGCCCTAAAATCTCAAAGGAAGTCAACACATCACGCTCGTACAACATAAGCATAATAATCTTCACCGAAACTGAAAGAAAATGTAATCTCCTAAACATTGCACAATTTGAAAAGAAGAAAAACTAATAAATGTACCAATTTTGAGGCGTAAGCAACAAAAAAAGATTAATTTTTTAAAGCGATGATGGAGGAACCTGTCACGGATTTGGAGTTGATCGATCATGGTAGTCATTCTTTGTTTATCTTCCTCAGCTAGCGATTCCATATCTGCTAACATGCTTTTGTCCATACTTGATCCACCTATTAATCACCGTTGAAGGATTTGCAAGAAATTAGGTTGGGGATTGAACTGCAGTTGCAAGTAAACCCTAACTCAAAAGGGGAAGAAGATGATATATATAGGTCACACGACAAGCAGCCACTTAACCTGTTTGGTTAAACCCTAACTTGATAGGTGTGTTTTCTAAAATATATATAAAAATAATAAATTATATTAAAAAAGATTTTTTTTTTCCTTTTTTTATTAAGACATGTAGTACAAAATTTTAATTTATATATCTATTTTTTCTAAAATATATTTTACATAATATATTTTTTATCAAAATATTTTTTTATGTCCTTATTAATAAAATTTTATTTTAATCCCTAGGTCAGTCAAAATAAAAGTTTATTTTACAAGAACGAGCATTGTTAAGGGAATAAACATTTTGTATTAAAAAGAAGAATAAACATTTTCAGTTTTATACAATTGAAGGAAACGGTATTTCATGATAATACTGATGGAATCTAGAACTGTCAAAATGGGTTAAAGTCCATAGGTTAGCCCACAAAATATTATATTTGACCCTGATCCATTAGGGCATTTTTATGGTAGGGCCTTTTTAACCCTAACCATCAAAATCCTATAATTTAGCGGTTTGTGTTAGGACTGACCTACGGGCCAAATTTTTTCTTTAATCAAAATTTTCATTATTTAAAAAATTAAAAATTAATAAATTTAAATTTTTTAAATATAAGCAAAAATTATTGTGAATTTGATGAAGAATACAACAGAAAAGTGAAATATGAAAGAAAAGAGAATGAAGTGTAAAAAAGAAAATAGAGAATAAAAATAAGAATAAATATCAGCAAAGAGTCTTGTATAAGGACATATCTTATATGTATTTTTAAAACATGAAAGTCATGAAAAATAAAGAGTCACATCTTATAAACCATGTAAAATGTCATTCATAATTAATGTGAAAGGTCATCCATAATGTTTTACAATACCCCTTTGGATGTATTCTACAATTCAACACACCATTAGTGTGATGATTATAGAATATATCAAAAGTCATGAAAAACAAATAGTCACGTGTTATAAACCATGTGAAAGTTCATCCATAATGTTTTACAATACCCCTTTGGATGTATTCTACAATTCAACACACCATTAGTGTGATGATTATAGAATATATCTAATGTCATGAAAAATAAAGAGTCATGTGTTATGAACTATATGAAAGTTCATCCATAATATATTACAACAAAAATGAATTTTTCAGTAGTGATATATTTTAACAGAGATTTTCATCTGCACATCAAAAAATAAATACATTTTCTATTGACATCTAAACATGTTATACATTCAAATTTGTATTGGAACATATTGTATACAATGCACTTTAGTAATTTTGTGGATAATAATAAATAAAAAGTTTTTTTGTAACGGTGGTAGTTAAAGAAAATCAACGATTTTACTTTCAAATATATAGCATACTAAGTATTAAGATAATTTTTTCATCGTTACTTTTAGTTTTTCACTATAATTGTTATATTCTGTTATGACTCCCGGTGAAAAATCTTTATTTAATAACATTATTTGACAATGAATTTAGTAAAAGTACTAACTAAATTTTCACTTATATTAAAATTTTATTTACATTTTCTCTTACATAAATATGTATAAATATTTTAAAATTAAATTATAAAAATTTTAAAATAATTTTTGATATTTTTGATATATTGAATTTGACAAAAAAAATCATGAAATCGTAATTTTAAATGTCCCACGGACTAACCATAACCAATAGATCTTTTGGCCCGTGAGGATCTTATTTAGTGAAATTTATTTGGTTCTGTGATTTTTTGACTTTAATCCACACGGATGGCCAAAGGTGATGAGCTGACCCATTATGACAGCTCTAATGGAATCCTTGTTCCTTTTTTATCAAATTGTCGGCGTAAAAAATGTCTAACCCATATAGCGCACTTATTCAATCTTTTGGATTACATCCGAGTATCCCCACAGCCGATAGCCATGAGACTATTCAATCTTTATATATGTTGGGCAATATGTTTTTTAACCCTAAATAAATTAGATTGGACAATTGAAGCCCAGCTTGGTCCAAAAATTTGATTAAGCCAGATCGAGTCAAAATAAAACCTATTTAATATTAAAAAATTGATACTTAATTATTTTTATATATTAAATATGAGGAGGATTATATTGATAATTTTTTTTACAAATTTACAAACTGCATTATATCTAAGGATGTGCATGGGTCAAATCAAACTAAGTTTTTTGAAAAAATGAACCGAATTTGTTCAAAACTAATTTGGTTCGATTTAAAATTTATTCGGTTCGGAACCGGTTCGGGTCCACCCCTGTTTTGAAAAGAAAAAATTTTAAAAATAAAGTTATAAAAATCAATTTGATTTGGTTTGAAAATGGTTCGGTTCTTAAACTGATTCTAAAAATCGATTCGGTTTATGAACTGGTTCTAAAAATCGGTTCGGTTCATGAACTAGTTCTTTAGAAATTGGTTTGATTCATGAACTGGTTTTTTAAAATCGATTATTTTAAGGGTGATTCGGTTTGGTTCAATTTTTTGATTATTTTACACACCCCTAATTATATCTTTCCGATAAGACTGCACGGTAGTTTGTAAATATAACTTTCTTGATTAAATATACCAAAACATAAAACCCTACCAACTTTTTCTTAAGTAAATATTTTTTCTTGAGTGTTCATGCGCCTCTCCTCATTTAGCTTCATCATGATTACCTCAGCATGCAAATATCATGATTTGGAGAGGAAAAAATGAGGAAGAAAGTATGCAAAGTGACTAGGATGGATGTGAGAGGTAAAAAAAAAGTGGCTTCGGGGAATATTGTAAGATAAGGGAGTAATTTTTTATTTTTTTTTGGAGTTGAAGGAAATAAAACAAGACAAGGGAGTAATTGTAAGTGGTGTTTTATATATTGACAAAAATGTTTAACTAATTTATAGAGTTACTAAATTTTGTGAATTTATGTTTGAAAAATATTGGCATGCATCTTAAAGTATAACAAAAATATTGGCATGCATCTTAAGGTAATACAAGCACAAAAAGTCATAATTATTTTCATATAAAAAATATGAAAATAATTATGATTTTTTGTGCTTGTATTACCTATAAAAAAATAACAATTGCACGAGGTCATAATAATTTCTTTTTCATACATTTTCGTGTGTAATCTAACAACAATCCTACCCGGTTTTTTTTTAATCTATCTAAAAAGCCATCTCAATCATTCAACTAAAAAAATTGTCAAATGGACTTGCTTTTTTAAACAAAAAATGTAAGATATTCACCGGTAAATCAATAATTATGTTCAACAATACCCATTCAAGAACATGATACAGGATCTTGAGAATTCATGATTTTCACATAAGAGCGTACCTTTCTCTATTAGTATGGAAGAACTTTGATGATGGAAGATTGTTTCTCAGAGTCTTTTCCCTCTGCTTTTCTTGAATCGTCTATGACAGGAATCTGATACAACTTTTAGACTATGAAGAAGAGAATTCTGAGAGATTAGCATTATCAGAGACTCACCATTTTTTCACTTTATATAACTGAACCATGTCACCAGTTATAGAGTTTCAAATAACTCCGTGTAATTTCCCTTAAAACTTAAAACGTCAATCACCATTAATACGAAACGCCAAAACGTCAATTATCATTAATGGGAAACGTCAATTACCATTAATGCAAAGCGTCAATCATTAATGCGAAACGTCAAAACGTCAATCACTATTAATGCGAAACGTCAATTACCATTAATGCATATTTTATTATTAATTAAACCAATTGACGCACATTACACATGAGACACAAATAATTTTACACAAGGCCAATTCATTTGGTAATAATAATGTTACCCCTAAATTGAGATTTGGGAGGGGAACATAACAAATGGAAGCATGGGAAACAATGAAGTGAAATCACAGATGCAAACACAAAGGCACGCACGCACGCTATAGTCAAAGTTGTTAATTGATGGCATAGAATGAAATGTGATACAAAACGCGTAAGTGGATGCAAGACATGGCGGCTTGGGGTGGTGCTTCTGCGTGCTTAATACTAATGACAACAATGACCATGGTGGCTACAACCTGTCTATTCCCCTTGATATAGTCAAATCTAATGGATTGTGTTTGCTCAATGGCTGGCATTCTATTCATTATAATATCTATCATTTTGACTTTTATCTCCTCTTCTCTTGCATCTCTTTTTTAATCTAATGGATTGTGTTTCTAGTCTACTCCTTGCATTTTGTTTGGCATATCATACAGTTTTCTTGACTTTGAATACTAGACATTCTCTTTGCCGGTTCAACTACTCATGGTTGAGAAATAAATGGGAAATCCCAACTTTAGGTATACGTGTTCACAAAATGAACTATAATATCCTCTCTTTTTTAAGTCTCGAACAGCTTACAGTAAAAAACTAATAATAATTTTTTTATAATAATCCACATCAGTTCAATAGCCAAATTAATTAAAGAAAAAGAAAATTTAACTTGGGTATATATGTGAATAACTATTTTCAGTTTCTTTTTAATATATATGAAAATGTGATTACTCAATGATCATGTTGTGATTTATAAATATGAAATTGACCGCTGAAAAAATAAAAATAACATTAAATTTAGAGTGACGTGAACCACTAAATGTACTAGTATAATTAATTTTGAAAGTATTGATGTTAAATCAAATTGATTTGTATGTGGAAACAATATTTTAAAAGTAAATTTAAAAGCAATAACTTTGTTTGGGCTAAAGGATTATGGAAGATTGAGCTTGAAAGCGACTCAACGAGTGTTATCTCGATGCTCATCAACATTAATGGTGCAGCAGCCTGTGAGGATCAATTGATCACACATATACAGACATAGGCATGGTTACAAAAAGGAGATTAGAGATTCAAGATTCAATATACTTATAGAGAAGATAACGTGTGCACTGACTGAATGACAAACTACGTTTTAGATTTCAGAAAGGATTCTAATTGTGTTAATTGTACTGATCCTCCTCTAAGAATTCATTTATTATATTTAGTTGATATGTCTTCTGTTGATAGGGAGTCAGGGATAGAGCCCTCTGTTTCTTTTTGTTTTCTTTTGTTTGGGCTTTGGCCCTTTTATGTACCCAAAAAAAAACTAAAATTATTTTTAAAATGTAAATATTAGTACGTTTTTAAAGATTTTACGAGTCCCACGTTTAGAATCAACTCTATTTACCGAAAAATCTATAAACACTTTACTTCTCTCAAAATCAATTTTACTTACTCAAAAAATTAACTAAATATATTCAAGTATTATACAAGGGTTTTATATTCGACGCCACAAAACTTGTAACATCATGTCAACTCAAAAAATTGATGGCCCCATATATTTTCTTTTTCTTTTTTTCTTTGAAAATCATTACATGAAATGTATTAGAGTAACATGACACAACAAAATTCCTACAACATGACATATATAAAACCCATTATACAATCCCATATTCGACGCCACAAACGTGGATTTTTAGCAACTCAAAGAAATTGAAAATCTATTTACAAAAAAAAAAAAATGAAAATCATTACTAAAGTAGATGACTTTTGAAGAAAGTTAAATCATTCTCTTTCTTTTCTAATATAATTTATTTACTCCTATACTTAATAATTGTTCTCCCCTAGAAATTTTAACTCCTAAGAAACGAATTTGGGGAGCACTTGTTAAGACAAGTAAAAGTGAAATAGTGAGAAAAAAAAAGATATAAAAAGGATTTTTTTTAAAAAAAAAAATGTTGACTGAATGATAGAAATGGGAAAATCCAGATAACTATCCACTTGGGACTTTGACGTATAGATTTTAAAACTTTCAACTCCGGCATTTGATTTCATATATTTTAAAATTATTTGATGGCTTGCTTATGTTCATGTGGATTGATTAATTTTGGGGGATTTTGGCTTCAAATTAAACAGAAATCCTTCTCTTAACGAATCAATGGATGGATCCATGGTGAGAGAATTTAATCATATTAGGAGCCGTAGTATAATGAACATAAATTGACTAACAAAGAGTTAATAAGCAGCTAAAAGTGGTTATAAAATTAAGTTCAACGTATTAATCATTTGCCTTTTTATTCTTAAGAAAGAAAACCAAATTCTATCTCCGGTAGAAGTTCTGAGCAGTTACTATTTAATTTACTTTAGAATTGCAATTGTTGTTTGCAACTCCTTGGCAATCAAAAGGAATATAAGTAAAAGGATAATATTTCTTTCAAGTTGCATGAGAGATAAATATTTTCCTATACTCACATAATCACAATAATAATTGAATTACTATTTTATATTTTTTTTCTCTCTTGGTGGACCCCACAATTATACATGAGTGTAGGAAAATATTTCTAACTTGACAGAAATATTACCCCTAATAAAAATAAGGATTTTATATTTCTCAATAGAATTTCTCTCTTTATGTTAAAAAAATGTAACTTGAAAAAAATATTACCCTAAGTAAAAATAATAATTAAGCAGCAATCCACATAGACATAATGGCTGAAGTGGAGAGCATTAGGTTGAATACTGAATTTTTGGGGCGGAACCAAAAAGGTCCGCGAGGTAATAAGGGATATCGCACTACGCTTAAAAATGATTTAAAAAAATAAAAATATAAAAAATAAATAATAGCAATGGTTGAAGTGTGAAATTCTCTCAAGTGGAACCATTTCTAATCGTGTATAATAATATTAAATGCAAGTCAAGTTTAAGGATCCAAAGTTAGATTACTATAATTATTAACATTCCTTTCGCCAAGCAACCGAGTCAATGTAGTAGACCAATTAATGTGTTTCTTCTAGAGACGTTTAGACAAAATGCAAATGCAATTATGCTCCCAAAATATAGTTTGGATAAGCAACTTGTTGAGTTATTTTGGGTTCAATTGCGCATATAATAATTGTCATTTACATTAAATAATCATAAAATTTGTGCTTAATTGTGATATCCTACTATTAAGTATCTCAATCAATTGGTACAGGATGATTTTAATTTAATCAATAGTCTCAAGTTAAATTTATGAATATATAATTGTTACACAATTTAATAGATAAAATTTTATTGTTGTTATGATCGTGTTCAACTCAAACTAAATTAGTTGAATAAACAATGAACCGTGGAGAAATTAAAATTAAAAAGAATTGCAATATTGTTATCAAAATGAATTTATGAACTACAAGTTTACCAATTAGAGAATGTATATTTTTATACTCGTCTATATGAAGCCCAAAAGGATATATAAAAGCAAGTGTCCAATTGAAATTCATTACTCCATAATCTACATTATCACGAAATAGTTTGTGCAGCTGTTAGTAAAAGACAAAAGCACAATGGGGTTGGTGGGTCATGCAAATTGACTATGAAGAAGGTGGCATAGGAAGGTCTTGTTGTCACTTGCAAATAATTAATTATGATGCCATTGAATTCTCGCTCTCGATGTATGTTCGGACAATAGCAAATTAGCAATGGCACATGACTTTAGGGAGTGGATCTTCTCATGTGTAAAAATGGTCATGTGATCATGTTATTTGATCATAATCACTCATTTAAAAATTATATACTTTTATCTCTTACTTTATCATGAATGAGTGGCTGTGATCAAATAACATGATCACATGACCATTTTTTTACATAAGAGGATCCACTCCCAACAATTTATGTTATAAAAAATAAAAGTATTTTTATATTATTCATTACCAAACACCCTTCTCCTAATAGTTTCCGATTTTATAAAGTGACAGTTGAGCTCTCTACTGTTTATTTATTAACAATCGATTTGCTCATAAACATAACTTTTGGTTCGCCGAGAATAATGTTTTGCTTATAAAATATGTGGGATCATTTCCTACCCTATATTTTCTTAAATGTTTGGTATTGGAGTTAGAAAGCAATCGCATACCTAAAACTATTTATTATGTAATTTGTCTAATAATAAGGCACGGTGATTTTAGTAGCCAACTGTTGTTTATAGGGAGTGTTTGGTATGAGGATTTTTTTTGAAAATGCTAAAAAAGTGATAGATGAGATTCACAAATGACCATATTTGGTATAGAGTAGGAAAAATTTGCCTAGGAACAAAATTTTGACGGAAACATTTTTGTAGTATAAAAATGAAGGAAAATGCCCACTTGAGAATACCACCTTGATTGTGATATTTTGATTTCCCAGCAAACTCAAACTTCTAGCAATTTTATAACAAATTTCTTTCGGTAATACTATGATCTACTAAATAATTTTTTTTTAACTTTTCCAAAAAAATCACTTTCCCACCATTTTCCCAATATTGTATTTTGCTGGTAAAAAAATTTATTTCCTCTCCTAAACACCCACTAAGTTCCGTATGTTTCACGGAAGAATTGGTATATTTTGGGAAGATTGCCAAGAACGAAGTGAGACTTACTTATAAGTTGCCAATTTATTCAAAGAACAAAGTAATCTATACTTATTCTCCTTCAAACTATAAATGTTTTCTTAATAATCTTCATTGGTAACACTTCTTGTTGATGATGTTTTTGAAGGTTAGAGTCATGGCAAAAGTAAACATGTAATCATTATTTACATGAGGCGAAAATTTATATATATGTCTGAGTTGGTCAAAAAGTATAAAATGATATGACAAACTTCAAAATTCGCTCTATAAGAAGGCTCTCATAGATTCTTGAGAATTGAATATTATCATTGAATTAATGAATACAATACATTATAGATCCTTATATAACTGAGGAAATCTGATATGAGAAATAACAAAAAAATAACTTGCAACTATAACAGAAAACTAACTTTTTTTCTAACTAACATAACTAACATAAAGTTGCCACCACTTCATATTAGCTAATACCGCCCTTCAAGTTGGAAGTAGGATTTCGCATAAACCCAACTTGAAAATCAAAGTCTGGCACTGAGGAATAGGGCAGTGCCTTTGTAAGCAAGTTTGCTATCTGTAACGTTGAACGGATAGGAAGAAGATGAATAAGACCATCTTAAATTATCTCTCGAACAACATGGCAATCTATATCAATGTGTTTACTTTTTTCATGAAAAGTGGGTTTGTAAGCAAGATAGATGGTTGATTCCTTTCACAAAACACAAGAATGAATTTGTTGAGCGGAAGCTATAAACCACGAAGGAGAAAAGATAACTACTGAAGCTCACAAGCCAAATTTGCCAAAGCTTTGTAGTCTGCTTTTGAAGAAGATGTTGAAACTGTTGTTTCTTGGTCTTCCATGAGATGAGAAAAGAGCCTAAGAATACACACATACAAGAGACAGATCTCCTTGTGTCTATACAACATGCCCAGTCAACATCATCAAAACCAGAAGAAGCAAGATCATTTTTTGTAGGAAAGAACAAGCCTTTTGACGGGGAAGCTTTAAGATATCGAAGGACACGAAGTGCAACTCGATAATGAGTCTCCATAGGGTTGGATACAAATTGAGTTAATTGTTGAACAACAAAATTAATATCAGGCCTTGTGTTGGTGGGATATAATAAACGACTAACTAATCTTCAATAAGCAACAACATCTGAATAAGGATCACCATGGTCCTTCTGTAACTTCATCGAAGAATCCATACGAGTAGAAGCTGGTTTGGAGGCAAGGAGACCAGCATCAAAGACGAGTTCTAATACATATTTCCTTTGGTTAATGATTAAACCTGAAGAAGAATGAGCAACCTCAAATCCAAGTAAGAACCTGAGATGTCCTAAGTCCTTGATTCGAAATGCAACATCAAGATGTTGTTTAACTCGATTGATTTCATTGATATCATTTCCAGTGAGTACTATATCATCAACATATATCAATAAAGCTGTGAAAGAAGTAGAGGAAGATCGAATCAGTAATGATGGATCTGCTGCAGATTGGTGATATCCGAGTGTATAAAGAGATGAAAGCAACTTTGCATTCCATTGTCTGCTGGCTTGTTTGAGGCCATATAAAGATTTGTTCAACTTACATACTTGATTGGATTTACTGTTGATCACTCCTAGAGGCAGTATCATGTATACATCTTTATTTAAATCACTATGTAAAAAAGCATTGTTGACATCTAATTGCTCTAAACACCAACCTTTGGCGACAACAATGGATAATAACACTCGAACTGTTGTGATTTTGATAACTAGAGAGAAAGTTTCAAGGAAATCAAGTCCTTCAAGCTGGTTGTATCCTTTAGCTACCAAACGTGTTTTGTACCTCTCAATCGTGCCATCTGCTTTGTATTTGATTTTGTATACCCATTTACATCCTATTGCTTGTTTCCCAGGTGGCAAATCAACTAAGGACCATGTGTTGGTAGATTTAAGTGCATTCAGTTCAATCTGCATAGTTTGTTTCCAATAATCTAGTTTTGCAGCTTGGGAATAACTTGTTGGTTCTATATGGGTTGAGGCATTAAAACATAAACGTTTGTAGGATGGAGAACATTTATTATATGATAACACAAAAGAAAGAGGATAAGAATTAGTAGCACCTGAAGATGAATTGATACAACTAGCACTTGTCATCAAGCAATGGAAATTCTCTAAGTATTTGGGCTGAGAACGAGTCCTTGATGATCTTCGAAGAACAATGAGGATTGTATGCTGGTTGTAGATTGCATTTGATTATTGGTTGGGTCATTTTCTCTATCAGTATTGGTTGCTTGGATTGTTTTGTATTCCAGAATTTGGCAAATGAGGATAGGTAGGAGGGTCATATAATGTTTCAGATGTGTGGACATTAGGTGGAAAAAGAGTTGGAATATCATTTTTGAGTGGAAAATGAGTTTCATAGAATATCACATTACGGGAGATGAAAATGGTTCTTGTGTTTATCAAATAACGGATAACCTTTAGTATTGGTTTTGCATCCAAGGAAAATACATTTTTGTGCTCTAGGAGAGAATTTGTTTCTAAGACTTGGTAAGGTAGAAGCATAGGCTAAACATCCAAATACCTTAAGGTCAATCAATATAGGAGGTTGATTGTAAAGAAGATCATATGGGGTTTTGTTGTTTATGATGGGTGTAGGTATTCTATTTATGAGATGTACATCATGAGTAATAGCATAACACCATAGGCTAGTGGGTAATTGGGCTTGAAAAAATAGAGAACGGAAAATGTTTAAAATATGCTGGTGTTTTCTTTCCATTCTTCCATTTTGTTGAGGGCATTCTACACAGGATCTTTGATGGATAACGCCCTTATTACTGAAGAATTCATTCATAATAAATCCTAGTTTCTACAACATTTTGTTCAAATGATTCAAAATCAATTTCACAAAATGTCTATGAATAAAAACAGTAGAGAAGGGCCCCAATATATCAACATGCATCAAATCAAAAGATTTATTGGTTTGAGTAAAACTGGGATTATATGGGAGTCTTTTCTGTTTTGAAAGATGACAGATATCACAAGGAGATACATCATTGCAAGAAACAAAGGGAAATGTTGAAGCTAAGGTCTTTATTTCAGAGTGTGAGGGACAGCCAAGTCTATAGTGCCATAGTTTTGATTCACCAGTCTTCAGATTGTTGCACGAACTGTCCTTAGTAGAATTTCCATTATCTTGAAGTACATATAAACCATTGGATAGGCTAGCTGAACCAATCATCTTCTTTGAAGATTTTTGTAAAATGGAACATGTTAATTCATGAAATGAAACACCACAATTACAATCATGAATTAGCTTTTCAATTGATATAAGGTTTACATGGAAGATAAGCACATAACGGACATTTTGTAAAACAAGATTTAGTGATATATGTACAGAACCTGATTGATTAGCACAGATTCGTGTACCATTTGATAAGGAATTCAGTATAGGTTCAAATTTATGGATGGATGAAAGGTTAGACAAAGAACAAGTTATATGATCTGTTGCACCTGAATCTAGAACCTATCCTTTGATCATGTTACCTGGTTTGATTTCTGCATTAAGTGTTGAGGCTTGTATCATATTGGTCATGTGACCAGAATGTTCTCCTTCTTTGCATCTTTTAAGTAGATCCATCAATTATTGATACTGATTTCTTGTGATCTTCATATCTGAAGATTGATCTTGATTTTCAAAAATACTTGTATCTACATCTTGAGATTCTTGATTTACCATATTGGCATGATGTGATCCTTTAGCTGGGCGATATCCTGGTGAAAAACCATGCTTAATATAGCAGGTATCCACTATATGATTTGTGTGTTTGCAATGGACACATAATTTGTTTCCACGTCCACGTCCTCCGTTGAATCTTTCACTATTGAATCTTTCACAACTAAATCGTTCATCACGATTACGTAACACATGTTTTTATTGTTCAGCCATATTGATGACAGCTTGACTTTCAACTAGTTCATTTGAATTAACTCCAAGATTCAATCGTCTTTCTTGATGCACTATCAAAGAAAATGTTTTGTTAATATTTGGGAGTGGTTCCAGTAGCATTACTTGTGTTTTAACATGATTAAATTGATCGTTTAGTGATTAGTCCCTTGAGGAATCTAATGACATAATCACGTTCTCTGATCTCCTTCACTTGATTAAATGCTCCACATACACATGCTAGAATTGGTTGTAAGCTCTCAAGCTCATCCTATATAGTTTTGAGATGTGTGAAGTATTATGATACTGTTCGATCTCCTCGTTGAATCTTGGCAACATCATCTTGCAAGTTAGAGATCATGACTATGTCATTCTGAGAAAATCTTTCTTTGAGGTTATTCCAAACATCAATTGCATTATCCATCCATAAAACAAATTGAGCTATTGAATCATTAATTGATTTATGAATCCAAGAAAGAACCATTGTGTTGCATTTGTCCTATGCTAAAAATAATGGATCTTCTTCATTAGGTATCGTCAAGCTGCCATTAACAATCACCAGCTTATTCTTGGACTTTAATGCGATTTTGATTCCTCGAACCCATATGTGATAATTTCTCCCATTAAGAGGAAGAGATACTAATACCAGTGATGAGTTTTTATTTGGTTGTAGGTAGTATTGATTGGAAGGATTGATTATGAATTCTGAAAGAATTTGGTTTGGGTTTGCCATGTTTACAGTGATAAAAAAGGAGAAGAAGAAGAAAGAAGAGGTTTGCAGAATTCCAAAGCTCTAATTGAGCTCTGATACCATCATAGATTATTGAGAATTAAATATTATCTTTGAATTAATGTATACAGTACATTACAGATCCTTATATAACAGAGGAAATATGATATAAGAAATAACAGAAAAGTAACTTGCAAATATAACAGAAAACTAACTTCATTTCTAACTAAAATAACTGACATAAAGTTGCCACCACTTCATATTAGCTAATAGGCTCTAAAATGAACTCACAAATTTCATAAATCAAATATTACAAATTATTTTTTAACAAATAGAGCTTCGAGGGACGAGCCCCAATGACAAAAACATTTTGTAACTGTTTCTTCTTTATGATGTTGGTACAAATTTCATAAAACTATATGTGAATAATATCATTATGGCACGCGGTTTTTTATATAGGGTTTAATATTTGGAGATAAATCTATTTCTTATATATATATATATATATATATATATTAAAGTATATAAGGCCTACGTAGGTCCATGTGAAAAGAAGAAGAAAAAAGAGTTATATTCACTTTTATATGTGTGTAAAAAATAAAAATTATCTTCTACAACATAAGAAATATTAAATCGTTTAATATAATACCGAAACAATTTGTCCTCCTAATAATTGTTTTTGGACCCTTCTCTTTATCTTCACTATTATGAAAGATGGGCACTTATGTTGCACCGACACTTTAAAAATTTTAACGTGTCGTGTCCGACACTTCTCAACACTTTGACTCGCTCCGAAATCTATAATTTTTGAAATTTCATTATATATCATGAAAAAATTGATCGATGTGTTACCAAACTAATATAATAAAAATTAAAAATGGATACCAAATAAATCTCGCTGAAGTGTATAAGAGATTTTCAATTTGAAAACATAATAGTAAATATTTACATCTTATTTTTTTTTTCAAAATTGATGGGAATTATAAGTTTAGTTTCATTTTTTTGTTAAATTATTAAATATTAAATATAATATATACTATATAAATTAAAAATATTATTTACTATCAAAACATATTCTAAAATATCAAAATATAATATTTTTTAGAATTAATGTGTCTAAGTATTGTGTTGTAACCTATATGTTATGTTTATGTCGATGCAACATAGATGGACACAAGTCTAACTCGTACAAGTTATTCACTAAGTGTGAAAAAATGATGTTAATTTTAAAAAGAAAACAAGAAGTGAATTTTTGGGCAAATATTTGATTGGGATATGTAGAGGTGGCAAAGTGGGCGGCCCGCCCCGCCAAAAATGAGCCAACCGCCATCAACTTACCAAAAAATGTGCTAGCCTGTCCCAACCTCGCTTTTGAAAATAGGCTAAAAAACTCGCCGTGCCCCATTTAGTGGGTTGGACGAGTTAGCCCGCCAGTCCGAACCTATTTTACATTGACTCGCCTCAGCCCGCCTATAGAAAATGAGCTCATATCGCCCTGCCCCGCTTTTAAGATGGGTTAAAAAACTCAATCTATCCCGCTCCATTTAACGGGTGGAGCAGATTAGTCTACCGAGCCGAGCCCATTTTACCATCTCTAATGTACGAGACCGAAAAGAGAAGTAGATGTCCTCTCCAAAACATAAAGGAATTGTTGATAACTTTAAAGGATAAATTAGCTGACTTGGTAAAGTAAGAGTTTTTTTTGAAATATAATGTCATATCAAATTACTAGAAGTCAAGCACAAACTATTCCTATCTTCTAGCATAAGTTATTATTACTAATTTTTCACTAAAATTGTTTCTTGATGGGATTTGCCTAGCTGGAAAAATAAACAATACTGGCATTTATATGCTAATAAATATTTTGCAAGATTTGTATATTATTTAAGGTAAAACTCCTTTTGGGTTCCTAATAAAAAATATGATCCCATTTTTATCCCTTACAAAAAAGCTCAATATTAATATGTTTCTAGGAACTAAATTAGATTTTCGTTGAATTTTTAAGATACCATATTTTCAAAGAATTAAAATGATAGAGAGACAAAAAGTTGATTTTTTTCTTAAGGGACGAAAGTGCATATTATATTTTTTGTTAGGCACCCAAAATAGATTTTACTATTTGGCTTGTCAAATAGTAATTAAATTTTTTTCAATTCTGTCATCAAAATTCAAAATATTTGCAATCTTAGCAAGTATTTATAAAATCATCATTTATAATAAACAAATTGAGTATACCTTTCGTCTCAAGCATCATCAAACGCACTCGAAATGTCAACATTCAATTCAACCTATAATAACAAAAAAAAAGTCAATGGAGTAATGGGGTTACATTTACATCCACATTATTCAATTTACCTAAATATTCAGGCAGTGCAGTGATGGCAGCATTACTAATATCGAACCACCCCACCAACACATTCAATTAAGTAAAAGCCAACCTTTTCTTCTCTTTCTATTTCCCATTTTCTCATTTCAATTAAAACAAAATGCAGAAATTATTGACAATTTCTTGTTCTTCTATCCAAGTGTTATGAGCTGGCCCGAGCTCGGGAAACCCCAAGTTGACAAACTATCACATCCAAGCAATCAAAGAGTGCCACGTGTTAGTCAACCCTGTATTTCTTCTACACCCTCCGCTTGATCCAACGGTGACCGTGGCACGCTTTTCAAGATCCAAATTTTTTTAATTTTTTTCTCCGTGTTGACTTTTTGATTCTTAACCAAAACTTACGACCTTCATTTAAATTTCACCCTCTTTTCTCTCAAGCACAAGAAACCAACACAACAACGCTCTAAACTAGCGCGTGAAAGAACATCAGAATCATTAGCTTAATCGTCGCGATTCCACAAAACAACACGGATCTCATCCACTTGTATGAATAAATTTTTTGTGGTGTTATTATAGCACCTAGATTCAGTACATTTCACAAATGAGAACATTACATATCAGAGGAGAGAGAAATTTTTTTGGCAAATGAGAGAAAATTTTGGCTGACATGTAATACTCTCATTAGTGAGATGTACTGAATCTTTGGTGTTATAGTAACACCAAAAATTTATTCCATTTCCGTCGCAACGTGTATATCACGCTCTATAAAAAACGTAAATGAACATGGAACAATTTATTAAAACAAGACATAAACCTTTGAGTTTTACTTTATCTTCAAACAGTCAACTCCTCCACTCAAAAAAATCCTAACTTTTTTTAAAAAATAATTGAGAAAAAAACGAGTGCGTTTTCTTATTTCCAAAAAAACCCTCAGTTCCAAAGTCAACGCCTTTCTCTCTCTCTCCTTCTTCTTGTTCTCTTATCAGCTTCAACTTCTCTTTCTTCACCATCTGGTTCTCTCTCACTTACGCTCCCTTGTTTAGTTCTTCTTCTTCACCAAGCTACCATGAATAACGGGTTGTAGCAACCTTGTAACTTGCCTCTATTCTTTTGATTTTGTTCTTGTTGTAGCGATGGGTAACGGAATAGGAAAATTAACTGTGTGTTTCACCGGCAACGGTGGAGGCGGTCGCCGGAAGCAGGACATATCGATTTATATAACGGAGCCACTGGATGAGGGACTTGGCCACTCCTTCTGCTACGTTAGACCCGACCCGACCCGGATATCTTCATCGAAGGTCCACTCAGAAGAAACCACGACGTTCAGAACAATCTCCGGTGCATCGGTGAGCGCGAACACGTCGACGCCGCTCTCGACGTCGCTCGTGGACTTGTACTCCTACGGTTGCATCGATAGAGCTGCGGCTTTTGAGAGTTCAACCTCGTTTGCTTCGCTTCCTCTGCAACCGATTCCGAGAAATCTCATGAGTTCGGGTCCCTTTTCAGGGAATCTGGGTGGTGGGGTTCCGGGTTCGGGTCCTATGGAGAGAGGGTTCTTGTCGGGTCCAATCGAGCGTGGGTTCATGTCGGGTCCAATCGATCGCGGGTTGTTTTCGGGTCCGATGGAAAAGGATAGCTCCGATCAGTTTCAGAGAAGCTTCTCTCATGGGGGTTTAGGTTTTGGTTTAAGACCAAGAACGAGGAAGGGTCGGTGGATTCGGATTCTTCGGAGGGCGATTTCGAAGACTCTGTCTCGTGGGCAGAACTCGATTGTTGCTCCGATCAAAGGTGGCGTAAAGGAACCGGAGTGGATCGTTGCGGCGGAGAAGCACCACAACGAGAATTTAACGGTGAGCAGTGTGAATCTGAGTAGCGAGGGTAGTTTGGAAGATGATGATTCAATGGAAAATCAGAATCTTCAATGGGCTCAGGGGAAAGCAGGGGAGGATCGTGTTCACGTGGTGGTTTCAGAGGAACACGGTTGGGTTTTCGTGGGGATTTACGATGGTTTCAATGGTCCTGATGCACCTGATTACCTCCTTTCAAATCTATACACCGCCGTGCATAAGGAACTGAAGGGTTTGTTGTGGGATGATGGGGTTCCTCTAGAGACTTCGAATTTGGAAGTGCGAGATTCGATTCCATTCGATGATGGTGATTTTGTGAAGGAGGACAAGTTGGTAATAGATACTTGTTCTCATTGTGTTGAAGAAGAGAATAATGGTCCTTATGCAAGTGGGGATGTGGTGTTGAAGAGAAAAAGTGGTAAGAATTCGAAGAACAAGTATAGAGGTGTGGCGAAGAAATGGGAGGAGAATCAAAGGAGGTGGAAGTGTGAATGGGATCGTGAAAGAGTAGAGCTTGATAGAAGATTGAAGGAACAACTAAGTCTAAGTCGATCTGGTTCTGGTGGAACCAACTCTATTAATCATTCAGATGTTTTGGAAGCTCTCTCTCGAGCTCTCAGGAAAACAGAAGAGTCTTATCTTGATGTTGCGGATAAGATGGTTGGGGAGAATCCTGAACTTGCTTTGATGGGTTCTTGTGTTCTTGTGATGTTAATGAAGGGTGAAGATGTTTATGTGATGAATGTAGGTGATAGTAGAGCTGTGCTGGCTCAAAAGGCTGAGCCTGATTATTGGCTTGGGAAAATCAGACAGGACTTGGAGAGGATCAATGAAGAGACAATGAATGATCTTGAATCATGGGATGTTGATACATCAAACTTGGTTCCTAGTCTAAGTGCAATTCAGCTTACCAAGGATCATAGTACCAATGTTGAAGAAGTAAGTTTTTTGCCTCACTTTTATTACTGCTTTTAGAAGGGCCGGGGCTTGGCTCAGTGGTAAGCATGCTTACCGTGATGTCCAAGGTCACGGCTTCGACTCCGCCTCTCCGCAAAAGCGGGGGTAAAGCTTCACTCGTATGTCCTTCCCCAAACACTCACGACTGAGTATTGAAGTGGGTCGGCCCTTTTTTATTACTGCTTTTAGCTGGCTTGTGTTTTTTTTTCTGCACATGTTGATTGATGAATGTCTTATTTTAATTCCAGGAAGTCCAGAGAATAAAAAAAGAGCACCCAGATGATACTTGTGCTGTAGTAAATGATCGTGTTAAGGGTTCTCTCAAGGTTACCCGAGCATTTGGTGCTGGATTTCTCAAACAGGTTGGTATCTATTGCTTATAGTTATATCTAAATGTAATCTACTTTTAAAGTCATCCATAGCATGAATGTCAAGGAATTCAACAAAAGGATTACTCTTGCATCCACATTTCTTATTGGTATCTATTGCTTATATCTATATAGTCCTGGGAAATTGGATGTAGAAAATTTTGCTACTGCTAGTATGAGCTA
This sequence comes from Gastrolobium villosum, assembly GCA_032173675.1. Classification (NCBI taxonomy): domain Eukaryota; kingdom Viridiplantae; phylum Streptophyta; class Magnoliopsida; order Fabales; family Fabaceae; genus Gastrolobium; species Gastrolobium villosum. The sequence goes on along the minus strand of JAVKPL010009012.1, from coordinate 167,268 downwards.
TGAAACTGAAGCTAGGTTTCACTCTCATAGGATGCAAAAATTAATCACAAAGTAGTAGCTTCTTTCCTTTTCACAATTCATTATATGATTATGAATTATCTATGGATCTTCAGAAATCTGTCTCATAGGATGCAAAAATTAATCACAAAGTAGTAGCTTCTTTTGCTTATATCTATATATTCATTATATTGGATGTATGAAAATTTTGCTACTGCTAGTATAGAGCTATGAAACTGAAGCTAGGTTTCACTCTCATAGGATGCAAAAATTAATCACAAAGTAGTAGCTTCTTTCCTTTTCACAATTCATTATATGATTATGAATTATCTATGGATCTTCAGAAATCTGTCACATAGAGCTGAGTAGTGCTTTCTAAATACAATTTTTTCCACCAACTTTTGTTTATCATTCATGTATTGTGCATTTTCTTATTGGAGGTTATATTGTGAATGTTATGCAGCCCAAGTGGAACAATGCACTTCTGGAAATGTTTAGAATAGACTATGTAGGAAATTCTCCTTACATAAGCTGTCTACCATATCTAAAACACCACAGATTAGGCCCAAAGGATAAATTTTTGATATTATGCTCCGATGGGCTCTATCAATACTTGTCAAACGAAGAAGCAGTTGCTGAAGTTGAGCTTTTCATCACATTGCAACCTGAGGGTGACCCGGCTCAGCATTTGGTTGAAGAAGTGTTATTTCGTGCTGCAAAGAAAGCTGGTAATAATAATAATAATAGTTTCACTTAAAAGATCTCGTAATTTTATTTTTGAAACTAATGATCATTGCCTTCTTAAACTTCAGGTTTGGACTTTCACGAATTGCTTGAAATTCCACAGGGTGATAGGCGTCGTTACCATGATGATGTTTCCATCATTGTTATTTCTTTGGAGGGAAGGATATGGAGATCATGTGTACAAGTATAGCCAAAAAAAAAAAAACCATATATTATACAAAAAAAGAAAAGAAAAAAAAGATGAGATATATACTGGCGAAGGTTCAGTGGGTGGTGAGGATTGTAAAGTTGTAAAAGCTGGATTTTGTTGATTATAACTCTCACATAAAAATGTATTTTTTTGTAATAAAGAGTCATTCCTTAAAAATCTTATCACTATTCACTAGCACCCCCCATCACTTTTTGCAACTATGGTTGGCAAATGAGAATGCACTCAATAACATATTCCAAATGAGAATGCCTCCAATATGGTTTCTGCCTTTTCAATTTGATGTGGATCAAGCACTATTTGTAATATGTCTCCCAAAGCATTCTGTTTTGTCTTTTTTTTTTTTTTTTTTATAAACCATATGTATTCTCTTAGGCAATCCTATTCAGGAGAAGAATTTTGGTGCTCCTAGATCACCATTAATTTAGTGATTCAGACCAATCAAAATAAGACAATTATTGAAGAGAGAGGAAAGAGGAGAAATAAAAAATAAATTTTTATTCAAATGTCATTTACTGAATGGAAGAACTACATAGGGTCTGGAGCATCAAAAAAATTTCCCCTATTCAGAGCTTGAGTACAAAATTAAGATTTTAAATTTCTTCCAAAATGATATTCTTTTTTTGTCTTTGCACTATATTCCTTCAGCTAAATGGTCTTGTTCCCAGATAAATCTTTGATACTATAGTTGCACTAAAGATTCAGTACATCCCACCAATAGAAATATTACATGTAAGTTAAAATTCTCTTTACTCTGCCAAATTTTTTTCTCTCCTCTAATATATAATGCTCTTATTAACGAGATGTATTGAATTTAAGTGCTATACTAGCATCAAATATTCCTTCTTCCCCCTCCCCCATCTTACATATGTCCAATTTAAAAGGGATGCTTTTATTCTTTTATTTCTAATCAGAAACAAAACATCTGAAATTTCGTGTCATGCACGCTGTACATCAATATCAACTTTGAATTTTGAATTATGACCGACAACACTTATTAACTGTTAAGTCTCGGCATACGAAACCATTTTAGTCACATAGCTTTAAAAAAAAAGTTTTTGAATGGCTTTTTTTTCTAAAAGTTGAAGTTATTTTATCTTTGGATGAATCATGTAAAAAAACACTTTTAAATAAAAAAAAATTATTTAAATGTTAAAATTATAATAAACTAGTGATAGTGGGGAGAAATGATTGGGAGTGAAATTGGGATAAAATTAAATTTTAAAAAAAAATAACTTTTAATTTTTATTTTAGAAGAAAGAGTCCTTACTTTAAAAAAATAATATTATTTTAACTTTTTTTTTTAAAAATTTAAAAAAAAAATAATTTTCTAAGAAAAAAGCTCGTCCAAATGCACATAAAAATTCATAATATGATAGCAGTTTTTTTAAGTTATTTAAAAATGTGTACATAAACGTATAACCCTTTATATATAATTAGGTTTATTTATATTTGAATTAAGGTATTTTTAATCTTGATGTCGGAAAGCATGTGGGACTCGCAATGCTAGTTCGGAACAGGTTCAACGGATTAAAGAGAACTATAAGAACCGTTTTAAGCATATGTCCATTTTATGCTATTCCCACCATAAATTGAAAAAGTCTCATTGACCAAAAACGTCGTGTCGCCTGTGCAATCACATAAAATAAATTCTTTACATAGTTTTCTCAGCAGAACGATAAATAAAGTCTCTGTCGGTTTATGAAAACTTTTTAAAACGTTGTTTTTTTTTTTTTTTTTGGGGGGGGTTGAATTCAACTATATATTGAGTAATTCCAATAATAATGTCTTTTGCATATTTTTTAAGTAATTCAAATTTTTGAATTATGACTAAAACATAAATAAAAGAATATTATGCATCTTAGAAAAAAAAATTATCCATTATTTTTATAGTATAGGTAAATGTTTAACGATATGCTACACTTTAGTAGATATAAATACTATATTTATATTTTAGTAAATAGAATTTTTAAATTGTATTAAAAATTAAAATAAAACACGTGAATAAATACTAACCATTAATTATGAATGGCTATCGATGCCTTAAAAAGGAAAAGAAAAGTACCAAAGAAATTTTCTTCATCTTTTAGTAGCAAAGATTTCAAACCTCTCGAAACATTGCATCTAAAATTCATAATGTTTGTAAAGACATGTTGCAGGTGTTTCTACACCCATCAAATTAATTAAAGATTTCTAACTACTATCTACCATTTGACTGAGAATTAAATGCACAACAGCAGCAGGCGTAGGCGGGTATCAGATGCATCAAATGAATATCTGTCTCTTTATTATCATTAAATTTGAAGTCAGCGATGCATTTTCAATCATGCTCTGTTGATCTATCCTATTTATCACAACCAATTCCTTCACAGATGGAGGAAGCAATCCATCTCCATTAAATGTTGTAGTTCCACAAAATCTCACTTGCTACTTATAGAAGAAAATCAGGACATTAATTCAACAAAGTTCTATGATTTGTGTCTATTCAATAAAGTTTCATATGATAACGGTTTTGACTGACCCAGTAGAGCATTATTCCTTAGCCCGAAATATTCACCTGGTAAGTAGTTTGGGCTGATATTGAAGTCATTAACCTTTGGGCTATGTATGGACCATAATAAACCATTGCATATAATATTAGTCAACTCGAACTTAAAATTTTTAGAGAACAATAGAGAGCTGTCAAAATGGGTTAGTATGTTCAATTTGGCCTTTCACCATGCGGGTTATGGCTAAAAAATTCGCATGGTCAAATGAACCTCAAGAATCAATGACAGCACGGGCCAAAAGTCCTATTAGTTAAGGCTAGCCCGCGGGTAATCCAAAATTATAATTTATTATATTCAATACATTAAAAAATATTTTTACAAATAAATTTTCAACATTTTCTTAACATATTTTATACAAATTATAAAATTTTAATAATTTAATTTCATAATAAAATAATATTTTTACATAAATAGACAAGTGAAAATGTAAACAAAATTTTAATAGAAGTGAAATTTAGTTACTACTTTTACTAAATTCATTATTAAATGATGTCATCAGCGATGTTTTGCTGGGAAAGAGAAGCGAAGCAAAACCAGCGGGCCCTTATTTTTGTGACAGACAAAGCAACTAAAGCAAACAAATGGCATGGCCCATCTCCGCAGGCCGTCTAAAACTGGGGAATATTATTTTGTTCTGAGTAGAACATTAAAGGGACCAAAAGCCCAGCAAAGGACCAAGGCCGATGTTACCACTTACCACTCTTTAGTTGCTAAGTGGTTAGGAACAGTGACGACCCCTTGTGTGAAGATCCATTTTCATATGATCTAAGCCAAGGTCAGAAAAAGATAAATTCCAACATCCAAGGTCCTTTTTAAGTTTGGAGAAAAAAAAAAATGAAACTAGCGAAACATTATAATTATAAACTTTTTATTATAAGAAGGGAAAAACAAGTGTTATGCAACATGAAAATGGTTTATTTTAGAGTTTATCATCTATCATTTAACATGACCACAAAAGTTTTTCTACACACACAACATTTTGTGGACAAAAAATTTTTTCTACACACACAACATTCTTATTTTTTAAAAAAATTATGATGGGTCCCATTAGTTTTTGTTAGCCAAAAAATAAAATAAAATTCGGCACACAAAACGAATCTCTATAACATAATACAATCACTTTTCCTACAACATAACTCTTATAAAACTCTTTATTTTTTAAAAAAATTATGATGGGTCCCATTAGTTTTTGACTTTTGTGTGTATGGCATGATGAGACTAATATCCTGCAACATTATAATCGTTTAACCCTTATAAGAATTTGTAAATATGAACTGAACCATGTTCCTATTGATGATATAATTCGGGGATCGTATTCCATCTCATTTAGAAGAATATGGGGAAGCAATAAGTAGTAATCAATTGAATACGCTGATTTATAGTTAAAAGATCAACTGTTCAACAATTGCCAATAATAAATCAAAACAAAACAAATGAAAGAATTAACTCTGCAATCAAACTCAACTTTTTCTCCCAGTAAACTGTTTTAACAACAACAAAAATTTAAATAGAAAGAAAAGAACTCGCAGTATTTAGAAGCATTTCCTGTGTACAATTGAAGGACCGGCCTCGTCGTACTCTGCCTTTGCAATCCACATCTGCATTTCAAACACGAGTATCACACCATTAGTATTCCCACGTAATTATCATCAAGTGCATGAAGCATTAGAATCATAGCAGAACATTTACCTGTTGGAAAGTGCTGAGAGAAGCCAAGATAGAGCCACCAATCCAGACACTGTACTTTCTCTCGGGTGGAGCAACCACCTTAATCTTCATGCTGCTTGGTGCCAAAGCGGAGATTTCCTTGCTCATTCTATCAGCAATGCCAGGGAACATGGTAGAACCACCACTGAGAACGATGTTTCCATACAAGTCCTTCCTAATATCGACATCACACTTCATAATTGAATTGTATGTGGTCTCATGAATGCCTGGAGCTTCCATTCCAATCATGGATGGTTGGAAGAGGACTTCAGGACATCGGAAACGCTCAGCACCAATGGTGATGACCTGTCCATCAGGGAGCTCATAGCTCTTCTCAACAGCAGAGCTTGTTTTTGCTGTTTCAAGTTCTTGCTCATAATCAAGGGCAATATAAGCCAGTTTTTCCTTCACATCCCTTACAATTTCACGCTCAGCTGTGGTAGTGAAGGAATAACCACGTTCAGTAAGGATTTTCATCAAGGCATCAGTGAGGTCGCGCCCTGCTAAGTCAAGACGGAGGATGGCATGAGGGAGGGCATACCCCTCATAAATGGGGACAGTATGGCTGACGCCATCTCCAGAGTCCAGAACAATACCTGCACAAATTGATATAAAAGGCATAAAGGAAAACCAGCCAAATTAGACATCGTGAGAGAATTCAGCTCTACTACTTCTAGTCAGATTAGAAAGATGTAGATTTTTCAATCACAATTTAGCCATGAAATTTTCTTGGGTACAAAACCAAAAGATACCCACAGAGCATTGCATGTCTAAATTTACTAGCCAGCTTAACGATTTTAGAATGTAATCTGGATGCAACAGAATAATTTTTAGAGGAATGACTAACCAGTTGTACGGCCACTAGCATACAGGGATAGAACAGCCTGGATGGCAACGTACATGGCGGGGGTATTGAAGGTCTCGAACATAATTTGGGTCATTTTTTCACGATTGGCCTTTGGGTTGAGAGGTGCTTCGGTGAGCAGAACTGGGTGCTCTTCTGGTGCCACACGGAGTTCATTGTAGAAGGTGTGATGCCATATCTTCTCCATGTCATCCCAATTGTTCACAATACCATGCTCAATGGGATATTTCAGCGTTAATATACCTCTCTTGGACTGAGCTTCATCCCCAACATATGCATCTTTTTGGCCCATGCCAACCATCACACCTGTGTGACGTGGACGACCAACAATGCTAGGAAACACAGCCCTGGGAGCATCATCTCCAGCAAATCCAGCCTAAACGATGCAATACAGTAGACTCACAATAAATCAATACAAATTGAAAGGTACCATTCAAATATAAGCGAAAAACAACAAGGAAAAAATACGAGCCAATCCCTTTTGCATCCGGGTATCTTACCTTAACCATCCCTGTCCCATTGTCGCAGACGAGTGGCTGAATATCCTCACCGTCTGCCATTATCTTTCAACAGCTGAAAAAAAATCGCTCCAAACATTGAGAACAGATACAAAGACATATCACATGCAAAGTCAAAAATTGTTAATCGGCCACAGAATCAATTAGGCTATAACATAACGTTATACAGAACTATAGATACAAGTATACAACCTAAATAAAAACGGACCCGATTTAAAGTCTAACCATGAAATTAATACTAACCATTTATGATAACTCTGATATTTTAAATCACTTTATTATCAATATATTAGACACCTTTGTGTGTAGCAGATCACTGTGCACCGATAATAATAATAATAATAATAACTGCGTTAGGCATAGCGGTGGTGGTGTGCGTAGGGAGAGAATAGAGTGTCCATACCTATAGGTTTTATGTCTTATTTATAGGATTTATATATGGGTAGTGGAATTCTGGAACTTTGGTGCCTCATATGGAGACCCATGTCCAGTCCATTGATATGGTATTAGGATTAGTATCCTAGATTGATGATGCTTTCTTTTAGTTGTCCTAGTTTCCTTTTTTCATTGCCCCTTCTTGGGCTTTATAGAGTATACAATCTTATATGGTTCCATGACAGTTATCTAAGTACCTTCTGTATTACCGTTGGATTAATAGAGAATGCGAGTAATGTTAGAATTGAATATCCACACAGATACATACAAGAGACAATCACATAGAAATATCTATGAAAACTTTTCTATAAAAGTTGCTTACTTGCACTTTTTTTTTCTCTTGATCTCTTGATCTACATTTCCTACAAACTATCAAAGACTATTTATAAGCTATAAAACTGACCAACATAACTCCACACATAACACCTTCCTTACTTTATAACTGACTCATTATTTTATAACTGATGTAGCTGACTCATTAATATTCTAACTGACATAACTGACTCATTAATATTCTAACTGACGTAACCGACTCATTAATAAATTGCAGGCATTGGATCTAAATTTGATTCGACCTCAATAAAAGTGATAAAATGAGATAGCAAATAAAAGGGCCGAAAAGGCCGACCCAGTTCAAATACCCACTTCGTGAATGTCTGGGGAAGGGATACTCTAGGCAATCTTTCCCCTGCTTTTTTACAGAGAAACTGATTCGAACCCGCGACCTTACACACCACGGTAAGCAAACTTACCGCTGAGGCAAGATAGCAAATAAATAGAATTATATTATTCTAGTAAAATTATTCTTGTAATAATATCATATTGAATCAGTTCAATTGAACCGAAAGTTTCACCAGCTCATTTTTTCGATCTGGTTTTAACAAGACTTATCTAAATAGAATCAGATATGAAAGGAACAATGATTTGTTGACATTTTCAGAGTTGGATCCTGCCAAACAGATTTCCAATAATATTAAACAACGCGAAACTCCTTTGATTCTATCATCGAAATGCGGATTGCACGAAATTTACAAAAAAATCTTGTCATTAATTAAGAACATAACAATCATAATTCGACAATAGTTGGCATTAGAACACAGCCAACACGAAGCAGCAGAATGTGAGATAGATAGACAAACGCAAACGCGTAAGAGGAGAGAGAGTGACCTGAAAAGAACGAGATGGCGATGGCGTTCAGAGAGAGAGAGAGAGAGAGAGAGAGAGTGAGAGAGAGAGGTGAGAGAAGAGTGGATTCTCCGATCTCAGCAGCTACCCGCTCTTTGGGTTCAAAAACTGAATGATGAACGGAAGTTATTTCTTGTGTTGATTTCCGTTTTTAAAATCCACCCTTTACCCTCCACCACAAATACCTGTAACCGCATCACCACCGTCGCTTTCCTTTTCCGAGATTGAATTCAATCTCGACGCGTGTCCAATTTGATCTGGGGCTCCGCGGTTACAGCCTGTTTTGCTTTATTTTTTCTTGCCAAATCAAACGTGTGGTGAAAGTTCAAATGTACCCCACTCCTCACACTCCTTTTTATAGCTTCGCCCAAATTTACATTTCTTTACTTGCACCCTTCTATATAGCACCGACACTCACACGAGACACTGATATAATATGACAATCTGACAATCTGACACATTAATTCTAAAAAATATTAGATTTTGAAACGTCAGGATACGTTTTGATATTAAATAATATTTTTAATTTATATAGTGTATATTATATTTAATAATTAATAATTTAACAAAAAAATGAATCTAAAATTAAAATATTCATAAATTTTGCAAAGAAACATAAGATATCCCAAATAATTATATTAAACTCAATAAAATGGTAATCGCAATCCAAGGAATCTAATAACTGGAACTAAAAACTCAACACACCGTAGTCTTTGAACTTTTTTTTTTTATTTTTATAACGCGTGTTAAAGTGTCGGGGAATGTCGGAATATCCAAGAGTGTCGAAAAGTGTCGGACACGACACGCTAGGTATAACGGTAAAGGAATATAATTCACCGTTACAATTGACGTTATATTATATTCCTTTACCGTTACATAGAAAATACTATTACAATTAACGTTACAATTACCATTATAACGGTTACATTCCATCACCGTTACAATTGCCGTTATATTATATTCCTTTACCGTTATACTATGTCTTTATTCTCGTTTTAAAACTTGGATCCATTGGATAAAATATAGCCCTTAGAAGCCATAATTGCCCTATCAAAGGATAATTATTTTAAAAAATAATTTTTGCATTTAGTGCGGATGTTATCTCTACCTCAAATATCAAATTTAAAAGAGAGAAATTGTATTTTAATGAGATAAAAATGAAAATTTGGTGTCTCGGGTAAGGAGACGATTTTTGCAGTAAATACATAAATTATTTTCTCTCAATATTTTAGTTAAAAATAGTATTTTTTATTTAATATTCAAATGAAAAAATATCACTATCTTTCCCCGTAATTTATGTTTCTCACATCATAAAATATAATAATTTTAACTAAAATAACACAATTATATATTCTATGAAAGATTAAAAAAAATTGTGTCCTATAGATTGTCTGCATAAACAAGATTGGATATCCAATTATGTGACATATCAGACTCGTTGATTTTTAAAAAATATGCGTGTCGGATACGTGTTCGACACGCTCCGACAAGCGGTCAACATTTGAGGATACGCGGTCAACTCTTTGACACGTATCGACACATTTTTCCGACACGCAGTCAACTTTTTCAGACACACGATTAACGTTCGGACACTTTTTTTTATCTTAATTTTATTTTATTAACTAAATATAAAAAAATAATTTATAAATTAATTTTTTCTATTATGAAATTTGACATGGAAAATTAACAAAGTATGAAAAATTATTTATATGTATATTTATGTTATGAAATTTAGATATTTAATTGGTTATATGAGTTATTATAGACTCTTATATGTATTAAATATAAATTATATATATTAAATTTTTTATTTAATATCAAAACGTATCCCAACGTGTTGAAAATATTTTTTAGAATTAACTTGTCGGCGTGTCGTGTCGTATTCCGTGTCAGTATCCATGCATCATACCATATCTCTCAATACTCAATAGAAATGGATTTTCTTAGGTCACATGTAATTTTTATATTTATCTCTCTTCATTAATGATAATTAGACACCAATAAACTTTTAATTAGAGGAACAACTCCCATTTTTTTTTAATTGAGGATCCATTCCCATAATCAATAGTCTTAGTCGTTAACAAAAGAAAATAAAATAAAGGGAAAACTTCAAAAATCTCCCTATAATTTTTCTCATAATCATTTATTCATCCCAAAATTTTTGAATCATTTATCCCATGAGTTAAATTTTTTTATCATTTACCCCCTAAGTGAGGGGGTAAATGATAAAAAACTTAAAGTCAGGAGAGTAAGTGATAAAAAAAAATTAAATAAGGATGTAAATGATTCAAAAAATTTGTGAGGGGGTAAGTGATAATTAAGAAAACTCATAGGAGTTTTTTGAAGTTTTCCCTAAAATAAAAAATGGTTTGTTTTTACCGACGTTACTTTAGATAACTTTATCTAATGTTAATCAAAACGACGTCGTTTTGGGACAGAAATCATGGTATTTTTGTAATTTTAATTTATTTCAGGGTTATAATAGTCTTTATCACTCTAATTTTTTAATTTTTCATCCCCAAAATGATGTCGTTTCGATAAAGATTAGATAAAGTTATCTAAAGTAATATCTAAAACTTTTTCCTCAATAAAAAAACATTGAAGTGTAGACAAAATATTGGAACAATAATTGTGCCACGTAAATGACATTCTCGTTTAATTTAAGTCATATTTAATTTTTTAAATTAATAAGATTGACTACGTCATATTATTTATCCTTTCTTTAACAGGGCATTCGGTAGAGGAGTAATTTTCTTTTTTGTCCGAAAATCTCGATTTTCAAAAATATATTAAAAATATTCAATTTACGATAATATTTGAAAATTTAAAATTTAGAAAAAATTAATTTGCCGGGAATTTGGCAAAATGACAGCTACCAAACGCCCCCTTAAATGAATAAGCCAATAAGAGAATTGTGAAAGTGACATAAGAGCCTTTTGTAATGTATGATCTAAATAATTTGTAGGTCAAATATTTTGTTTAAATAATGCATAATGATGCGGTTGAGGATTTTATAATAATTAGGTGATTTTATTTTTTATAATAAACAACATATTCAAGAAAATATTTTACCTGAAATGCTTTTTTACACCGATAATATAATCAAGGGCTTGTTTTTCCGGCTGCTGGCACAGAAAGTAAACATTTGCAGTAGAGATAAAATAATGGAATCCATTGGCTTTAAATAAAAAAAAATTACCAACCCTGTTATCATTACATGTTGTCGCAGAATTTTTTTTTTTCAATAACATAAGAAGTATAAAACCCCTTAATCAAAAATTCAAATTCAAGTATTCCAAAAAAAATAAAAAATTCAAATTCAAATTCAAAACTACTCATAAACACACATGAAGCTCCCTCCACGGAGAATGAAAATAGAGAGAAATTAACGTAACTTTTATTAGGATTTTTATTTTATTAATTTAAAAGTTTTTGTAAAAATGATGTGTGTATCGCATGGTGGATTCTGTAAATCATTTGTTCAGATTAAGAAATGATTAGGTGATTTATATTTACGATTTATGATTTCAGTGGCTTAATTATTTTTAATCTACGTAATTAAATAAAAATTACGTGAATGTATAAAGATTAAATTATTTATCTTATTAATTGATGAAGGAAAATCGTCTTTCACACGTGCAAGTCTTGGCGCCAGGTAAATTCAATTGTACATAGAGGTGAAAATGGGTCGACCTGCCCCGACCCGTCGCCAACCCGCAAAAAATGGATTGGCCCGCCCCGTCCCACATTTTGATATTGGTTGAAAATTCCATCTCATTCCATTTTGTGGTGGGTTGGCGGGTCAACTTGCCTAAATAATAAAAACTAATTAAAAATTAAAAATAAATTATATTTTATTAATTTTATAATATTTCTTATTTACATTTCACAATCCCTTTATTTTTTTTCCAATCTCAAATTTAAATGTGTACTAATATTCAGTCAAATACTTTTTAAGAACTTATTTTTGTCTCAATATATGGACAACCTTTGTAATAAATAAAGTTTTTCTTCTTTATCTTTTCTAAGGAAGTACTAAGAATTTTTTTTTCATATCACAAAAGCTTAAAGACAAATAAAATACCACTTATTAGTAAAAAAAATAAAAAATGACCCGCCGGCAAACCCGCCTTGACCCACCGCCAACCCATTTTGACCCACAACTAAGCGGGATAGGTTGATGTGAGTTGGTGGATTGAAAAGTATAACCCAATCCATCCTGTTTTGGTGGGTTGATCCGTCAGATTCAACCCGAATTATTACCGCTAATTGTATAAATCATACTCTCCCGAAAACTAGACACATAATGTGAGGTATGAGAAATTGTTTCTGATGTTAATATCTTATTTAACACAAAAAATGTGTAGAATATATTAAGGAGAAGAGAAAAAAGGAAAATAAATAGATTTCACTCTTTTTTTTTATGTTATACGAAAAATTATCTGATGTAACATGATAGTTTGATATAACATACACTTAAAAATAAACAATGTGTGTACTAAAATAAAATAATAAACAATGTAATAGAATCCATCATAGCTTATTTGACATTGGAAAATGATTCAAGCCCAAACTAATTTGGGCCAACTCTTGTAATGATCATCTTGTTCTCTTTGGATTCGTTTTAAGCAACCGAGTCCGTCTTTAGCATTACACAATAATAATAACAGAAATGAAAGTTGACAGTCTTTTATTTATTTGTTTTTTTTATGATGAGACAGAAAAAGTAAACTACGCCTTGAAAGTTGATAGTCTTTATCGAGTGTTTGTTCTAGAAACCTGCATTTATGAATTTCAATATATATATAATTATCCACACACACAAAAAAAGAATTTCAATATATTTTGTATAATATTTATTGAAAAGCAGTAAAGAAATTAATTAACTTCAAACACTTCATGTTAAAATTTAATTTTTAATACCAACAAATACAGCATTTATATTTCAATATTATATTATACATGCAATCTTCATGCCTAAAGCTAGTCCAATAAATAATATTAAATATAATAATAAGATATTTCGGGACTGTGGAAATATTTGCAAGGATATGTTTCATGATTGTTAGGGATGGGGACATGATGATCTGAAATGGGATGCAAAATCATTAAGCATGAGCATGGGATACAATGCAATTATGTTCTGTGAGAGTGTGTGCTGAGCTTTGTTTACTTTTATATATACTTGGCCCTAGCTAGCTCATTTCCCACATTATCATGCCTTTTTCTGTTTCTTAATTTGTTGGCTTAGATAGTCGTAGTACTCTTAACATAATTAAAATTACACTATGCTCTGCCCCCTCGTTTTGATTAATAAACTCAAAAAATTGACAGACCGAAAATCGTACTAGGATTGAATTAACTAAACTAGACACGCACTTCATCGTGTTGTGCTTTTCATACACTATCACATGTTAGCTCTCATTATTATCTCCTCCACTTTGGGCAATAAGCTTTCTCTTATTTTGTTCCTCAAACACAAAATATACATGCGGCATTATATTTATAAACTTTTTGTTTACAAACTCTTATAAATTATATTATGTCTGACTAGTCATCATACATTAATCAATAATGTATAACCGGTCATACTTAGTATAATTTGTAAAAAAAATTGTAAACTGATTATTCTTCATGCGGCAAAAGAAAAAAAAAAGTTGCTTGTGAAAATTGTTGTAAAGAACCAATTCAACCAAAAGCTTAAGACCAAAAGCTTAAGCTGGTGGGTGAGGGCTTTTTAATGGTTTTATATATATCAACACGCCCCCTCACACAAGAGCCCATTAGGCTTGAAGGGTGGACAATGCACATGTCCACCTACTTGTGCGAACAAAAAAATTCCACTTGAAAGAAAGTGGGGGACGACGAGGATCAAACCCGGGACACGAGGCTCTGATACCATGTAGAGAATCAATTCAACCTAAAAACTTAAGCTGGTGGATGAGGGCTTTTAATGGTTTTATATATATCAACAATTGTAAACGATGGAAACACAAGGAAGAAGAACGGTATTAGCTTTGTCTAGTCTTGAAGTTGCAAAGCTTGATGACAAGTGAAAACCGGTGGAGTTGATAGATAGTAAACATCGAAAGTTAAGTTGAGGGGAATAATGTACGATAGTAAAAAGTCGCCAGTGTGGTCCACAAAATAAGTTACTTTTATATATATATCATGCTGTAAGATGTGGTGAAATCCAAGCAATCTAGTTGGGTCCTCTCTAGTTTAATTTATGTATGGTCAATCTGTCAATTTAATCTACGGAGATGATAATTATAATGAGAAAAGGGTCCAACTAGCTAAAAAACAAATTACACAACATATCAATTGAAAGTAACCCTTTTTTCTCACTCTTTCTTTTTTGTTCCCTATCGATCATTTCCATTGGTATCCCCCAAAAAACGAAACTTACCTAATCTCTTAACTTCCACTGATGGTTCATATTCAACTTTGGGAATCCTAGGTGCAACCGAAATCCTTCAAGTGCCAACCTAATTGTCCACAACATCAGAAATGGCCGGCAGTAGGACCCATTTGTGAAATCCACATGCTAATTTCGTTACAACCAAAGCATGCTTAGATTTGATATGCTGGGATTCTGCTTGGGTGTTTACTATGCAGTTTAGTTATTATTATTAACAACTAGATGATAACATATGGATCTATAGTCTCATATATAGGAATATAACGGTGCAAGCACGATATTTAATTTAGAGAGAGGTTAAGAAAAGAGAAATGATAAATGTTAATAAAGATTTTATTCTAACGATGTTGAAAAGTGATAAACAAAGTAATCATGAAAAAGTGGTAGGTAGAATAACCTATAATCTTTTAATTTAATAGGTTCCATGTTTGATATCACTACTGTCAAACTTTTTTGTTTTCCTTTGGAGAATTTTCAAGAAAATAAATGAGTGCAATATCATTCTTTCTCTTTTATAGTTAGTCCCATTTTAAAGAAGGGATTTGATTTTCTCATTGCATGAGAATTCAACTTACATATCGTGACTCAATTAGTGGTGGGCCCCACATTTATTAAAAAAAAAAAAAAAAAAATTTGCACGCAAATCAAAGAGTCACAACATGAGAATTGAATTCCTATGTAACATGAGAAAATATTTTCCCTTAAAAGAAACACTATAGCCACACCAGGTAATTGCGCTTCAGCACCTTTATATTGGTGACAAGGGAAAATTATAATAACCTTCTAACGAGACAAAGATTAAATGACGACGATTTTTTTCATAAAAAATTCAATGTTACATTAATTTTTTTTGTTTTGTTTTTGCAATACTTTTTCTTAAATTTTTATTGTTGACTTCAATATATAAACAAGAAACCAACCATAATATAAAAAGATAGATATCTTCTTTTACTTTTTTTTAAAAAATCTTTATTATTTTACCATACCTCGGAAGATGTAACTATAAAATCTATTACAATTAATTTTATTATGGCATGCAGCGCTCTACTGCTCTCCTTGAATAAAATTTTATCCTAATGCCAAATTAAAGATATTATTCTTGATATCTCAAAAGGTTATTATGCTTACTCCGATAATCTTACAAGATTTGAAAGATTATGATCTTCTTTGCAGCACTTCCAATTCATTTTTATTTAGGGCAAGTTATGAAGTGATTATTTCAACATCCATGAATGTAGAAGGAATTAAACCAAACTTATTAAGCCTAACCCACTTATTATCGTACACTTGTGAGTTAGGTCTACACATTAAATATGCATCTATTATAGATATCCAAGTCCAAACAACATAATCATTCAGTTAATCAGATTTTATATTGCACCCATATGGATCATATTTAGTCCATTTTTATTAAAATAAAAAAATTATAATGGATTGCCATCCATAATAATAATAAAAATTCTATAACGTAAGACTTACCCTATTAGCCTATGATCATTGTTTGTTATAGCAAAAAATTAAAACTAGAGTAATTATTTAAGTTGCGATTTTTTTTATAGTAATTGTTTGTAATATAGTGCAAAACACCATGAAATCTATGGCAATATGTTCAATTATATCGTTAGGGCTCAGATACCAGCTTGACCCACACAAAGAAAAATATATATGTACAACAAAAGTATGTACAAAAATTACACATAAATATTTTGAACTTTAATTACTGAAAAAAAAAGAGTGAAAAAGGTTGTTGTTAAAACTAAAAAAAAAAATGTCTACAAAAAAAACCATTAAAAATCTCTCAATTATGAGAGTCTGAGTTCCGTGATGTTTGTGAAAATAACATATCCCCCTACTCAATTAATCCTGATAAACAAAGGAGTATATATATTTACATAAATTTAATGTACTTAAATCGAATATATTAGGCTATCGATATTAGTAATTAATAGATTATAATTATAACTAATTCTTAATTATCCATTATACTATATTTAATTAATGTGGAAGGTTATAGTTACAACTTTTTTTTACAACCATAACTTATAACCGTTGATTTCCACCAATCAACGATTATCATTTTAGCAAATTAAACTCATTAATTAATTATTAATTCACAATAAATGATAACCGTTGATTGACGGAAATCAACAGTAATAAGGTATGGTTGTAAGAGGTTGTAAAAAAAAAATTGTAACTATAACCTTCATCTTAATTAATAATATAATAAAATTAATATACTTGAGAACATCAAATTTATGAAAGTATTTTTTTCTACTTAAGGGCAAATAACTTACAATACACGAAGCAGGAAAATTTCTATGTAAAATTTTTCGGAGAAGTTTATCTTGTGTTTTTTGTCTGGTCGTCAAACGAACACAAAATTTATTTCAAGAAATAATCCCGTTCTTTCTTTTCAGATAGTGTTATTTTAATTATTTTTAACATGTTCATTGATAATTATCATATTTATTTAATGTATTTAAATTTCTTGTGTAAACTAACAATTATTTAATTAATTTCATTTAAATACCATTGTTAAAAAAGATAACATAGGGAAACTAGATCCCACTTTTTCAATATAAATTTGCAATACTAATTAATCCATTAAATGACTGAAATACTGTCACTTTAAATGTAAAATTAATTATATAATAAAAATATTTATGTAATTATTTAATACGTTATAGTATTTTGGTTGTTAATTGATTTAGTGCATATATATTTAGGGGGTGTATTGGATTATGATTTTAAAATATTTTTTGTGATAAAAAATCTTATGGATTTTAAAAGATTATTTAGAATTGGAGGGACTATAAAGACTTTTTTAAAAGACTTTTTACAATCAAGATTTCATAAGATTGGATTTTGAAGGATTTTAATAGAATTTATAAGATTTTTAAAAATCATATAAATTTTTAACAAATATTCAAAATTATAAGAGTCAATAAAAAATAACAAAGAAATGCAAAGAAATTAATAAAAAAATGTAAACCCAATATAATTTTCTTAATCAGTGAAACATAATATAATTTTTAACAAACATTCAAAATATTATGCAACGACTCTCCATATATCTAAAGTTATACTAGTCCTCCACGCATTAACATTTTCTCGTTCTTACTCTTGGGTTTGACCAATGGGTTGAAAATTATCTTTTTCATTTGGTATCAGAGCTATGCATAAATGATTATAAGACCCAATTTTTTAATTATTAAAATAATTCTAAATTTGCATATAGAACCTAAATTTCATGATAACGTTTCGTTTGAAACTTTTTGAAATTGATCTTGAAAACCTTGGAGTTTTTGTTTTACATAAAAAAAAGTAACAATTAAGAGCACGTTACACCCAAATAAACGCACTCATTAAACTACCCATAACTGACCCGTTACGACTCATAAAACATATTTAGTGCCCACATGGCCGTTACGTCAACCTTAAAAAACTTTTATTTTATAACGGACAAAACTCTAGCATTCCCTCCCTCAAACTGATGTTTGCTAACAATCAGTTTAAAGTATACAGACACCTAATAATCTTCTTAACTTCACAAATGACTCTATCTTGAGGCTTTCGTGAATATATATCATATGCATATTTTCATTGATTATTCTAAAATTTTTTGAAATACACACCAATAGAAAATTCATTAAAATCGTTAGATTTTTTAATACCACAATATTATTTTTTCATTGTCTAAAATCTTGATTGAATACCAACGGAATTTGATGGACTCTAAAATAATCTTTTAAAATCCTAATCGAATACATTTGACTTTTTTCAATTCATTAAAATCTTAACTGAATATGCCAATGGATTTTTTTGTCCAAAAATAATCCATTAAAATCCTTTGAAATCTTAATCCAATAACACCTCCGTTAATTTGAAATGATTTGTTTTAAAAAAGTAAAAATTGTATCAATTTTATTTTGATTATAAAGTTTTATTTTAAAATGTATTTGAATAAATATTTAGAAAATTGATTTTATGATATATTTTTTAGGATACGATATTATGCGTATCTATTTTTGTGTTTACTTTACCTACTTTTCTTTGAGACCATTAGAGGAAAGAGAAAGGGTGAAGATTAATCGATACATTAATATCTTATCCCATATTTAAAAAAAATAAATTTGATTGTTAACTTTTTAGATATGTTGAAGTAGATTCTATTGGGGAGAAGTTAGTGAGGAGAATATCGGTCAGCGAAAAGTAGCATGCACGTTAATATCAGAGGGTTTTCTGTAGTCAACCACGTGCATAGATGCATCAAAGTTCGTATAAATCAGAGATGAGAAAAAAGCGAATTGCTTAGGCGAGATAGTCCTATATATAGAGGGAAAGAGACACAATTTGCTTGCATTGGATCCTTCGCCAAAGTGGGTGCATGATTCAAAGCCTCTCTTTCCTTTCCATTCTCCACCTCCACCACCTTCTCTCTCTCATATAGCTACAAATCATAATTCTTTCTACGATTCTCATCTCTCCAGCTAGTTACATATCCACTATCCATCATCCCTTAATTACTATTTCGTTTTCTTTATTCTTGTCGTTTTGCTTCATGGGTATCTCCTCAAATCTTGAAGTGTTTCTCCCTGAGAAACATGATCCGAGACTCAGTTCGTTGGTTAGGAAACAGGATCAAGAAGATCGTCAACATCAAGATCAGAAGCAACAACAGCAAAACGCTATTACCGTTCCAGATCTGCTCGAGGAACCTTTGGGTTTGAAGCTCAAGATTCCGTCTTACAAGGAGTTGGAGCGAGAGAAAGAAGATTCAAACGACGGGTTCAAGACTCCAACATCTTCGGAACACAAAATCCAAGCGAACCTGCCATGCCCTCCTGCACCCAGAAAGCAAAAAACATTGCCATCCACGAAACGAAAAGATTATCGCAGCTCCCAAGAGATTGAATCTTTGTTTTCCACTCCGTTTGCGGTGGATCTTGGCGATGGCGGCGGTGAGAATAAAAGGGTCAAACTGTTCAAGGAATGATAAGCATGGTGGCTACAAAAAAATAGGAGTGGATGGATATTAAAAAGTGCCAAATACCTATTTCGTGAGTGTTGGGGAAGGGATACCTACCTCTTTCCCTTGCTTTTCGACATGATTCTTTAACCCGCGACCTGACACATCACCGCAAGCAAGCTTACCACTGAGCCGGCCCTTCATTGAGCCATAAAAATATGTTTCTTGTTCATTTTTTTTTTTAAGTAGCTTGTTTCTTGTTCATTAACTATTACGTATTGGGTTGTAGACATTTTCCTTTAATTTAATTTAAATAATGGTGGCTTGCATTGCATCGTTTAACACCTATATAAGAAATATACTTTTATTCTATTTCACTACTACACATGGTGGTCTTGGATATACCTTTAAATTTCAAGCCTGATGTACTTTAACTATGAATTTTAATTTTTTTGGTTACCCTTAATTAATTTGTATGATGAAATAGATATAGGATCTCTCTGCATCTTGTTTTGAAGATGAAAACGGGAAGGTAGAATCTGATTTCAATTGATGGATAGCATTAGGGTAAGGAAGGGAATTAGGTCTTTGGATTCTTAAACTAATTGGTGACTCTGACAGTCACTTATATTCTCTTTCTCTTTTTTATTGGTTCGGATATAGCATCATTGCATTGACTTTGTTTGTTTAAGAAGCTGAAATAATTCGGATATGGAAATGGGGTGCATTGACTTTCGCAAGAGAAGCGGACATACCCTGCTCCTCAATCGATTCGTCCCGTTGAGTGCGCAAACCCATGCGGACCCAAGATTATATACCCTTCAATGACACAAAACAGGGAACAAAAGCAGGCGTTATCGCAAACTTCTCAACTCATGGCATCCGTAACTTCGTAATAAAGTTGCCTAAAACATAAAGTTGCTTGCACAGTTGACGAATTCAAGTGTGAGCGGGCACAGCTAGAAGAGTCTTTATTATCGACGGAATTTATTAATTTTGTTGAAATTTCGTTAAAGATTTTTGACGGAAAAAGGGATTCTGTCGACAATTATTAAAAAAATAAAAGAAAAAGAAATTAAATTTTATGGATCTTTCTACGAAATTTCGATTTTGTTGAAGATTTTCGAAGAAAAAGGGATTCCGTCGAAAAGTTTTGAAAAAAATAAAAGAAAAATAAATTAGATTTTGTGGATCTTTCGACGGAATTTGGATTCCATCGAAGATTTTCGACTAAAAAGGGATTCCGTCGAAAACTTTTGAAAAAAATAAAAGAAAAAGAAAATAAATTTTGTGAACTTTTCGACGGAATTTAGGAAAACAAATTAATTGGATTGATTGACCAAAATTAAGGAAATTAATTAATTAAATTAATTGTCTGAAATTTGGGAAACCAATCAATTGGATTGATTGGATAAAAATAAGGAAACCAATTAATTGTATTGATTGTATAAAATTAGGAAAATTACCCAATAAGATTGGAATTTGATGAAGGCGCTGATTACACCTATAGATGGAAATTAACACCTTATACTCAAATCAATATCATAATAAATGGAAATCAACACCTTATACTCAAATCAATACCATAATATATAGATGGAAATTAACATTATAAAATTATTATTTTTCTTTTCCTCATTTTACCTTTTTTCATTTTTTTTTGTTTCTTACATATCAATGACTTTATTATATTTATTATTTTTTAATTAAATTATTTTTAGCACAAAATTAAATTTGTAAAGGAAATTTAATCATAATTCATTATTTTTTAATTGAAAACTATTTTTATATATATTAATCACTTTTTGTCATTTCCTTGCTTCTCCCTTTTTCTTCTTGCTTTCCCTTTTTGACAGGCTAATAGGCTCCGGTTTATTCATTTGAATTAGTGCGTTTCTGATGTGGGTTTTTCACCGACACATTGACCATGCCTTTCTCCAAACCAAAACAACAGTGATAGTTTTCTACATATGTCTCAAAACTTATCACTATTAAATTTGAGTATTTGGTGAAGTGAAATATTGTATGTGTTGGAATAGAAGGATTGTGTATTGATATAAAATTCAAAAAGGACTTAGAGAAAATTGGTTCATTGAATTATGAAGTCAGTTTCTATTGTGTATTGATATATTAAGTTTTATTTCATAGTTTTTTAAGGTTACAATATATACTTATTGTACACCTCTAGCTAATTGAATAGGTCTTTTTTTATACTTAGACTAATATATCATATGGACTTTTGTGCATTTAATGTATTGATTAAAGAGATTTGATTTTGACATGTTATTTACTTAGATTATATTTTTTTATCAAGAATACAAAAAATTGATATTGATTTTGTATAGAGGAATAAAAAAAAAAAATTTCGACGGAATTTGTTTTCCGTTGAAAATATTTATATCTATTTTTAACGGAAATTCTTTGATTTTTCGTGGAAATTTTCAACGGAATTTTTTTTTCGTCAAAAATCACAACAACAATTTTTGACGAAATTTTATTGATTTTCCGTCGAATTTTTTTGACGAAATTTAATTTCCGTCGAAAACCACAACAACAATTTTCGACGGAATTCTATTGATTTTCCGTAGAAAATTTTCGACGGAATTTGTTTTCTTTCGAAAATCTTTACATCAGTTTTCGACGGAAAATAATTGATTTTCCGTCGAAAACATCACAACAATTTTCGACGGAATTTTATTTATTTTTCCGTCGAAAATTTTCGACGGAATCGTTAATTCCGTCGAAAATTTCATTTCCAACGAAGAGATACACCACGGATTCATTTCAATCGAAAACTTCATTTTTGACGGAATTTTTCCGTTGAAAAAAAAGCATTTTTTAGTAGTGGGGTGATCGAAGTCCCACAATGTTGGTTAAGAATGGTGGAATGAGTGAGCAATATATAAGTAAAAGGATCCATGCAGTTAATGTCTTAAGGCTCATTTGGAAAACAGAATAGGATAGAAATTAATAGCACATGAGGGCTGTATAAAAATAAAAGTTAACAAAAAACCCTTTTTAATAGAATTTCATATGATATTTTAATAGCATACTTTTTTTTGTACTTATTTATACATTATATCTTATTTTAGATTATCAAAAAATATAAAAGTCATATTTTTAAATAAAATATATTAAAATACATAAATAACTTGAAAAAATTTTAAATTATTAAAAATTATATCCTCACCAAATAAATTTTTAAAAGTTAAGTTTTAATATTGGTAGCCGGTGGCCAGTGACCGTGGTGGGTGGTTGCAGCATCAGCTGATGCGGTGGGTGACCTATTAAATTGGTGGTGGTATTAGTTATGGGGCAGGTGGTAATGGCTGGTGGTGATAGCGCTGGTAGTAATCGGTGACAATTGTGGTGATTGATTGATGGCGGTGATGGTGGGTACCTGGTTGTTACGAGTGCCGATGGCCAGTGGCAACAAAAATAATAATGGTAGTTATTGGTGCGATGGTTACAGGTGAAGGTGGTGGTGGCAGCGTCAACATTGATAGGTAGTGGTGGTGGTCGTGTCGACACTAACATGTGGCAATTGTGGTGGCTAATTATTGGTGGTGGATGGTAGTAGCAGCGGTAGTGACAGTCGGTGCTTGGCGGTTAAGGGTGGTGGCTGGTTAGTTGTGGCGGCAGTGGTAGCGATGGTGATGGTGGTGAGTGGAGGCAATTTGGGGGCAAACCGGTAGTGGAGGTGGTGGTTGGTCGTAGCTAATGACCATGGTAGCGGCTAGTAGCTCATAGCAACGGGTTGGTGGCAAAGGCTGACCCTCACGTGTCCAATAATGTTCATAGGGAAAAAGTATAGGGCTATATTTGGAATGAGAGGGATAAGATCTATGCTATCCTATCCATTCCTAACCTGAGTTCCCCGTTAAGATAACTTCTCATATTTGAGACATAGTAAAATAAGCTAACATGATAAGGTTATCATATCCTATTGGTTTACTAAACAATGGATAAGGGCACGATATGATAACATATCCTATCCTATCTTTCTTATCCTGTCCACCAAACTGATAAAAAAGATAGAATATGATATGTTATCATATCATGCCCTTATCCATTGTTTGGTAACCAATACGATATAATAATCTTATCTTGTTGAATCATTTTATCATGTCTGCAATAGTAAACTATTCTAGCCAGTACTTGGGTTAGGAATAGATAGGATAGAATAGCAAATATCACATCCCTCTCATTCCAAATACAGCATATGATATTCCCCTATGAACACTACTAGGCACGTGAGAGGTCAACCCTTGCCACCACCATCGCCGCCTCTGCCAACCATCAGCTACCTCTACCATCCATTACTGCCACCTCCATCACCCTTAGCCATCACAATGAGCTACCAGCTGCCACCATTGTCTCCGGCTACATCCAACCACAACCACCGATCAACCCCTATAATTGCCCCCACTCACCACCATTACCATCGCTACCACTACCACCCCTAAACACCAAGCACCAATTATCACCGTCAACACTACCACCATCCGCCGCCATCAATTAGCCACCATGAGCGTCGACGTCACCACCACCCTCACATACCACCATCGCAACATCAACTACCACCATCACCGTTGTTGCCACTGGTCACCGGCACCAACCATCACCGCATCAATCAATCACCACAATTGTCACCAATTATTACCGGTGTTATCCCCACCACCTATTGCCACCTACCCCCACAACTAATATCCCTACCAATCCAATCCGTCAACCACTGCACTTGCTACCGCCGCTACCATGCACCCACCACTGTCACTAGCCACCTGCCACCAATATTGTCAATAAATTTAAAACTTAATACCCCCACCAATATTTTTGGTGATGATATAGTTTTTAATATTTTTAAATTTTTTGAAAGTTATTTAAGTATTTTAATATATTTTATTTATAATTATGACTTTTAAATTTTTAATAATTTAAAATAAGAAATAATGTGTAAATAAGTAAAAAAAACAATAGTTAAAAAATCAATTTTCAAATATCATATGAAATTCTACTAAACGGATATTTCTGTCATATTATGACACTATGTTTGCCTCAAATATTGGATAAGATAACATTATCCTACCAGGTTACTTATCTAGTGCACTTCAAATATAGGATAATATATGAGCTTATCAGTCTCATATCATATCTTACTCTTATCGAGCCCTCATATTCTATCTATTCCTATCATATCTTATCCATCAAACGAGTCTTTAAGGTTTTGGGTTTGATTGTGGTGTTTAAGCCCACTTAATGTCGTTGTTCACTTAGCCTATGGATGATGGTCTCTCCCTGTCATGAGCTCCTCCTGCTAGGCCTAGTAAGTGAACATCATATAAGTGGAAAGACCCATATATCTTAAGAAAGAATCGATGGCCCAAAACTTTTGGTATTATATATATATATATATATATATATATATGAGAGAGAGAATGGATGAAAGAATTTCACCCTTTAATTCAAAGTATGTGAGATTTTTCTATTATATATTTTTTTTGCACACACGCGCGTGTGTTCGCACACATTGTAAATATTTATATTAAACCAAATTTTATAAGTTCCCAATTGAGTTGCTATACAACTTTAAAAAAATTTAGTTTGGTTTATGTAACTTAAAACACCTTAGACCACCATTAGAAGTTATTGGCAAATAATTAATGTGCAGATGTAGCAAGCGCTCTAAATAATTAATGTTGTTGACGGGGCAGTTTGACTTCCTCCAAAGTATCTCTAAAGTTGTGTTTTGATGAAGTATTTTAAAATCTAATGGAATTTAAAATTTATAGGAATTGAATTGACAATTCAATGTCTACCATTTGCGAAAAAGAAAAACAAAACAAAATAAAATAAAATTGTTTCGTAGTAGTTATCTTGAAATTCAACAACTTAAGGAAGGCTCTTTGAAATTTGTAAGATTAACGGTCCAAATCGTTATATTTGTTGAATGCAAATGGCGAAATTTCGTAGAAAAAAATGGAGAAGATATCAGTTTTGCAAACTTTGCTGCAGCCAGCAAGAGAATAAAATCTTCACCGAATTAGAGAAAATCATCATAAAAGGTGTGAAACCTACATTCAATAACTGTCCCACCGCTACGAAAGCAATTAAGAGCTCCCTGAAAAATAAAAAATGGTGAAAAACAATAGGGGTAGAGAAATATGAACAAGGCAGGAATAGCATTACCAAATCGTACCTAATACTTCCTAAACAGTGAGAGACATTCCCATAGCTTGAAACTTCAAAAGCTCGCCCGAAAAAGAAAAAAATAAAAAATAGTAGATTGGCGCAGTGTGAGCTTGACTCGTGGATAGTCAAGCGATCAAGAGAATGACGCAAACAGGAGATAGAGCGCGCGGATAATATTTACTTACCATTCAGACCCTCTTTCTCTTCCATTGGATCCACTCACAAGCTTCGCATCAATGCTCCTATTAAGGTATTTCCTCCTCACAACCGTCGTTCCCCAGTTGTTGTTGCTGTCTCCGATGTTGTCAAGGAGAAAAAGCTCAAATCAACGGCCAATCTGGTACCCTTTTGCCTCTCTTTTTTTTAATAGGAATTATCACAAATCATCAAGCTTCTCAAGAAAAAAGACTCTGTAGTGAGCACCTACCGGATCATGTTCATGCACTGAGTAATGGGTATACAAAACAAAGAGGTTATTTTGTTCTTCTTCTTCACACCTCAGCTTTCAGTTCCCCAAGGAACCATGAATTCCATATTTTCGATAGATTAATTTTGTTGGTTGCCATCCATTACTTCAAACGTAAAAGCAAAATACTGGACAATTCTTTACCAGGGTAAATGTTGCTTTATGTGGTACCAACTACCAAACATGGCAAACCCAAATGTCCGACGTTGCTATCCCAGGTAAGTAAATATTATCCGCGTACCAAACGGTTCCTTAAGACTTTGAACTAATAAAGTTTATGCTTAAAAGAAAAAGAGAGACAGAACAGTGGGCTAAAGTTTAAGGTTTTAATTGTAGGGGTTGGTTGAGTTGGGCTATCTTTACCTTTTTCGTTTAATCTTCTTATTTATTTTTATTTTTTGGTGAAATCTTCTTATTTTCTATTTTTATTTTTACTTGACCTGAATCACCCACCCATGAAGAAAAAAAATTCCTAACTTTATGTCTACAATTGCAGAAAATTGCAACCAAACAAGTCCGCTATTGGGGTGAGGAATGGAAGTGACACAATTCTCCTCTTCACTCGTTATTTTTATATATTTGCTCTCTTTTTTCTTAAAATTTAATGGAAAAGGCTTTAAAAGGCACATAGTATATAGTTATAACATGGAAAAATTATTTTTTTTCTCTCCTCAATCATTTCAGCTAACATGGAGAGAGAGAGAAAAATAACTTTTTATATTATAACTATGTACTACCCATAGAAATTAAATTGGCAAAACTTGTGTCCTTTTAAAAATACATAGAGTTGATCCAAAACATATATAAAAACATAGGCCAATTATTAGGGTGCTACGAAGTCTATTTTTTCACTATTCCTTCTTTGTGCAATTTTGCATTGTGGCTACTAGCTAGGCAATGGTGGTAGCGTGTTGGTTAGGCGATGGCAGTGATGGTTTACGACTATAGGTTTGTTGGAAGTGTTTTTTTAAGTTAACATTGGTGCAAAGAGGAGTGGATTGGATATAGAAATTAGCATGGAATTTTAGGGCTTAGTTAAGGTTTGTAAGGAACTTTCGATTTTTGGGTGTTTGTTTTAGAACTTACAGAAGTGGTTCTTTGTTTTGTGCAAAAGCCAAAATGGTTGAATGTGATGCCCTAGTTTAGTATATATTCTGATTCGATGAAATTTTTAGGGTTGGAGTGAAAGATAATGAAATAACAAAGAGAAAGAAAGAATTGTTTAATCTGAATGAATTGCATCGATTATGATTGAATGTAATGTTTACACAATGACACAGTATTTATACTAATATAGCCACAGATTGGGCTCTTGGGCTTTAGAAGGAAAGCCCAATAGGATATAGATCCTTTCATCCCCCCTCAAGCTGAGAAGGCTTGAATTCTAAGACTCGAAGCTTGAACTTAAAATCCATAAATTTGGTAGACGCAACAGCTTTGGTGAGCCCATCGGCAATTTGTGCAGAAGCTGGTACATGATGAATGGAAACAGTGTGAGTGTTGACTTTTTCCCGGACAAAATGAAGATTGAGCTCAAAGTGTTTGGTCCTTGAGTGAAAAATCGGATTTGCTGAGAGCATTACAGCGGAAAGATTATCACAATAAACTGTTGGAGATTGAGGTATGCGAACACTGAGCTCAGAAAGAAGTGATTGGATCCATGTAAGTTCAGCAATGGTTGCAGCTAAGCACCTGTACTCTGCCTCTGTACTGGATCTGCTTACAACCGGTTGTTTCTTTGAAGACCAGGAGATGAGGTTGTTGCCAAAGAAGATGCAAAAGCCACTAGTGGAGCGACGATCATCGATATCAGATCCCCAGTCTGAATCACAGTAAGCTGCAAGATGAAAGTGCTTGGAAGGTTGAATAGTGAGTCCATGTGATGAAGTTCCACTGAGGTAACGAAAGATCCTTTTAACAGCTTTCCAGTGAGTATCTAAAGGATGATGCATATACTGACAAACCTTGTTAACAGAAAAGGTGATGTCTGGTCTGGTTAGTGTTGCATATTGGAGAGCACCCACTACTAAGCGATATTGTGTAGGATCTGGATGTGGTGAGCCATGATGAGCTGAAAGCTTACATGTTGAAACCATTGGTGTGGGCATTGGTTTACATCCCTGCATGTTTGCCTTTTTGAGAAGATCCATAATATATTTGGATTGACTGAGATGATATCCTTCAGTTGAAGTCTTCTGAGCTTCAATGCCTAAGAAGTAGTGCAGGTGACCAAGATCTTTCAAAGGAAATTTTTCATTGAGAGTACGAATGAGAGTTGTAACTGCAGTTGGAGAGGAACCAGTGACTAAGATGTCATCGACATAGACAAGGACATAAAGAGTAGTGGTGCTGGTTGTTTGGAGAAACAAGGAGCTACCACACTTGGCAGAGGTAAATCCCAGATGATGGAGAGTAGTGGAAAGCTTATCAAACCAAGCACGTGGAGCTTGTTTCAGGCCATAGATTGCCTTGTGAAGACGACAGACAAGAGTTTTATCAGTGTGATGAAAGCCAGAGGGTTGTTGCATGAATACTTCCTCTGTGAGATCACCATTCAAAAAGGCGTTGTTAATGTCCAATTGGTGAATTGGCCAATTTCTGGAGAGAGCTAGAGTAAGAATGATTCGTATGGTGGTAGCTTTCACCACTGGACTGAAGGTTTCTTGGTAATCGAAGCCTTCTTGTTGATGATAGCCTTTTGCAACAAGGCGAGCTTTATGCTTCAAAATGCTGCCATCTGGATTGTACTTGGTCCTATAGACCCACTTGCAACCAATAGGGGTCCTTCCTGGTGGTAAAGGGACAAGCTTCCAAGTGTTGTTGTGGATCAGTGCCTGATGTTCTTCGTGCATAGCCTTGAGCCA
This sequence comes from Gastrolobium villosum, assembly GCA_032173675.1. NCBI lineage: Eukaryota > Viridiplantae > Streptophyta > Magnoliopsida > Fabales > Fabaceae > Gastrolobium > Gastrolobium villosum. Next base: position 138,148 of record JAVKPL010009012.1, on the reverse strand, counting down.
GTGAGGTTGAGCAAGAGCTTGGGAAACACTGCTTGGTTCAATAGTTGTATGGTGAGCTTTCGGTTTGTAAATGCCTGCTTTGCCTCTGGTTATCATGGAATGAGCATTCTGCAGTGGTGTTGCCCGAACAGTAGAAGAGCTGCTTGTGTGAGTTGGTAAGGGAGTGGTGGACCTGCATTCTGTATTAGGAGAAATAGCAATAGAAGAAACAGTAGAAACAGGTACAACAGTTCTAGGTGGAGTGTGATCAGCATAAGAGGGGTTAGAAATAATAGGAATATTGGGAGGTGGTGGAGGAGTGGTGTCAGGAGAAATATGGGAGAGTCTTTCTTTGTAAGGAAAATGTGTTTCATCAAAAAGGGCATGCCTAGCAATAATAACCTGATTAGAAGAAGTAAGGCATTTGTAACCTTTGTGTCTTGGACTATAACCTATAAAGATACATTGTGCAGATCGAAAATTAATTTTGTTTTTATTATAGGGTCTAAGATAGGGGTAACAAGCACACCCAAAGGTCTTGAGGAAGTTATAATCCGGAAGCTTATGATGGAGGACTTCAAAAGGGGATTTATTGAGGAGGGTTGGTGTAGGCAATTGATTGATGACATAGGCTGCTGTATGAAAAGCATTATCCCAAAATTCAGTAGGTAGATGTGAGCTAGCTAGAAGTGCTAATCCACATTCTACAATGTGCATATGCTTTCTTTCAGGTTTGCCGTTCTGTTGATGTGTATAAGGACATGTAAGTCTATGTATGATGCCATGTTCCTGCAAGTAGGGAGTAAACTTAAGAAACTCCTTGGCATTGTCAGTTTGCAAGGCTTTAATTTTGGTATTGAGTTGCAATTCTGCCATAGATTTAAAGATGAGGAATATATCAAAGGCTTGGGATTTAGCTTTCATGGGATAAAACCAAGTGAAATTGGAGAAGGCATCCACAAAAATAATATAGTATTTAGATCCAGTTCTGCTATCCATGGGTGCTGGTCCCCAAATGTCAGTTAGAATGAGTTCAAGAGGAGATGTATACACAGTATCAGTAGCAGGTAAATGTAATTGATGCATTTTGGCCATACAGCAAGCACAACAAAGACTTTGATTATTTTTGTATATAAAGGGAATGTTACATTGCCTAAGTACCTTTGTAACAGTTGGAAAGGAAGCATGAGCAAGTCTAGAATGCCAAAGATTTAAGGTATTATTTTTGGAGACATTATTACATGAAATAAAATTGCTAGAATATTGAGATGCAGTATCAAAGTGTGATGGAGCTATAGGAGTGCTGCAATTTGAGATTGGTGCTCCATCAAAAACATATAAGCCATTCCTAAGTGTCCCTTGGAGAAGGATCTCCTTGGTATCCTGAGATTTGACATAACAAGCATTAGCATCAAATTCAAATAGAACATTGTAATCTTTAGCAAATTGTGAGACACTTAGTAAATTCTTGGATAAACCTGGAACATGTAAAATATTAGAAAGAGTAAAAGATAAAGATGATAATGATGAGTGTAGAGTGGAGTGTCCTGTGTGTGCAATTGTAAGATTAGTACCATTTCCAATTTGAACTGTTTCTGAACCATAATATGGTGTCTTGTGAATCAGGTTGTTGGAGTCAGGAGTGAAGTGGTGTGTGGCTCCAGAATCAGGGTACCAACTGGAATCAACAGTGGGATGATAGTCACTAGTTGCATCAGTAGGCTGGGAAGAGGCATGATTATTTCTGATAGCCATGTGCAATTGTGGAGCATTAGCAGGAGAGGCATTGCTGTTGATGTTAGGATTATAGGGGCTTTGAAAGTTTTGGTTGAACCTATGATAACATTCCCAGCCCATGTGACCAAATTTGCCACAGACTTGGCATTGTTGTCTATTGCCATTGCTCCTTCCACTACCTCGATGTGATCTGCCACCTCTGTAAGTATTAAATCTGCCTCTGTTGTAGTTGAAGTTGCCTCTATTTGGTGCTGCAAAAGTGGTGTTCTGCCTTCTGAAATTAGATTGTGTCATGTTGGCTTGTAGGGCAACAGATTCAGTGATCTTTTTGTGTTTATCGAGCCTTTGTTCTTGAGCCATAAGCAAGGCTTCAATTTCCCCCACAGTATAGGGGTCTGTTCTAGAAAGAACTGATGTGACAAACGGATCATAATCCTCATTTAAGCCATCGAGGATTGCATCAATATGATCTTCGGAACTAATAGGAGAACCTGATGCAACCAAGGAGTCAACAATCTTCTTGATGTGCAACAGGTATTGGGAAACATTTGTTTCTTTCTTGATGTTCTTGAGTTGAATCTTTAATTGCTTGATTCTTGCTCTTGTTTGAGAGGCAAAGAATTCTTCAAGCTTCTGCCAAACCTGGAAGGAATTGGAGCAGCCTACCATGCGGGTATAGATGGTTTCTGACATTGATGAGAGAAGCCATGAAAGGAGAAGTTGATCTTGCTGAATGTCTGTGGAGACTTCTTCTTCTGATGCAGTTTTTGGATCTGTTTTTGCTGATGTGCCTGTCTTTTCTGCATCTTGTGAGGAATCTGGGTTTGTTGCGTTGAAAGACTTTGCAGTGGTGGCTTGAGTTTCTTGATTGATAAATCTGGTCAAATTGTACCCTTTGATCGTTGCAAGTGCTTGCTGCTTCCATGGCAAGAAATTGTCTTCGTCAAGCTTGAAAGATACTGGGTTGTTAAATGATTGAACTGAATTGCGCTTATCGGTCTCCATAGATCATAAGCTCTTGATACCATGAAAGATAATGAAATAACAAAGAGAAAGAAAAAATTGTTTAATCTGAATGAATTGCATCGATTATGATTGAATGTAATGTTTACAAATGACACAGTATTTATACTAATATAGCCACAGATTGGGCTCTTGGGCTTTAGAAGGAAAGCCCAATAGGATATAGATCCTTTCATGGAGTTGTACAGAAATTGATATCCAATAATAAACCAATATGCACTTTCTCTTCTGCAAAATAAAATAGTTGATGCAACTTAACTTAGAAGAAAGTGAAAAAACTGACATGTGCAGCGTAACAAAGAAGAGAAAGAAAAAAAGGAATGTGTGAAATAGACACTTGACAGGACAACGCTATCTTCTAAGGAATGGAATGCTGCAATTGCAAGGAAACGATAGAAACTAGGCGGTTTTGACCCCAAGGGTTGTTGTTAATTAATGTCATCACTTCAGTAATAAGTCTTGTCATCTAGCGTCGATGATTTTCATGTATCAATTCAAAATGATTTTCGTTTGCAGCTCTTACGATTTAATTCGGGTCAATATATATCAACCGATATAATACCACAACTGAGATGTTTTACAACCTTGAGTTACACTTCGTTTTGGTTTGTGTTGTTTCTGTTAGTCTGTGTTTGTTTTTTATCTACAGCCTCTACAGTTTAATTAATATAAATCCTTTTACTTTTGCTATCTTATCTCTTCATAAAATATTTTCTAATAAATTCTCTTAATATTTAATAAAAAAAATCTTGTTTGTGTTTGTTATCCATTTAAATGTTGGGTAAAGGATTTTCTCATAAATAGAGATAAGTTATCATCGGTGAATACAAAACAATGTCATTTTATGACGAAAATCAATGTGTTTTTATAATTTTAATTTATTACAACGTTATATTAGTTCTTATTAGGGTTCGTTTTTTTCTGCAGTAAGCCAATGCGACGTCGTTTTGGGGCGGCGGAAATCATGGTGTTTTTATAATTCTAATTTATTTCAGGGTTATAATAGTTTTTATATTTATAATTTTTTAAGATTTCAATACCAAAACGACGTCATTTTGGGAATAAATGCAGATAACTTATCTGCATTAACTGCAGAAACATTTTTTCCTTCTTATTATTATAATATTTTAATCTTACAACCTCAAAATAATATCATTTTGGGCTCATTAAAAATAATTTTATCTTCGGTGAGAGAAAAATATTTTTCCCTTAAATGTTTTCCTTTTCTTACTTTATAAATGTTTCTGTTTATTTGTCTCTATTTGTTATCCCTTTTTTTTTTTGGTGAAAATTTTTGTTATCCTTTTTCTTTAGTGTCTCTTGTACGCATAGTTGACCAATAAAACAAAATCTTGCACACATGGGCTCACAGCAACAGCCCTTGCCAAGTGGGCTCTTTAGCTAAGCATAGCACTCGGTATTGTTTCAGTCCAATTTTTTGGGTTTTGGGCCTTTTCTGGATCCGACAAGGCCCACCATGCAACCAAAGTAACGAGAAAGAATCCACGCAGATGTAGCAGATTTCCAGTTGTGACATTTTGAAATTGACAGCATTGTAGATCAAACTCTACTTTTGTCATTTGGATGCAAACTAATTATGATATATATACGATGTTAGAGTTTAATCTGTGTGGGACAGATTCACACACCCTGCAATCCTACGTATACTTACATAGATTAATCAGAATCGGTCATCATGCACGAATTTGAATAATATGTTTGCAAATTACAAGTAATTGTTCATAAACAGATGTAACTTATTCGTTTTTATTCCTTTATGCATCAAACAATATTTTAAAACTTCGGCTATAAACTACTACGGGCTATGCATTGTTGCTTTGAAGTCTATCAACTGGGGGAAAATCTGCTAGAAATTTTAGGCCCATTAGAAAAAAAATGCATTGATCGGACTTTAGCCTCAATTTATTGCTCACATATAAATAATAATTATTTTTAAATCATAGAATTACTTGACAATGATAAAGAACTCACGCCTGCTAAAGCATAAGAATTACATTCATGCGTGTATGAATGAGAGAAACCATTTCCATTCTTTATATGCATAGAGTAAAATCATATAATCTCAATAATGCGAGGACGGTGGTATATATGAAGTGAAAATATAAGCCAATATGAGTTTTATTTTTTGTCATGAAAACTTCATCATAAAACTTACTAATCAACACAATCAACATAAACTTAAATGTTTATATTTATCTAATGACAAAATAAACCACAACGAAGTTATAATAATAAATGCCTTATAATATTTGATATTCCATTAATACAAAATATATTGCTGCAAATTTATTTTCAGAGAAAAGGGCAGAACAGCTTAATTAGCAACGGAGAAGAAATTAAGATCAATCAAAATCAATTAGTCAAACAAATTTATCAATCAACTGGGTCATTGAATTACCTTTTTGTCTTTTTCATAAATGTGCCTCGTTGGAGCATCTCAAACGATTAAACTTTACAGTATGCCATTGCCAGGCGAAGGATAGATAATTGACTTTTGTTTATTGGTTTTGAAATTGATTATTATTGACATAATGGGAGCCTGTATATCCAATTGGTTACAGAAAATCAATTTCATCAATTACAAGGGCCATTGGACCATTTTCAGTGTGCATATAGTCTGCAGAAACAGTGTAGTGCTTTTGTTAAAGTAGAAACACCTATCGATCTTTGAGCATGTTTTTTTAGAAAGTGACAGTGGACATTTTGGACATTTGTAATTGTCTTTATAACATAACTCAAAAAATATTTCTCCTTTCAGCACTTTTCATATGATCCTTGCTCACTATGAATCGTTCACAAATTACTGAGGCACTTTTGCTCGTTATTAAAAAAAAAATACCCTCGACATCATCTTTTTCCCCTTCTACCCATTAAGTGATTAGGTCCTTCTCCACGGAACATTGAATGTACTGCCACCTTCTTTTAATGTAATATATCTGAATGCTACGAAGTATTTTTTTTTTTCAAACCGCCACGGTATCATAGTCGCTGAGTAGTCAGCTACTATGGACTGGACACGTATCACGTTCGCAGTGGCTGGACATTCAACTCAATTAACCCAAAGTGGCTGAGGTAGTCAGCCAATCAGACCTTCCAACTGCTGGAGGAGTGACACATGTCCCATTCATAGTAACTGACTATTCAATAACTATGGTACCGTGATAGTTTGAAGAAGAAAAATTTGACTCCGTGATATTCAGATATATTATATTCAAGAAGGGGGAATACAGTGGATGTCTCCTTCTCCACTCTCCAAATTAAAGAGGGGGAAAAATGTCTCTTGTCCAATACTTAAATAAACAAGTGCAGCTTCGGATGAAGGATGAAGGCTTCGTAAGTGTTTCTCTTATTTTGTGGTTACATGCTGAGTTCTAGTTTTATGTAATCTTGCTCGAAAATAGAAAGAGCATTGAATTGTCGTTCCTAGAAAGAGGGCAACCCAGTGATATTGAACGAGTTTTAAACATGAGCCTTTAGCAATTAGTGAAGAGGACATAATAATTGTGTTTCTTTTTCTAGTCAACGGAACCACAGAAAAAGCCGACAATTTCTCTTGATGATAAACATTCTCAATCATTATATATGCGTATTCTTTTTCCACTCGCTCTCTTGTTCTCATGTTTTAATCAGTAGTAGTAATGATCATATTTTAACGTTTGGTTTTTTTTATAATTTTACTTTACACTTTTTTATTTAAATAAGAAAGATAGAACTAGTAGAAAATTATTTCAATTTAATCAATGGTTTCAAATTTAAATCCTTAGCAATGATAAGTAGAACCGGCAAAGTGTGCGGCCGCCCCGCCCCTCTTTTGAAAGTGGGCCGAAAAATTCAGCTCGCCTCGTCCTGTTTGACGGGTTGGCTCGCCAGTCCAAGCCTATTTTATATTGACCCACCTCGGTCCGTCTATGCTCGCTATCGACCCGTTAAAAAATGAGCCACCCCACCCCACCCTACTATTGAGATGGGTTGAAAAACTCAATCCACTCTGCCCCGTTTGACGGGTTGGTCCGCTAAGCCGAGCCCGTTTTACCGGCTCTAATAATAATAATTGGACTAGTTATTTAACCCAATCAATCGATGAATAATATTTAAAAATATATATATATAGGGAAGCTTTTTTTTTATATAAAAAAGGTGTAAAATATAAGTTGAGAAAATATTGTGTCAAAATAACATCATTATTAAATTAGACAACGGTTTTGCCTACGGACCTCTTTATCTCTTATATGTGAAAGTAAAGTTACCCTTTTCACTGTTCTTCATAGACAAAACATTCAGTTTCTACTTGGAGCACAAAACCAAGGGAAAATGACGATGCCTGCAGTGGAATCTGACATCTAAGGTGGCCTTCAGCTGAAAATATTGTAAAACTACATCGCAAGTACTGAGCAAAACATGTCTCAACAGGTACTCTTTTCAATTGCCCTTATTCATTTTTGGAATTTTCATCTCGAATCTTCCTATGGATTCATTTTTTATTTTTTCCTCTGCTATTTTAGTGGTGGGTCTAATGTTTTTTCTTATAATTGCTAAGGTTGTGGGTCTACATTTTTTTGATCGTTATGTCGTTGTTTCTAATGAAGTTGGAGTTTTCTGTAAACCTTTTCTTCTCTTTGATTGATGTTATATAGGTTGAAGGCTGGCCTCTGGGTTTACAACCACTGAATGCGAGGATTGGGATGGCAAGAAAACGTAAAAATTCGGGGTCAATGTCATTTAACACGTTACTTTCTGGTTCCCCATCTTCTTCCACAGATTCTTCATCATCAAATTTAGGCACACAGGTCAGTAAAAAGTTACGTAACTTTTGGTTTTTTTGTTGTTTTCTTTTGGGGTTATATAATGATACATACCTGCGCATCTGCAGTACCAGAATACCATTATACCAGGAGTACCAATGAGCCCTGTTTCTGTCTCTGTAGCAATTACTGAGAGAGGTCATGTGATATGCTGACATGATTAGAATAGAATATATCTCCATTTTCGTCTCTTTGAACTTGTCCTTTACTGCAAATGCATGCATTTGTTATGGCTTAGTTAATCAGATCGTTAGTACTTCAAATATGTTAATAATTTTCTGCATAAATATGAACAGATCAGTACTCACCATGTCATATTTAAAGGCAGTGTCTACTATCACAAGCCTCCACCGCTAGCTTATTCGGGTCATTAAAATATAATATAGGAAGAACATCAAAGTCTAATGGTGATAGATATATATAAAACTATTAATGTAGTATTAACAAACATATATTTTGAGTTGAATTGGTTTTCGGTGTTAGCGATTCGATCCTCACCACCCCAATTTAATTAATGATTAATTAAATCTTGTTGAGTTTATTAGCACAGATAGGCTGACCTGATCCATCATCAACTCAATGGCAGTGGTGGCAGAACCAGCTCATTCATTTAGCTAGGGCCAACAACAAAAATTTAGACGATTCCTAACACTAAATTTTATTCAGAAACTTAGCTACGTTTATTTAACCAAGTTAAAAACATGATTAATTTTTGAATTTTAACCCGGGCCAAGGCCCCACTCTGCCCTTAATTGGCTTCGCCACTGTCCAATGTGTTCTCGTGTAATGGGACGTGTTAGATATATATAAAATCATTAATGTAATTTCTCTCAATTTCTTGATTAAGTTGGTTCTTTACGGCTAGCTTATTTATTAGATTTAAATGACAGCATACAAATTTTTCACGTTGTTAATTTCTTATCTGTTTTTACATTGGAAAAAGTGTTTATACTTTTGAATGACACAACTTACATTCTTTCACTCTCACAAAGAGATGGGACCTACACCTTTATTTATTTTTGTCAACTATCTCTCCTCCCTTATCTATCTCTTTCTCTCTCTTAAAATGACACAACTTTACATCCTTTAAAATGACACACACTTCTCCCTTTTATATTATTATATAATGGTTAATAATCTTTTTAAAAAATTGAATTGAAAATTAACATATATTATTATAGTAGTTTAACAATAATGTCTCGGGTGAGTTTTAATTTCCACAAATTAATTAAGCATGCAACATATATATGATCAGATGATTCAGATGCATATGTCATGGATTACTTTGGTGCTAAAATCCTGCCTTTTTTCATTCAGTCCACTGAGTCTTTTTTCCAAGACAATAGTACTACGTTTGGGAGCCTTATAGGTGTTTCCAGCATTTTAGAGCTATCTAGAAGATCACTAAGAAGAGCAAAAACACAAGTCTTGAAGAGCAAGAAGTCTAATCCCAGCTCATGGTTGTTCTGTCTGTGCTCAAGGAGTAGAGATCCTCATGCTGAGAACAACCCTTCATCCCTTGGTCAATTTCTTGCTCTGGAAAGAAAAACTGCTAATGAAAACAGAAAGAATCAAACCCCTCTTCATGATGAGTTTCCATTGACTCAAACCATTGCTGAGCCAAATTCATTATTTGTGAGTGGCTCCACTGCCCCACACCGATCCATTAGTTCAAGGGAAAATATTGGTACACAGAGAGAAAACAGGGCATCAGGGCACGGCAACAATTGGTTTGGCTCACTTGCAGAGATTTTTTCATGCTTGTGTGGACAAGCTACCCGTGGCTAACTCCTAACCAAGCTTTCACTGTGGCATCTGCCACATATTTTTCATTTATTATATATGGATTATCACATTTCAAAATTTAAAGGAGCAAAGTAAATTTCGCTACGTTATAATTTTTTCCTGTGTATTGATGTATTAATTTTGTTTCCCAATGTTTCAATGTGAAAGAAGTGGTCGTGTAAGTAATAAAGTCTTATATCTTAGTATGAATGAATTAATAATTCATAAATTTAATGTCATAAAATTTTGGATTAAAAACTGTTGTACTTATTGTTGCGAGTGAAAATTTTCTAATAGACTTGTAAGTCAAGTTTGATTCCGGCACATACACAGATTCACTACATATGTGTGAGTTTAGAAATCTATTAAAAAAAAAGGTGTATGAAAGTGGTAAAAAAAATAGCATATGTATTAAGAAAAATGTTTCTTTAATGTCATATTATTCATAACATTTTTACACCACTATATTGAGAGGGGGGGGGGGGGGGGTGTGGATAAAAACAAATGCTCACATGTGATTTTTTTTATTATTATTATAAAATCAAAAAAATAATGTAATATAATTAGTGTATAAATAACATTGTTTAAACGATGCTATTCCCATATGGGGAATAAAAACAAATATATTGACACATCACACATGTTGGATCGGGTCGGGTTGGCAGTTCATTTTTATCAATCCAACTCAGCTCATTTTTAACGGATTACGGGTTGGCTCGTTTTTTGTGAACACTAATTCCCATCCGTTGATATGATGAAGTATATTATGAGAAGATTTTTATAAACATAATGTACAATAAAGGAATCCGGTTAAAGTTTAAACCCAGTGGAGCGTGAAGATTAATTATTTTGTGTTCTCTGGGCCCAAGAGAGATGACAAAACTGTTCAACTGTCAAGAAAAGGACCAATCCTGGATTGAAAAAACACAACGAATCTTGACACGTCATTTATGCGAGAAGAGTATCAATTTCTGAGAACACTATCTCGCTATTGTAATCTGGGATGGATTCATTGACCCATCCTCGATACCTAAATTCTGATAAATATTGAATTTAAATTATTATTATTTTTCACATCAATCATTATTTTTTAACGGTTTATTATATATTTGCTCCTTCTAAAAAATTCAATAAAGTTTGTTGGTGAGTGTGAAAATTTTCTTATGTAATTAATTGAGAACAATAAATGTAATATGATAGATTTGGAGCTAAAAAGTTGGGGAATAAGTTGTTATATAAAAGACTTCAAACCAAAATACATCGATCCTTTACATCAGCGTCAGAGCCCTGACAAAATGCTTAGTTCACAACACCTTTTATACTTTCTCTTTTCTTTTCTTTTTTTTGAATATCCTTTTATACTCTCTCTTGTATTTGGAGTAGAAGAATGCTGTGATTCAAACAACATTCCCCGCGAGGTAATTAAAATATTGATACAACTTTAAATGGCCAATTATTCAAAACAATTTTTTTTTCACCTTTATCTATCAGACCTCAAAGCAGAAGACTTCATTTCTATATCATGCTTGAAGCTTGGGTTGGGACATCCCATTTCTATGTCATGCCGTTAGTCATTTCATTGCAGGATTTCATTTTGGTATTTCCCAAGAAAATATATTAATTGGATTTTATTAATCTCATATTAAAGAAGATAAATTATCTTATGCCATGGAGATAAATTATCTTATGTTGTAGAAATAAATTTATGGATTCCACCACTTGAAAAATAAAAGAAAAAAAATAAAAAGGTGATATAATTATCGAAGGGTGTGTAAGAAAAAAATTTATCACATATAACATAAAAGTAATTTTTTCCATATTAATTATAGGGAAATATGTCTCTCCTGTAGTATGAGAGACAATATTCATCCTACAAATACATAGAAATAAGTGCCTTCTTTTTTTTTTTGTTTATTGTGATGGGACCCACAGTGTTTATGAGTCTGTAACATAAGAGAATGTATCTCCTACGTGAGAAAAATACAAACCCTTAATTATATCATAAAATTTACAAGTTTAATAACAAAAGTTTATAATTTTAAAGAGTTTGTAATTTCTATAATTTATTTAAAACTTTTATAAGCCAGTAACTTTTATTATTACTTTATAAATTTTATTATTTAATTTATAACATTTAACCTATGTAATTCTGAAAAAACATAATACTATATCAAGGTAAACTCCGTCGCCTTAACAAATTTCCAAATCAGATGAAAATTGAGAAAGACGGTTTTCTTATGGCTCTGTATCGACCGCTGAGATTGATAGATCACATGGATTGCTGTATTGGATCAATGACATACGTAACTTTTCCCCTTTTCAAGCATTATTGCTTATCTTGTACCTGACACGTTTCCACTCAGATTAATGTGAATCTGCAACCACTTTGATTTGGATCCAAATGGGAAGATTACGAGATTCATAACTAGACAAACTATCGCCTATGAATTCAACGATTTTTTTTTTCAGTTTTTTATAATTTATATAATAAAATGATATTTTTTTATGGGATTGAGATTATGATTATGTGTAATTATTTTTTGAGATTGAGATTATTCAAAAATTCAATAACAAAAGTTAAAAAAAAAAAATTGACAATACCACACTACATGTGATGCATTAAATTAAAATACAACTTTCTAGTAAATTATGCTTACTTTATAAAAGGGTTTTATTAAAGTTACATTACATTTACGCTGTTTTACATGTGGAACATAGGGATAGTGGAGATGACCGATTTTGCTAGAGTTACTCTACCTGCCATAGATAGACACTGATTTTTCCAACCATTGAGCCTATTATTAACCCTATCCATGATCTCTCCATAGTGAAGTTTACTAGTCCGGCCATGTTTCATTCTGTATCTCAGGTATCTGCCCAAGTTTTTTGTTTGAGCAAAACCACTAATCTTCACTATCTCATTAGCAACATCAATTGGAACATTTTTGGAGAAGAAGATATTAGATTTTGGGTAACTCACCTTCTGACCAGACATGATCCCAAACTTTGTGAGGCATTTGTGAAGAAATTGAAAAGAAGCAAAGGAATTTCATTTGGGGAGATACTGAGGTTCATAGGAAGCATCATGCAATCGGTTGGGAACACCTTCAACTCCTAAAAACCAGGGTGGGTTAGGTATTCTCAATCTCCGCATCCAGAATGAAGCTTTCATCCAAAAGTGTGCTTGGAATATGGTTCAGTCTCCATCTCAGCTTTGGGTCCAAGTCTTGCTATCCAAATATGGCAGGAGAAAAGATATGCTAAAAGAGGTAGTTAGTAAACCTTATGATTCTCACTTGTGGAAAAGCATTTGTAAGGTCTGGCCTCAAATGATAAGCAATACTTCTTGGCAAATAGGTAATGGCAAGAAGATTGATTTTTGGAAAGACAATTGGACTGGTCTCAGCCCAAACCTCCTTGCTCATACTCATACCCTTCCTTCTCAAGAGGTCTTGGATTTAAAGATTAGCAACAGTATTTTCCTTTCTGAAGGAGGCTGGAATGTGCATTATCTTGTGAACCATTTTGACCTTAATGTGGTGAACAAAATTCTTGCCATTCCTCATCCAGATGATGAAGCCGAGGAGGATAGCATAGCTTGGACTAACTGGAACCCTGGGCATTCCATAGTTAAGCTGGCATACAATAACTTGTTAGATTCTAGCAATTCTTCCCCCATTGACTGTTGGGACCGTATTTGGAAGTGGAAAGGCAAGGAAAGAGTCAAAATGCTTATCTGGAAAATGCTTCATGATAGAATGTTAACAAGAGAGTCAATATCAAAGTGGAGTGGTAGTTCCAATAAGTGCCCTTTCTGCCCTGAAGTGATAGAAGATTGCCTTCATGTGTTTAGAGATTGTGAAGCATTTGTGAGGCATTTGTGAAGAAATTGAAAAGAAGCAAAAGAATTTCATTTGGGGAGATACTGAGGTTCATAGGAAGCATCATGCAATCGGTTGGGAACACCTTCAACTCCCTAAAAACCAGGGTGGGTTAGGTATTCTCAATCTCCGCATCCAGAATGAAGCTTTCATCCAAAAGTGTGCTTGGAATATGGTTCAGTCTCCATCTCAGCTTTGGGTCCAAGTCTTGCTATCCAAATATGGCAGGAGAAAAGATATGCTAAAAGAGGTAGTTAGTAAACCTTATGATTCTCACTTGTGGAAAAGCATTTGTAAGGTCTGGCCTCAAATGATAAGCAATACTTCTTGGCAAATAGGTAATGGCAAGAAGATTGATTTTTGGAAAGACAATTGGACTGGTCTCAGCCCAAACCTCCTTGCTCATACTCATACCCTTCCTTCTCAAGAGGTCTTGGATTTAAAGATTAGCAACAGTATTTTCCTTTCTGAAGGAGGCTGGAATGGGCATTATCTTGTGAACCATTTTGACCTTAATGTGGTGAACAAAATTCTTGCCATTCCTCATCCAGATGATGAAGCCGAGGAGGATAGCATAGCTTGGACTAACTGGAACCCTGGGCATTCCATAGTTAAGCTGGCATACAATAACTTGTTAGATTCTAGCAATTCTTCCCCCATTGACTGTTGGGACCGTATTTGGAAGTGGAAAGGCAAGGAAAGAGTCAAAATGCTTATCTGGAAAATGCTTCATGATAGAATGTTAACAAGAGAGTCAATATCAAAGTGGAGTGGTAGTTCCAATAAGTGCCCTTTCTGCCCTGAAGTGATTGAAGATTGCCTTCATGTGTTTAGAGATTGTGAAGCATTTGTGAGGCATTTGTGAAGAAATTGAAAAGAAGCAAAGGAATTTCATTTGGGGAGATACTGAGGTTCATAGGAAGCATCATGCAATCGGTTGGGAACACCTTCAACTCCCTAAAAACCAGGGTGGGTTAGGTATTCTCAATCTCCGCATCCAGAATGAAGCTTTCATCCAAAAGTGTGCTTGGAATATGGTTCAGTCTCCATCTCAGCTTTGGGTCCAAGTCTTGCTATCCAAATATGGCAGGAGAAAAGATATGCTAAAAGAGGTAGTTAGTAAACCTTATGATTCTCACTTGTGGAAAAGCATTTGTAAGGTCTGGCCTCAAATGATAAGCAATACTTCTTGGCAAATAGGTAATGGCAAGAAGATTGATTTTTGGAAAGACAATTGGACTGGTCTCAGCCCAAACCTCCTTGCTCATACTCATACCCTTCCTTCTCAAGAGGTCTTGGATTTAAAGATTAGCAACAGTATTTTCCTTTCTGAAGGAGGCTGGAATGGGCATTATCTTGTGAACCATTTTGACCTTAATGTGGTGAACAAAATTCTTGCCATTCCTCATCCAGATGATGAAGCCGAGGAGGATAGCATAGCTTGGACTAACTGGAACCCTGGGCATTCCATAGTTAAGCTGGCATACAATAACTTGTTAGATTCTAGCAATTCTTCCCCCATTGACTGTTGGGACCGTATTTGGAAGTGGAAAGGCAAGGAAAGAGTCAAAATGCTTATCTGGAAAATGCTTCATGATAGAATGTTAACAAGAGAGTCAATATCAAAGTGGAGTGGTAGTTCCAATAAGTGCCCTTTCTGCCCTGAAGTGATTGAAGATTGCCTTCATGTGTTTAGAGATTGTGAAGCATTTGTGAGGCATTTGTGAAGAAATTGAAAAGAAGCAAAGGAATTTCATTTGGGGAGATACTGAGGTTCATAGGAAGCATCATGCAATCGGTTGGGAACACCTTCAACTCCCTAAAAACCAGGGTGGGTTAGGTATTCTCAATCTCCGCATCCAGAATGAAGCTTTCATCCAAAAGTGTGCTTGGAATATGGTTCAGTCTCCATCTCAGCTTTGGGTCCAAGTCTTGCTATCCAAATATGGCAGGAGAAAAGATATGCTAAAAGAGGTAGTTAGTAAACCTTATGATTCTCACTTGTGGAAAAGCATTTGTAAGGTCTGGCCTCAAATGATAAGCAATACTTCTTGGCAAATAGGTAATGGCAAGAAGATTGATTTTTGGAAAGACAATTGGACTGGTCTCAGCCCAAACCTCCTTGCTCATACTCATACCCTTCCTTCTCAAGAGGTCTTGGATTTAAAGATTAGCAACAGTATTTTCCTTTCTGAAGGAGGCTGGAATGGGCATTATCTTGTGAACCATTTTGACCTTAATGTGGTGAACAAAATTCTTGCCATTCCTCATCCAGATGATGAAGCCGAGGAGGATAGCATAGCTTGGACTAACTGGAACCCTGGGCATTCCATAGTTAAGCTGGCATACAATAACTTGTTAGATTCTAGCAATTCTTCCCCCATTGACTGTTGGGACCGTATTTGGAAGTGGAAAGGCAAGGAAAGAGTCAAAATGCTTATCTGGAAAATGCTTCATGATAGAATGTTAACAAGAGAGTCAATATCAAAGTGGAGTGGTAGTTCCAATAAGTGCCCTTTCTGCCCTGAAGTGATTGAAGATTGCCTTCATGTGTTTAGAGATTGTTGGAAGGCAAGAAAGTGCTGGTTGTTGCCCATGTTGCACCCTCTTCCACCAAGTTTCCTCACTGTGATTTCTTTTAGGGAGTGGATGATTCTGAATCTCACTTCAAACAACAGCAACCTCAAGGATTGGAGAGACTCTTTCTTTACCACTTGCTACTTTTTGTGGTTATGGAGGAATAAGGAAATTCACGAAAAAGGTTTCCAGTGTCCTGAGGATCCTTCAAAGGCTATTGCTGTAGAAATTGAGGAAAATAGGTTCTGTTTGGCTAAGTTTAAAAAAACATTTTCAGGAACTTCTCACTCTCAACTTCCTACATCGTGGATTAGGCCTGCGGAGGACTTTCTGAAATTAAATGTGGATGGGGCTGTGCAAGGTAATCGGGCAGCTTGTGGTGGTCTCTTGAGGGATAGGAATGGATTATGGTGTGGCGATTTCTCAGCCTTCATTGGCTCTTGCATTCCTCTGCATGCTGAACTTTGGGCTCTCCTTTATGGACTTGATTTCGCCTGGAAGCATGGCTGGAGGAAACTAGTGTTGGAAACTGATTCTTCTCAAGCGTTTTGCCTTCTTACCAATCATGGTAATGATACTCGAAATCTGCCATTGGTAGCTAAGATTCGAGTCTTTTTAATGAAAGAGTGGACTATCTTATTGAATAAAATTCCTAGGAGTAGCAACACCTGTGCGGATTGGATTGCGAAGAAGGCTTTGGATGATTCCTTTGGGCTCAAATCATTCTCCTCCCCTCACAGCGATCTGTTAAATCTTCTTGCTGCTGATCTTTTGGATCCGGGTCTGAATAAGGTGGCTGCTAGGAGAAATACAGGATGATGCTTGTTCCTGGCTTTCTGCTAGTGTTTGATGTTTTGTTTTCTGCTGTTTCTTGTTCTTTTTTTTCCTTCCTTCTTGTTTGCTTTTCTTTTATTTTGTGGGGGCATTGCCCCTTGCTGTAACCAAAAAAAAAAAAAAAAGTTACATTACATTATTTAAGTTTTGTTTCCAATACACACAAATGGAGAGAGAAAGTGAAATGATGAAAAAGAAAGAAAAACATGTATACCCCACTTCTTTAATGTGTGTGTAGAAAAAAGATGTTATATTATGTTAAACGATAAACATAAAATCCTCTATAAAATCTTATTTTCTTGAAGTGTAGCTCACCTTCATATATTTGGTGTATAAAGTTCATTCATACTGATTACACTTCTCCACTATATTTTTGTATAAAAAAAAGTTTATTTTGCATTTATCTTTTTTTTGGTATGCTATTTTGCATTTATCTTTATTTAGAGAAAAGTGACATCTTTATTGGCCAAATTTAAAGCACGAAACAACTTTCTATCTTACTGTTTCTGCTTAGTTCTAGTAAGTTCCGAATTTATTAGACCAGACACGAAACATGATGCTACACAGTTATCTATCAATGATGCTGATTCAGCTTGTAAACATGTTAGGTCAAGGAACTTTACCTGAAGCCCTGTCAGAAGCAAGTGACCCTGACACATGAACTTCTCCACATATATAAAATTGTAAGGTTCCTCCTGTTAAGGTGAATGTTCAAATTATTCCACCGACGCAGACATAATCACATGACAACCAACAGCAGGCCAACCCTTTCCCTTTGGTATATTATTGCTCATTTTCAGGTACAAAAAGAAACAAATAAGAAGCAAATACACAATACATTTTCATATGATCTTAGACTTCTATTAATGAGAAAAAGAACTTCTCACTTCACTGGATTACAAATACTATAATTGACCACGCCCAAAATCATCGATGCAGGCGATGCTTCTTCGTTCCCAAGTAATAATAATATTACAATTTACAACATGACATACACCTCTTTCCCCAACCACAATTTGCTTAGTTCCCAACATTACATTAAACTCCTGCTACACTTTTCATTTTGCCTTGCAGGTCAAGCAACTGGTTACCACATCTTACCAATATGCAATTACTATCAATAAGAACATATGCCGCACCAGCCATCAGCATTACTGTGGTTTATTATCAACCCACTTATTTTCAGCAGCAATTCTTCCAGAACTTCGGCCACCCATTTTTCCAAATGAACCAACACTGGTTAATCCCTTGAAGCTGCTGCTACCTCCCTCATTCAAGTTTCCGGATTTCCTCGACTTGATTAGTTTTGAACAACTGATATCAACACCATCTAGATCAATGTCATCATCACTTTCTACCTTGACAACCATGAGTCTAACTATGGTGCTTCGGCAGAATGGACAAACTGGTGGGGTAAGACAAGCAGTAGAAGGGTTGGGCTTTTTGTGGCAGCAGAGGGCTAGTGTGCATTGTGCACACATCTGGTGGCCACATTCTTGGACTTCAATTGTACACACCTGCTCAAAGCAGATGCAGCATAATTCCGTCTCACTAACCTGAATTAATATTCAATCCCACAATGAGTATATAGTTGTGGAAGCAAAAATTGATGTTCCTCTCACTAGAGTATAATGGCAGAAGTGGATGCAATCATGCAAGTGAGAAACATAGATTAGACATCAAGGAGAGAAGGATTTCAAACTTTCTAAAAAAATGAATATTTAATGGATTTAAAAAAAACCACTCCCCATTAGACCCGACAAGCGAGTGTCGGGTGGAGGAAATCCTTGTACGCAGCCTTACCCTTGCATAATTGCAAAGAGACCGTTTACTGGATTCGAACCCATGACCTTTCAGTCATGGAGTAACAGTTCTTACCACTGCTCCGGTTCGCCCCCTTTATTTAATGGATTTTAAACTTGACTAAAATTCAAAATATAGAAATCCCCCAATAATGAGTTTATGCATAATTGGAAAACTTAAATTAGAGGGTGAGCGTTGAAGCTTCGTTAAGGTTGTCACAGAAGGGTATGGAAAACTGCCACTTTGCAAAATACAAAGATAAGACTATATTAGGAGCCTTTTGCACAAGGATTTACCCTTTGGATAATTCAATTCAATTGCACATCTAAGAAAAGTAGTAAACTCAAGAAGTTTGTCAAATTACCTCAGAGATATTGTCATCTACCCAATCAGAGTGTGAAGAAGATGGAAGAGAGCGAGAACTCCCTTTCAATATGTTTTTCTCCCTTTCCCTGTTTGCATCCATCAAGGCCCGCTCTAATAAAGTTTTGGCCTCTGGATTAAGCTCACTGATGACCTTCAAAGATGATGGCCAGACAAGAGGCTCAGCAGATGAAAGATTTAGCAATGCTGCACATTCGCCATGTCTGTGTTTCAGAGCAACTACATATGGTATCCGCCTGCATAAACACAACATACAGTATGAAGGCAATTCCAGAAATTTGGAGAATAAAAGCTGAATAAAACATGGCAAGTTAATTTTACGAATATATTCTACTTATGAATGACAATGTTTGTTAAATGAAGAAAGTTGCTTCTTAGATTGAAAAGTTGCATAGGGAAAATTAAAGGTTTTCCTAAGAGACTTACATTTTGATATCACACTATCATGGTAAGCAAACCCATTAAGAATAAATTACATAAATTTTGATGAAAATGATGTTTAACCATATGTATCAATCATCATTAAAGAGGGCGAGAGCAATGATAAAGCTACTCCTTTGTAACTAAGAGGTCACGAATTCAAATCCAGGAAACATCATCTTTGCAAATATGCAAAGGTAAAGCTGCAAACAAGTCGTCCTCACCCCTACCCTCCCTAGTCGGGGTTTACTGGAGAGTGGTTTTATCAATAATCATTAAGTTTCACCCAATAAGATCTTCTCTGAATGGTAAGAATTTGTATTAGAAACTATACTGTACCCAGATGCATCACGTTGAAGACGATCCGCACCCCATGCCAACAATTCCCGGATGCAATCCAGAGAACCCCCTCGGGCAGCTAGATGAAGAGGAGTGCTCCCAGGACAGCTGCAAATAGCAATTCATCAATCCACAAAAACAAATGAATACATCAAGTTCAAGCTTATCACCACCAGAACTTTCACAAATCATTACCCGTATCTGCCAGTTAAAGCACAAACAAGGGCTCCACTGTCCAATAGAATATGTACACATTCAGGCCGTCTTTGACGTGCTGCCAAATGCAATGGTGTTGCACCCTTACCATCTCTAACATTCACAAACCGAGGAAAACCCCTGCAATGAATTGAATTCTTTTCCTTTTTAAAATTTTCAAAAAGCATCATAACAAATCACCCAAATGAATCAATTAGCGGAGAAATTGATGCTAAAACAGAAAAGTACCAACCAAGAAGCAGCCACTGGACTAGATTGAGCAGCAGAAAGAATTGCCTTAACACAAGAAGAATGTCCATAGTAGGCAGCATAGTGCAAGCAGGTTCTTCCATAACGAGCATCAAACATTAATACCTGACAATTTTATTTTATTTTATTTTTTAAGTTACACGCAATTTTTTTTCTTTTTACTTAAAAATCAAAAGAAATCAGAATGAACATGAGGGGAAACTTGACATACATTAGCACCCGCTTCAAGGAGCTTTTCAACACAGGCGATCTTTCCATGCATTGCTGCCAACATAAGCGGAGTCTGAATCGATCACAATGCAATGAAGGATAAGTAAAGGAACACTTTGAAGTGGAACCCACATTCATCCATTCCAAAATATGAGCAATAATGGGAATAACATCAAAAAGTTACCTGCTTTTGGCGATTCAACACATCTGGATTCACAGATCCATCTAAAAGCCTAGATAAAATCTGCAACTTGCCACAAAAACAAGAAAAATGTAAGGACCCAAAAATGAAAACCCAATCGGGTAAGCAAAACAAATTGACAAGAAACAATACGAAACAAAAAAAAAAAACCCACCTGGATCTGGCCATTAGCAGCAGCAATATGAAGAGCAGAGTGATTATCATAAACAGTGGTGTGATGCATAAGAGTTGGGTGTGTCTGTAACAAAGTTGCAACAGTTTGAAGGTCCCCATGCTGCACAGCACGGAAGAGTCCATGTTCATGGCTCCCTCTGCAACTCAGCTTCTGACCCATCCCTTTCTTCTCTCTATGGCGTTTCTTTTTCTTCACTGACTGCGCCACCTTTAGCAGAGACGGTGGCCTGCTGCAGTTTCCACGTTTCCAAATCAAAGCTTCCACATTTATTGAGTTTGAGAAGTGACCTGTGTGTGTGAAAATGGCATAGTATATAGAGAGAGAAATGAAAGAGGGAGACAAAGTTAGCTGAGAGTGTCAGTTACTGATTCTGACTTGGCTATGGCTATGGCATCATTCAGATTCCACATAGGGTAGGCTCCATTTTCCCCCAAATATTCAAATAAAATATGGGAATTATGATGACTATCACTTTACATACACATTTTATGTCATTCATAAACACATAAATATGTGAATTTTATTGAGAAAAATAAAATAATGGTACGAGTCTCGCATATATGATATCTCATGTAATATAATACTCACATTTTCCCATAAAATATCTACCTTTGTTCCTCAAATCCAACGCTTCATGTTCAAACTTGAAAAGCACTCCTACAAACTCGTTAGCATGTCATGTCATATTACTGCATATTTGAATCCTAGTCCTCTTTTTTTAACTATTAAACTTTAGTTGGATGCACAGGTGAAACGGACTATTAAATATTTAGTGACTATTAAATATTTGAATAAAGTATGAGTTTTATAACTATCATGTTACATGATAATTGTAATTTTCCTACATACCCTTCGATTTTTGTGCTAATATAGACCCCACATAAGATTTTTTCTAATATATAGGTCTCACATATTTTTTATCTCTATGACATAAGAATTCTCTTTTCATGTAACATAAGAATTATAAAGCCCATAAAATATTTTAATGGATCATCAAGAAATATTAGAGGATCTAATTTAATTTATTTTTTTAAAATTAATATAGACTTATATGTTAGTCATTTTTTCTTTTGAGAGAATGTATAATGGCTGAATTATGGGCTGTTTATCACGGCCTTGTTTTTGCTTGGAACCATAATTGGAAACAGATTATTTTGGAATCAGATTCTTCTCAAGCTTTAAGCTTACTTACCCTTAGGGGTAATGATGACTCGAAAGCTATCATTAGTAGCTAAGATTCGAGTTTTACTTCAAAAGGAATGGATTGTTCAATGGTATCTCTATCATCAAGAAAAAAGCCTTGGATGACTTCCTTGATCTCTTCAATTTTCTCCTCATTTATTTTTTTAAAATTAATATAGACTTTAGTTTTTATGTTTCTTTTGGTTTATTTTCTGCATTATTTTTTCTTGTCGTTGGGGGTGATTTTTTCGATTACCAAAAAAAAAAAAAAAAAAAGAATGTGAGTTTTTTTTTGAATTTTAAAAAATCACAATTTCGGTTAATTAAATTTATTTTAAATTTTAAAATTACGGAGTAATTTTTTTTAAAAGATTAAAATGAGTCCCATAATTTATATCTCCGATTCAAAAAATATTTTATTCTAAATATTTTGAAACTTTTACTGTGGTTTCATTTATTTATTTTTATTTTTTGAAGAATCAAACTAATTAAGTCATCTCATATGTCCGCATATTTAAATGATATGATTATCTTTTATTGACTGGTAAACATGTCAAAAAGAAGAACTTAGAAGTTCGGGTTCGAATTAGACTATACGCGTTCCCCGATTTGACTGGAACTGGTTGGTGTTGTTACTTATTTTCTTGTCATGGGAAAATTCTTCGTGAGATCCACAGATTTTACTTCTAGTCAAAATTCATGGTCCTGTGTATGTCTGCTGTAGACTATTCGATTCAATTTTATTGATCCTTATACTAAATAACTAAAAATCAATTATTTATTTATTTTATGGGTTCTTCAAAAGTTTTTCCATTGATCGTATATATGATTTAGTGATTTAGTGATTAGTATCTTGTAAAAGATAAATTTATTTTTTACACATATATAAAAATATATAAGATTTATATTTTTTTTATCTTTCTTCTTCTCATATAAGTCTCATATATATAAAAAATAAAATAATCTTTTATAATATAAGAAACATTAAACTCATATTATATTATATAATCTTTTATAAAATCATATTGCTCCCTTACTTTCTACTTCCCAACATCATATTATGTTGTGTTAAATATGATGTGCTAGGGATATTTAACTTAACTATGATAGAGTAATACGGTAATGGGTTAACTGAAAATTATATAAGTGGGAAAACCTACGGATCTAATGTATTAATGTTTTTGGTTAAGACACAATGTTAAACTCACTTGAGATTATTGATTTAACTCAACTCATTAGTGATATGTTAAACTCACTTGAGATTATTGATTTAACTCAACTCATTAGTGATGGTCCAACATTACGAGCTTCCCTTGACCCACATAAAAATACTATCAGAGTTGGGTTGGGCTCAGGCTAATTAGGGATATTCAAATATGAATGAGTCTCATATTGATCGGTAGTGAAAATTATATAGATGAGATGATTCATAAACCAATATCTTATTAGTTCATTCGTAGGTACCGGGTGATCCTCCGCCATTGGTTTCTCTCTACCCATCTGACATGTTGCATATATGTTAAAAAAAAAATTATAATGTGATGTTGATGATTATAAAAATAGAAGAGATATATAATCAATATTTAAAACTACTATAATGTTAACAAAATTGAAGAATACATCTAATAAAATAAATAATATTACATAATATTTATATAACATTCTTTTTAATAAACCTAAAGAGTTCATATGAAATCTATTTCGATAAAAATGATTACATTGTTAATGATAATTACAATAATACTTCTGCACTGATAATTCAACTTTATGGCAAAAACATTGCTTGAAGAAACAATTGAAACCAATTATCCTCGTCAATGAATTTTTGGTTAGTCAATTATCCACTCTCCCGTCGCGAAAGACAAGTTGTTTTATGCTTTAAGAATCAGTTTGTTTGAACTTTGAATAGGTCAAATAACTAAAACAAATTTTACTTTAAAATTTTCACTTTAGGGGAGAAAAATAAAAATATCTAACATCCTTAGTTTACTGGTGGCAGAAAACCAGAAACTCGCCGGCTGCTAGCAATCAAATTTGAAAAGAAGCAACCGCGACATTATTTTTAATAGGCGTATTCTTTTTTCTTTTTCTTTTTTTTTGGTAAGGTTTAATAGGTGTATTCGTGTAGTTTGAATTTGGGATGAAAATCTCAAAACCAATTAAATTTAATTGTATTTGTTTTGTTTAGAAACAATTTCAGTCAACCAAAACTAAACCATGATTAAGACTGGGTTTTATCTTCACTCGTTACTTTTTTTCTAATCTAATTTTTTTAAATTTTCTACTATTTCAAGAAAAAATACTGAGTTTTTACTCTTCGATGCTTGGAGATAGAAATGAAATTATTTATGAACGTTAATATTACATTATAAAATTATGGGGAGGGTTATATTTACAAACTTTTTATTTACAAATTATATTATGTACTCCCGGGAAAACACTAAGTTACACTATATTCTCCCGGGAGTACATAATATAATTTGCAAAAAACTGTAAAAAAAATTATAAACGATTCCTTCTCCTACAAATATTTAGTTTTTATTACCATTATTATTTTACACCCCTCATTAATCTCATTACTCAAAACATGGTGACAAAGTTACGTAGCAAAAATAATCACAAACTTCATAATGGTTATATACCCACACAAAAAAAATTTATAATGGTTTGTAATAGCGAAGTCAAATAAAATTGTGAAGGGGGTTAGATTACCAACAACAAAAAATTGTGAAGGGGGCGAAATAATAAGTTTAATGTTCATTGTAAGTTATAAGTTATATATATATGTGTGAGTTTTATAAGAGTTATGTTGCAAGAAAAATAATTGTGTTATGTTATAGAGATTATTTTGACGTGCCGAGAGTTTTTTTTTTTTTTTTGCTGCGAGCCCCACAAAATGGTATGAGTGTAGGAAATTTTTTGTGGTCATGTGAAATGATAGATAATAAATCCTATCTATATAATTAAAAAAACAAAAATGATGTTCACAATTAAAGACTTCTAAGAATTTGTAAGGGGCGATCACCATTTATATGACCAAAAACAATATAATTGACCTTCACAAGTCACAACTGTAGGCTAGTACAAATTTGAAGGTGCGCGGCCACCGTCCCTAAACCCTCCCATGCTTCATCATTGATGGTTTAAGCATTGAGTTAGAATGTTACAATAAATGAGGAAGTGGCAAAAAAGATGAGAGACCTAAGTTGAGAGTTGACGATCTTGCATCGAAAAATCAGAAATTCGTGAATAAATGATAATTCAATTGAATTAAGTTTAACATACGGGAACCGATTATTCACACAAATTCAAATTAAATTTATCATTTTAATTTGAATTATGGAGCAAAATTTAGCCAATCAACACTCTTTTTTTTATAAATATCAATCGGTGTCTAAAATTTTAATGGATTCGACTAATCCGATCTCGGGCTTAAACCTCTTCACTTTCTCCGAAAATTATGACACTAAAGAATTGAATTCACTATTATTTAAACAGATCAAATCTTGAAATTTAGTTGAGTCCTCACTAGACCAAGAACTCTTGTACTCAATTGTAGAATAGGCCACTCAAACCCACTAGGGCTAGCCTAGTGGTGGTGGGGGGTGTGTGTAGTGTTTAGTGGGTGTGTGTGTTGCAGCTCGATTCCCTGTACTTCAAAAAAAAAAAAAGAATAGGCCACTCAACATTTAAGTCTCTATTTTTCTTAAAGGGTGTGTTAATTGTATTTAATGTGTATGCATGCATTTTTCTGTTATTTTCCAAGTCTCTATTTTTCTGTTACTTTAGACTTTGTTTGGGAGTTCTTATTTGGAGGGGAGGGGAGGGAATTAAAGATTTTCATAAACCCTCCAAAACCCTCATCTTTAATAAAATTGAAGTTCCCCCAACTTGGGGGGTTTTAAGGGGTAAAACATTTTAAATTACTTAATTACCCTCGTTTAAATAATTTTTAGAAGGAGAAATTAATTTTTAGAGGGAGAATATTCTTTATTAAAAATTACATTATTAGTTTTTTTTGTTTAGAAATTTTAAATTTAGAGAGAGAAAATAATTTTTAGAAATTTTAAACTTAATTTAATTAGTAATGTATAATAATTATATTGATTTTTTAAAAAAAAGGATAAAATGGTAAAAAAATCTCATTAATGCTTCATTTCCCTCTCATTCCATTTTTTTTACTCCCAAACAAGGGAAGGGTTACCCTCCAATTTCCTCCCCTTCCCTCCCCTCCCTTCCCCTTAGATCCCATTTCTTCCCTTCCCCTCCAAACTCCCAAACAAAGCCTAAAGGCTTTGTTCGGGAGTTTGAAGGGGAAGGGGATTCAAAGGGAAGGAAATTGAAGGGTATTTACTTTCTTTGTTTGCGAGTTAAAAAGATGGTAAAGAAGAAAAAAATGGATGGTTAATGAGATATTTTTACCATTTTATCATTTTTTTAATTAATATAATTATAATATTATTAAAAATAAATTACATTTAAAATTTCTAACAAAATTATTTATGTACTTTTCACACTATTAAAAAAAGATCATATTTTTTATGAAATTTTTACTTTGCAAACGACAAAATTCATCACAAATTTTTTTTTCGTCGAAAAGTGAAGGAATTTTATCGCCGATGAAAATTCTTACAAAAATAAATTTTCTATCGAAATTTATTTTCCGTCAAAAAATTTAAACGAAAAAAGAATTCCGTCAAAAATTTTGACGGAAATTTTTTTGTCAAAAAATTTGAGGGAAATGTTTCATTCGAAACTTTTGACATTTTGACAGTATTTCTTTCATCAAATTTTTTTTTATCAAATTATTGTTACGGAAATATTTTTTGATGAAAATATGTTTCGTTAAAAATTTTGTTTTTTTTGTAAAAAATTTAATAAAAATATTTCCGTCGAAAACTTTCGACGGAATTTGAATTCTGTAAAGAATTTTGATGAGAAATTTTTCCGTCAAAAATTCTCGATGGAAATGTGTTTCGTTGAAAATTTTGATGAATATATTTTTTTGTGAAATATTTTAACGATATTTAGATTCTATAAAGAATTTTGACAAAAAAAAAATTTCGTCAACATTTTTTTAGAAATATTTTAATCACAAATTGTGATGAAAATATTTTTTGAGGAAAATTTTGATGAAAATATTTTTCGTAAAATTTTTTATGTAATTATTTTACGTCGAAACTTTTTGATGGAATTGTGTTTCGTAAAAACTTTGGACGAAAATATTTTCGTTGAAAGTTTCGACGGAATTTAGATTCTATCAATAATTTTGGCTGAATCTTTTTTCATAAAAAAAGTGATTATAACAAAATCTGGTTCTATCTCTAATTTCGTCTTTAGTTTTGACGGAAATTTTTTGACGTATACGATTTTTATCAAAAATTTAATCATTATTTTTGACGAATATTTTTCATCGAAAAATTATGTCGGTATTTGAGACTTTTATAATAATGTCACATTTAAAAATGATTCACATTTATGTAGTTTTCATATTTTAATAGTAAGGGTATATAAGTAATTTTCAATATTTTTTCCCTCAAATTCTGATAACTTTAATTTTAAGAAGAAATAGAATTTTTGAGGAATTAGTAAAAATTTCCAATTTCTTTTCCTGATTTTTTGATAAGGACTTAATAAAATCCTCCATTTTCTTTCCTTCCCCTCCTAACATCAACTCCCTACTTCAGTTTTCCGCGACATGGGTCACTTGTGGTTATTATTGGTGGGCCAGTCAGACGCTGGGAACTAAAATGTTATCAATAGATACAACTTGAGATGATTTCTGGGTCGTTTTATATTCGTCACTTAATGAGGGTTTCGTATGGTGTCCATGATCAGCCCAAGAAGCCAGCCCACAATTGAAACATCGGCAGTATTAAACTTGGTTAAAATCAATTTTTTTTTTGTATTAAAAAACAAAAAAAACCAGATACGTTATGAATATGATTTAAGGCCCAACACTGAATTCAAGAAATCTCAAGTATCATCAGTGCATTTTGATATATTTAGCTTGTGTACCACAACAATTTTGTTCTTTCATTTTATTTTGAAAATAATTTTTTATTTATTTATGTTCTTAAATAGTGTTTAGGAGAATATATATATATATATATATATATATATATGAAAATACAACTTGTTTTTATGCTTAAATAAAGAGTGTTTTTAATAAATACTATGTATTTAACATTAATAACATATTCTACTTTGTTTTTTTTGGTAAACTACTTTGTTTGTATTTAATATATAATATGTCACAAAAAATATAAATGTTTCTTATTTATATCAATTTATATTCACGGACGGCCTATTTATTTTTTGAAACAGAAAAAAAAAAGAGTTTTGTCAGACGTTTTTTTTTAACAATTGTTATTCCCTTGTTAAAAAAAATATAATATATTTTCACCAAATATATATATATATATATATATATATATATATATATAATATAATATAATATAATAAGTTCGCATCTATACACACCCTTAAATTTCGCTCTTATGAATTTTTTAATAGACCCAAGGAAAACGCGCAGGTTTCCTCAAAAAATAACAACTACGTTAATTAAAGAAAAATATGTTCAGTGTTAAGAGTCTAAGAGTACTTCGTACATCATTTATTAAATATTTTTTACCAAATATAGTATATCCTTTTTCTTTTCTTTTTTTCTGCTTTTGATATGGGTGTATGTATTCCCCGATACTAAAAATAACTGCATAGATTATGTGATTAAAGTGAAAATGTGAGTACTTTTTGTTTAGTCCGTTTAAGCGTTTAACTATTCTTTTTTGGGAATAATGTAGACAGAACTTAAAGTATCTTTACGTTTACCTTTTAAATATTTAGTTGAAATTTTTAAGTTACTAAAAGTGGACTTATTGTGAGGGAAATGGATTTATAAATTTAATATTAGTATTGTAATTGAAAGAAAATAAATAATATAAATTTTAGTTGAATGTTATGATAGATTTCTTCGAATCCAATGAGGGAAATGGTATTATATTTAGACACAGCCGAACTTGACTAAATATTATGCTTTAAGGTGGACTTTCTTATTTCAAGGGCGGACCGAGCGGGTAAGGGAGATTAAATTTAGTGCACCGGTGCATATGGGATTGGGTGGGGTGAACGAGAGAGAGAGTGAAAGAGAAATTGAGGAGAGAAGAGAGAGAAAAGAAAAAAAGAAAAAGAAAAATACACGTGTCACTTCGTGAATGGAAGGACCATGAAGGGACAGGAGCGTATTAAAAATTTCCCGGGTAAGGGTGGGTGGCCGCCCTTTTTAACATGAATATAATTTTAACATGAATATAATGTAAGAAATTTCCATTTTTTCTCTTCATTAATGTGACTTAGTTTTCTCTCACGTAGAATTTATAGAGCTTTTTATATTCTCAGGTTTTATATTTATTGAAACTCCTCTAATTCTGAATGCAATTTTTCTCTCTTAACGAAAGTTAACGAAATGAAGAAAATAAAAAAACAATAAAAAAGTGTGAGTTCAAATTCTTGTTGGTACAGACCTGATGGTAACAGTTGTCATGTAACGCGGGAGAAGATCCAAGCAAGTCTTATTCATTTACCGCCAATCTCCTCTTCTCATCAACTTGCAGATATATTGACCGAGCCCCTCACTCCTACTCCGTTTGGTTCTATTCTCTCCAAGTTTGGCTTCCTTGATTTACACCGCCCAGCTTATGGGGAGGTATTACCGAAGGAAAATTTACCTAAGTCATCTAGCAAGCCAAGCAGCGATATCAGATGCAAGGACAAGTCATCTAATGAGCCAAGCGATGGTACCATGCACATGGACAACTCATCACACACGTGTCATTAGCTTTCTAATTGATAGTAGTTAGTTATTATATTAGCTCTAATTTTTTTTGTTAGGCAGTTTAAAGATTCAGTTACATTTCTTTACTTTCTTCTTATCAAGACAGCGCTCTATATAAGGGATGTATGTGCATCATTTGATTCATTGATTGAAATCATTGAGAATTATTAGAAATGAGAGATACCAGAGTTTATTAGGATAAATATTATTTTATTTTATTTTATTTTTCTTTGACCGAATCCCGAATATATTAGGGCAGATTGTCTTCCACTAATTCATTGGTTATAATTTTTTATTGTTATTCAATATCACTTGTAAACCATTTTGAGGTGTACTTGGTTTAGATAGAGATTAAATGAGATATGGTATTGTTGTCACCTTGATAGCATGTCGAGTGTATTTTTTTGAATAGAATAAAATAATGTTAAAAATGCAAAAGGAAAATACCTGATGGAAGGAATGGTTAATCTGATGATTATAAGTTTACACTGATGTTTAAGTTTACGAGAAAGGATATTCTTACTATCAAATTTTTCCACTACTAACTTACTATCTGTCTAATTACCATTAGATCAATATTTTCTCTCTCCTTGATCCAATGATGATTAGATTAGTAGTAAGTTGATATGAAAAATTTTGATAGTCAAAATATCCTCCCTCTAAGTTTACCTAGTAATCATTGCCTTTATTATTATTTTATTGGAGAAATCGATTTTGATAGTTATAGCTTATTTTATTGATGGTTATTAGAAGGTTTATTTTTTCTCTTAAAATATTTGATATCTTCCATTTAATAACTTTTCATAATTGAGCAAATGTTCCTTTTGTCGTTAATTAATTAATTTTTTTTTAACATATGATGAGTAATGACTCAAAATTTACATTTAACTGAGTCGTGACAATTTGTTAAGCCTATTTTTATTTTATTTTTGATAAATTGTTAAGCCTATTATTTTTAGAATCATTTTGATTATGACAGTTTGGTGATTTTAAACTGTTTAGTAATAATAAACAAAAAATTGTAATTTTTGTTTAAAATTAATAATCTAGAAAATAAAGAATAAAAAGATTAGTTTGCTATCAACTGAGATGGAGTTTTCTGAGTCGTGACAACTTGTTACCCCTGCATGTTTTATTTTGACTTATTTTAACCGTGACGGCTTGGTGATTCTAAATTTATTTAATTATACCGCAAAATTTACAATAATAAAAATAATAACATGACATTTAAAAGGATTAGCTGAATTGAGACAACTTAGTAATCCTACAATTCCCATTTCGGATTATTTTAGTTGTTACAGTTTGATAGTTCGAAATCATCGAATCCAAAATTTTCAAATGATTTTCTTCAAAATTATTTTCAAAATTAAAATCAAGCACCAAGCAAATACTTCCTCCAGAACATTGTACTCAGGGATACGTCGAAGTGGACCCTTCACGTAAAACACAAAAATAAAATTTCAGAAATTAGCTTTATTTTCTTAAATCAATTTCTTTAATTATTTGGGGTGAAATAATTATTTAAAATTTTACTAACAATTTGCACAATTAATAATTAATATAAAGTAACCGTTTTTTAAACAGATGGTGTAGGGTGCTAATACCTTACCTATTCATAATCTAATCCCGAATCTATTTCTGTTTTCAAAGAACAATTTAAAAAATATATTTTCCAATGTTTTCCCAAATAAATATTGGTAGCGACTCCATTATTTTTAACTTTTCAATTTCTTTCGTCGTCACACTGTGACACTAACAAACAAGTTTTGTCTTTTTTCTAATAGAAAGGGAATTATTAATTATATAGCATGCAGTCAATTAAGATATATTTGTGTTGTTAAATTCTTTTAAAAACAATTTAATTAAATTATTCGTGAGCTCAAACGAAAAATCAGTTATGATTTTCCTTAATAAGTCAGCTATCTTCGCACTGATATAAAATTTCATTAGCGTCAAATGAGATTGAATCATTAATGAATTTTTTTTTGGTAACAAATGAAAAATATTTTATATTAGTGTATATTAGCATTAAGCACATATTTCATATTTATGTAGAGTGATAAAATTAAAGTGTGAGTATATAAAAAAATAAGAGTACGTCATATATAAAAAAAATGATAAAATAGAAAAAATATATTTTCTTTTACTGAAATAAATTCTTTCTATCGTACTCATATAAAATTGATTGGGTCTCATTGGTAAGAGATGAGAGAAAAAATTAGTGCTTCCTACTCATTTTTATCTACATGTGACAACAACAAAAATTCAACCACAAAGCAAAAATGTTAAACCCTAATAAATTATATTTATCTCTCTTTTTTATATTTGAATATCTTTACTCTTTTTACAAATTGAATCCATCAAGCAAAACATATGTTGAATAAAGTATTGAGATAATCTCAATTCGATTCTCACTACATAAATATTTGAAAAAAGGGCAAAGTGAATTTAGATTTGATTTTTTACTCGAGATTAATTTTATGGCTAACTCAAAAAATTGAAGATATAGGGACAAAAAAAAAACATTAGGTAAAATTCTATACCTCGACGCCGTTACACCAACTACTCCTTGAAATCCTCAACTTTTATAAATAACAACATTTTGAAAAGAGTACCTATTAATGGGAGGGTAGGAGAGTGGTAACTGGTAAGGATAAGGGGAACGTTTCGTTTTGTGTAATGCAGTGAATGGGTTTAAGTTTGCTTAAGTCGTAGAATTGTATGAGAGAAAAAAAAAAAACAGAGAGGAGTTAAAAAAAATAAAAAATTAATTGGCTCGAAAAATAAATTTATCTAAGAAAATGATATACTCTAATATATCATGAGAATATTATTTCGCTTGACTTTTATGACGCTGAAGGCATCAAATTCCAAAACCGGGGAATGGAAATGTTGGAAAACTCCAAAAGACCAAAACTTACCTCAATAGAGGCATCTGAGTTGTCCTTATTCCTTGAGGCTGTCACATGCACATTGGCTATCCTGCAGTGGTGGGACCACACTGGACGATCATTATTCTATATGAATTTTGGACGGCCTTGATTCATTCTCATCTTCTCGATCGCCATGTGACCGCTTATTGCTATCGACCTATCGTACGTCACAGCATCAATCAATTTTTCTTTAAAATCACATAATTCTTGCTTCCATGTCGACCATGTGCCGCAGTTTGCTCGTGTTAGGGTCCCACCTTTCGCTTCTTCACGTTAGAGTGTCAATTCTTGACCCCACACGCCATCACAGCACAAAACAAAAATTCATATTCTGATTTTCTTAAATTTAAATTCGTACCGTGTTTATGTTGAAAAAATATAACTATCAAAAATTTATATTGTGTCACATGTCAATACACAATTGATTCATATTTTTTTAATTATTTATCATTTTGACCAATTTATACATTGTCAGCCTATATAAAAAGTGATTCGTATTGATATCAAGAACTCATAATTTTTAATTTATGTGTTATTTGTATTGTGTCGTGTTAAACTGATCGTATTTGTGTTAAAGGTTTTGATATAAATAAAATTCATATCATGTTTGTATCAATATTTTGTGTCATGTCAAATTCGTGTCATATCAATCTGAATTGACACCCATCATTATAATTTGCATGATCTTATAATGTAAATAAAAATAATTTGTTACCATAATATATATATATATATATATATATATATATAATTTAAAAAATTTATACTATATTTTGAAATAGAAAATTATTATTTGATGCTTAAAGTTTTCTCATATAAAATAATATACGAGAGAATTCATCTTTTGATTAGTAACAATGACCTTAAAAAAATGTGTTAGGTTGTATTGTTTGTCGGATTACTGTTTCTTATGTTATAAAAGATAAAAATAATTTCATCTCTTATACAAACATAAAAATATATGGGGTCTATATTTATATTTTTTCTTTTCTCCATATAATCCACATAAATCACACATATTTTTATATAGGGTAGATTATATTTATAAACTACACTATATACTATGAGTAGCACATGCTCAAGTAGTATGTATTACCCATTGTACAATGGCGGAACCAAGAATTTAAATGAGGGAGGGCACGCAAATTTAGGAAATATTTTTTTGTCTGTACACTTAGTAGCAGGGGCTGCCCCCGAAAAAAGAATTTTAAAGAAAATTTTAAATGCATTAAAAAATAAAATATGTTATAGCGAATATATATACTCCGTAAATTCCTTTAGACCATGAAGCCACTCTCCCAAGCTCCCATTTGGCATGCATTCCTATAGAAACAAGTTTGAGTCCTCTCAACATTAACATTAAATATTGGGGCCACTTAACATCAACATCAATTCAAAACGATCCTCCGAAAAAAATATCCATCATTATCTATGAAAATTCTGTTATACAAATGAATTGAATAAATATGTTTATACTGATATAAGTTAGAAAGAGCAAATCTTCACAAAATTGTCGCATCTTAAATAGTTAACAAATAACAATCCATATAAATGAAAGTTAACTCAAAACAGGAAGCAAGGGCCGACAGCTACAACTAATACAGACGGAAGAAGCAATATGGTCACAAGATATTTAATATAATCATAGAGAGGAAAATTTGGGAACCCTGCTTTATCACAAGTCAAATATTTTCCATTTTCTGACTATAAGATGAGAAGGCAGCTCAAATCATCTTATTGTGCAACAAAGATAACTTTTACAAGTTTGCAGTAATTAAATGAAAAAGAGTGAGATTGGAGTGGTACTCGATGATGGAATAAATTTTTGGTGCTACTGTTACACCTAAATTTAGTGCATCTCATTATTGAGAGCATTACACATCCGAGAAGAAAGAAAAAATTTGGCAGAGGAGAGAGAATATTGACTGATATGTAATGCTCCCATTGGTGAGATGCGCTGAATCTAAGTGCAAAAGTAGCACCAAATATTTATTCCCGATGATGGAGAAGGAATGCGAGCATAGGCGGACAAATGGTTAACCGAGACTTAGGTTCATTTCTCGGGGCATTCTCACATATATTATTACCCACTCAATTTATGATATTTACCACAATATCATTTTATATATAAATTTTATTTTTCTTCAAATTTTGGGGGGTAACCGCCACCCCTAACCCCCCCTAAATCCGCATCTGCCATAATACATAGTATAGTATAATTTGTAAATAATTTTTATTCATAAATATAATATTTCTCTTTATATATATGTAAAATTTGCTTCCTTTGACAACCACATTAATCTCGTTCAGATTCATTGTTTGGTATTGTACTTCAGTACTTGTGAATTGTGATCGTTTCTTCAAGTTTTGATTGGCGTGTCTGCATCTTTTGTGAACCCACCCTCCACTTCACCCGTCGCTTGTCTGGACCCACTATTTGTGTATGGTTATCGACTTATCGTTCATCGAACGGCTTTGACTTTTATTCTTACATTAAAGGATAATATAACGACACCAAGTCTTTAGCCTCCTTATAGTCCCACATAGTTTGGCCGTCCTGGCAAATTTGCTTGGTTGCGTTCTCTACTAAGATTAGGAATGCTTATGCCACATTAATAATAATAACTTATTTGAATGACACGAGAGTTGGAGTTCTTTAATCTACGAATACTTTTTAAAAATAAAGACACGTTTCTCCTCTTCTAGTTTATCTATCATTTTTTCGCTAACCAGTATTGAGATATGTAAATCATATTGGTTGGATGAATAATTAATGTGGCCTTTATAAAGTCTTGGGCACTCTCACCTTTTGAGCTAGTTTTTGGGGTAGTGTATCTCAAGGTTCTTAACATGGTATCAGAGTCTCGTCGTCCCTTATTTTCTCTTGTGGACTCTCTTAGCACAAGTAGATTGGACCTGTTGCATCATCCACTCTTCAAGCCCAATGGGCTCTCGTGTGAGTAGGGATGTGCATGGGTCGAACTGAACCGGTTTTTTTGAAAAACAGAACCGAATTGGTTTAAATGGTTCGGTTTGAAAGTGGTTCGGTTCGGTCCAAAACTGGTTCGGTTCGGAACCGGTTCGGGTCGACCCTCTTTTGAAAAGAAAAAAAATCAAAAATTTAAAATATAAAGTTATAAAAATTAATTTGGTTTGGTTTAAAAATGGTTCGGTTCGGTTCGGAAACGGTTCGGTTCTTAAACCGGTTCTAAAAAGCGGTTCGTTTTTTAAACCGGTTCTAAAAAGCAGTTCGGTTCATGAACTGGTTCTTTAAAAACTGGTCCGGTTCATGAACTAGTTTCTCAAAACCGGTTATTTTATGGAGCGGTTCGGTTCGGTTCATGGTTCGACCCATTTTTTTGGTTATTTTGCACATCCCTACGTGTGAGGGGGCGTGTTGAGCTAGTTTTGTGATTTTTATAAAGTGGTGTTTGAGTTAACTTTTGTTGTTAACAATTAACCAATCTTTATAAGGCCGCCTCTAATTCAACGATTGGTAACAACTTAGGACCTGTTCTGAATTTTCGAGTTCAGCATTGAACAGAATGAATTTTTATATGCCAAAATAACTAATTCAACTATAGTTAACAATTTTATAAGCCAATACGTTATTTTATTTTGATTATTATTATTCGTGCCAATATATAGACTATACCATACATTATTTTATTATGATAAAAGTTACTTATTCAAATTGTTCGACAAACTTTTTCAAGGGTCTTGCTTTGATACTTTAAAAAAAAAACGAAAACATGATATTATTATTTTTTTGTAAGTTTTTAATACAAATATTTAAACTTTTTAAATAATTTTATAATTTTTTATGAAAATGTAAATTTTTTCAAATATAAGTGACTGAGAGAAAGAAAAAATATGTAAAAAAAAGCCATAAAGGTAGTAGTGACATGGGAAAAAGGGTGGCGCGAAGAGAACATATATATCAGAAAAGGCAATAAAGTTATTTGAATTTTTTTTAACAAAAGTTATACATTTTTAACGTTTTTTTTTCAAAAAATAAAAGAAAAAAGTAACCCCATACTTTTTTCAGAGAGTATGAGTCGGCTGCCACTTCAAATGAATTTATAACAGTTTGAGACATGATAGCATGTAAGCTGAGCTGAGCTCATGGCTGATTGGCTATTAAGAAAGGTCTCCAATTAACTTGGCAGCTAAGCTACACAAGGGTGATTCCGGATTCATATTAATGGGTGTTAGAGAGGGAATTTTATTTAATAGTTCATTTACTTATATGGGTAAAAAAAATTTACCCTTGTTTTTTTTAATATTTTTCTCCATGTCCCAAAAACTTTCCTCATTTGATTGTATCGAAAGTTTGCTTGTTAGAGAGATATAAAAAACATAAAATAATTAATTAAGTCTAATCCAATACTTTAAAATTTTGAATTGAAGTGACGTTTATTATAGTATCAGAGTCTCAATATTACGAATTCGATCCTCATCGCCTCTTATTTTATTAATAATTAATTAAATATTGTAGAGTTTCTTAGTAGAGATAAGTGGACTAGTGCATTGTCCATCATTCAAGCCGAGTGAGCTCTCATGTGACAGGGCATGTTAAGTATATATAAAATCATTATTGTAGCCTCATGATAAGCGTCGCTTCAACCCAAAACCTACAGGCCCATTTTTTGATTTATCTATTACTTTTCTTTATTCTGCCTCAAAGTTGGGCTGGAGAGGATCAAACTCATGACATCCTGATCACTCCAGCTCTGATATCATGAAAATAACCATTTTAACACAAAATCTTAAAGCATTAGGTGATGCTACATTAATGATTTTAAATCTCTTTAATGCACTCCCTCACGCAAGAGCCCTTTGGGCTTGAAGCGTAGATATTGCACATGCCTATTTTTTTGTCTACCTTGTGTTGTATAGGGCCATTTTTGATTTACCTTGTGCGTACTTAATTTCACCATAAAATGGGGGCGGTGAGGATCGAACTGGTGATACCAAGGATTTGATACCATATATAGAACCAATTCAACCCAAAAGCTAAAGTTGTTAGGTGAGACTATATTAATGGTTTTATATATCTCTAACCCGCCCTTTCACACGAGAGCCTATTGGGCTTGAAGGGTAGACAATGTACAGGCCCACCCATTTGTGCTAAGAAACTCCATAATACATTAATGATTTTATATCTCTCCACAGTTGGAATGTTAGGTTGCTTCAATAAGTGATCGATGGCATTATCTTGTTTCACGGCCTCATTGTTTACGTAAAGAACCTCATGCCATTTGATTGTGAGTACTTTTACAAATTTAAAGCAAATTTAAATAGTAATGATTAAATCAATTTGATAGGTCAATTATTAAGGAGAAAAAGGCATATGGTGGATGCACGATGCAAATGGGATATGTGCACCACCTAGTCGTGCATAAGACAGTCGTCTTGGTAGATTATGTTATGTGAGTATGATTTACCTACAAAATAAAATATTGTATAGGTGGAGCCACAACTTACAGGATGTTGCAATGTGGCTTAATCTTGACCATATATGATATATACCACGTCTTCTTCCGTATATCATTCCCTTATACTTAAAATTCTGAAATTTACTCTATTAATATTTTAGTTAGCACTTTCATCTCTCAATTTGTATCTCTCATAAGTTATCAAAAATGAACTCAAATTTGCAAATAGTTTATGCACTTGTCTACTACAATGGTAGAAAAGCTCAAGATACTAATGGTGTGACATTCGAAGGTGAGAAAAGAATAATATATATTACACGTGGTACTCAGATCAAAGAGTTCAAGGAGAAAAGACATCAACAGTTAAGGTTACAAGAAAAATCAATTTGTTTCAAAATTGACAGCTAGTGTCGATGTTGATGGTGATAAATACACTGGTAAATCGATTAATAATGATGATAATGTACATGTCCTAATAGATGCATTTGTACATGAGTCTGCAAGGAGGTTCGTTGAGGTTTACATGGACATTAAATGTGTTGATGATTTGTCATTACCAATTCGATCGTTTCATTTCAACCATGTTAACTCTCCAAAAGAGAGTTAATTTAATGTTTTTTAATGATAAACTTCTGCAATATTTGGCATACAGTTATCTTAAAGCATGATTAATTGAGCTTAATGTGTTTGAATATGATTCTAAGTATTTTGAGATGATTATATGTTAAATTGATGATTTTTGGTATGGTTTTGATGCTAGAACAAATAACTAGCTTTATGTTTTATTCACATGCCTCAGCAATGGCCTATTAATGAAACGCTACGTTTTGGATTCTAACATACTGGATAAGTTGATAACTGAAGAATTTGAATTCAAAACAGAAGCATCACAAAATTTTTGCAAGATAAGAATGAGATTAGGTTGTAATGAAGATAAAATGTTAATCTAAATGAAGACAACGCCTTACCTACATCCAAAATAGCCAAGAAAATCATATTAACAAGAGTTCTTATCAAATTAAATCAGAAGATCAAGCTGCAGCACTGGATATTCAAATTAAAGCCCAAACTGGGAGCTTAAGTCACTCAAGCGTATAAATACAAGCGCTCATAAACCACCAATGTATTGACCAGAGTTACCACGTTTAGAAGTTAATTCTCCCCCACTAATTGAGAGATAGTGGATGGGTTCAAGCCCAATATATAAGAATCCTAGAGAGATAGATTCTCGGAGGAAGAAGAACTACTCGAGCATCGCTGGAGCAAGACTGTGACAGAATATTACGATAACATGTTTTACTTTTCTCTTCTATATTTCCATGAATTCTTTCTTCTTTTTCTCTGTTTTCTTTTATTCCAAATGAGCTATAAATTGCTCCTTAGGTTAGGTGATAAAGTACCTATACCGTAACACTGTAATTGATGCCTAAAATTTATTTTTATGAATATTTAATTAGTTATTCAACAAGTTTGCTTATTCTTATTCATGTGTGTATGTTGAGAGATACATATATGATATAGAAGAGGTTGGGGTCGAGAGGTTTTCGAATCGAGACCCTTGTTGAGGAATGTGGATTAATTAGGTGAAAGAAAGTAACTTAATTAAGTTGTGGGTAGAGAGATCATTCACACCACATAACCTTTGAACTTGAACTTAATGAATTTGGTAATTAAATTGGCCATAAAGATGTGAGAATTAGTTATTGGGTATACAATTTAGGTTGGTCAAAAGCCCGAGCATACCATAGTGTTCGGTTATAAATTAAACATTGTTATAGCATCATTTTAGTATGGCTGTATCAGGAAAATTGATCCTAACCTATATCTCGCCCATCCTTTAATACCTTAGACCAATTTGTTGTTTTCTTTATTTTAATTGACTTTTATTTTACAAAAGCACCTATAAAGATTATTCAATTTTTGATTTCTTCACTTGAGTAATCATTGCTTTATAAATCATCTCCATGGCAACGATATTTGAACTCGCACATCCCCTTATTATTTGTGACACGTGTATTTGCGTATTTGTGTGATTATTATTTTGATTGCGAATTGCACAACAAACAGCATGCTGTTTATGGTAACGAACGAACGATAACAAATATGCATCATCATCTTAACATCCATCAACATCTTTTAGTCAGATATTATATCATCCTTAAAAAAATAAAGATAGAAACACTAAAATTTATGGTGAGTATAAATCAAGTTGATAATATCATCATCTTGGGTTCATATTATTTCACCAAAAGCTCAATTGGGCTCGGTGTATGTGAAGAGTCCAAGAAACCTAGAGTCTAGGGTTTCTTGTTGTCTATATAAATAGTCTCATTTTGGTCATCAGCCTCTAGTGTTATTGCTATGAGATCAGAACAGAAACCTAGAATGCCCCACATTTTCCCCTTTCCTCTTGAGAATAGTCTAGAAGATACTACCATCCTCTAGAGGCCATTTTTGAAGACTTGATTGTGCAACTTCAGCAATGAGGTATGTTTGTGATGTGACACGAAGGAGGAGATTTCGTGGCAGCAGAGGCGAAAAGGATCTTCACCCCGACACAAATGGGAGTCCTCGCAGATCTATGCTACAAAAGGTAATATTATATGAAATAAAAAATCTTGATGATTTGTTGCATTTCAAACGTCAACGGTTTTTTACGCTTCCGCGGATCGAATTATACCAACACATCAAATGATTGATTGTCTTCTTTTAATTATGCAAATGCGTGATATGATATTATTGAAAAACACCAAATAATGATGACAAAGGATTAATTGTGAAAATAATAATGAAGCAACATCAGTGAAAAATATCAAATGCCAGTAACAAAATGATTAGTTGTGGAAGTAATAATAATAAATATCATTGAAAAACACCAAAAGATTTAGTTGTAAACGAAATAATAAGGAAAATATGTCAAAAGTTGGTGATAATATCAATATCTTATTGTTTAAAGGAATAATGCATATAAATAAGTGAGGTTTGGGTAGAAATTGGAGGAGAAAAAAATTGGTGAGAGTGAGAAGCAAATAATGAGAATGGATAAAAAAAAATAAAGAAAGAATAAAACACTAGGATATTGGAAGAAATTTCTTAGAAACTAAGCATTTATTCAAGATATTAACACCAATTGGTAGTTTTGACTCCTAACTTGTCTCATCAACACTTAGATATGTGAATAATGTGGACAACACAAAGTTCAAACTTTATTTTAAATTCTATTATGGATATTTATATTTCAGTTTTTATTTTGTTGTAACATAGATGAAAATGTGCAATGTTATTTACTTAACTGTTTTTAAGGAACAATGTAACATAAAATAGAGTTGGATGGTTTGCTTTCTTTAATGGTTTTTTGGGAGCATTTATGATGATTATGATGATATTTTAATTTTGTATTTGGATGCTTAAGAAACATTGCAATATTGGTGAATTGATTTATAAAAGTTATGTCTAGGATTGATTTTGTCTTATGAAATGTATGTATGAATTTTGTTTTTAGGGAATGACTTATACAAAACATTGCAAGCTAACAACATTAGGTGTTAGCCTTGGTGCACACCAAGACTTGTGTAAAGATGGGAAATTTATTTTTTATTTATAATAGGTGGGGAGCTTGATATTGTGATCACATTATATTTATAGGCAAGGAACCCATGATTGATATGTTGTCATTCTATCTGAGTATACCTTCACTACATATGTAATTTTAATAAAGTATTGATTTTTATTTGTTCATATAAACTGGTTTGGATTTGAAAGTTTAATTTTTATCTTTACACTTTAACTTAGCTATATTCTGTATATGTTGTCAAATCTCATTTATTATAGTTCTTATTATTTGCTTGCTGGGTTGCATTGCAACTCACCTAAATTGTGATTATATATTTTCAAATAAAGGAAAGTAGATAGCCTTTTAGTTTACTTATTCGATTTGATTGATCAAGTCATATTGCTTCTGGCGGTGAACCTGAAACTTTGGTCGTGTGGGCAAAAGTTTAAATAATAAACTATTATTATATACTTTGAAAACTTATTATGTTATAAAGTTGCTCCAATATTTCTACCAGCAACTTGTGTTGTAAACTTAATAAATATTATATATATTATGATTTGAGTTATTATTGTTAAATATATTATTGTGATAGTTAGACCTACTAGATTATTTGATGATAATATGTATGCTGGTCATGACTCAAAATATGAATTGTGACAGAGATCAATTGAGGATGAAGACCCAACTTGGATTCCAGATGGAGATGATGATGAGTAAAACAAAAACACACGTCTAATTACTTAAGAAGAAGATAATCCAGATCCACACAAGGTAAGCGACCTATATTCACACCTTCCATTAAGACCCATCAATTTAGGGGCGTAAATGAGTCATGTTAAACCAAGCTTTAGCCTAAATGAGCTAGACTTGTATAAATTATTGCAAGCTTGGTTTGGTTTATTAGTCTTATACAAGCCAAATTATAAGCTTGGCCTGACTTTAAGAGTGTAAATGGATCAGTCGGCTTAACAGGGGCCTACGGCTCGGCTTACAACAGGCCAAGTTTGGCCTATAAAATATAGTTAAATAGAATAGATAGGCTTAAAAAAAGCCTATTTAAAAAAGTAGGCCATATGTTTTCTTTTTCATGTCGAGCTTGTAAGTCTACAAGCCAATCTATATCATATTATTTATTTTAAATAAAATAAATAAATTATTATTTTAATGATTTTGAATAATAAAATAATATTATTTTATTTTTTTAATTATTGAGTGCCTAACAGGCTGACAGGCTTAGACCGAAGTTTTTATTTTTTTTTAATGCAGGACATGCCAGACTTGTAATTTGGGCCAACACATAGGGCTAATAAACTAGACTAGTCCCAAGTTATTTTACACAAGCCTAACCTAATTAAGTAAAAGGCTAATCTTTTACCAAATGTTCCAAAATAACGAAGATTGAGGTTTGAAAGATGAATCAGTAACCCGCAAACAATGGGTCTCTTTACACTCTCTACTTTACTTATTTAACGAAGATGGAGGAGAAAAAAAGAATTCACAGGAAAATAAAATAGAAGAAGGAAAATTAAAAGGGAAGACATTGTAATAACCAACTAGGCTTATTACCAACAATTTCACTGTTAGATCGATTATGTTGAAACGGTATATTTATTTCATCTTGGTATGGTTATGTAAAATAAACACATTAAATGAAAAAATAACCATACAAAGGTGAAAATAAATTTAAAGTATTAAATATAGTTCATAACCATACAAAGATGAAAATATATATAACCGTTGGATAACATAATCGATCTAACGATTTTTTACAATATAACCATTGGTTGTTAGAAATCAAAAATTAAATTTGAAAAACTTGAATTTTATAGAATGCTTTTGTATATATATATATATATATATATATATATATATATATATATATATGGCAACACAAGGCTAATAAACTAGACCAGTCCCAAGTTATTTTACACAAGCCTAACCTAATTAAGTCAAAGCCTAACCCCACTCAGCCTATTTACACTCTTACCTTACTTATTTTTCAAAAGTACATAGCTTGGTCCGCTTGTCAAGCATACCAAGTCTTTGAAAATAGTATATTGCATTCCGTAAAATATAGGTGAAATAATTTTGTATTCTTTTGTATGTTTAACTAGATGAAGTATATTTCTTTTCTATGCACATAACAACTAAATTTTTTACAATATAACCATGCTGCTAAAAAAAGAAATAGAATGCTTGATTATATATATATATATATATATATATATATATATATATATATATATATATATTCACTCACTCATTGATTAAAATATTCCACTAAACAAAATTAATAATCGTGATGATGACAAAAGCCAAAAGTTTAAAATAATAAATTGTTCAACAACATCATAAAAAATTATTAAGAGATTCAGAATTTATTGACTTTTTTCTTCATCGACACCACCAAAAGGAGTAGAATTGTAATTTGCATGTCTTGATCGATTAAGGCAACTTTGTAGAGCAAATTGGTAGCATGCGATGTTGACTCATCTTGCATAGGAAAATCTTGAGAATCGATGGTGAGCAAAAGATGATTTAAAAGGAATAGAAAAGTAGTAAAATTTCGCGAAGGATGGAAGAGAAAAGAGTGACGACGACACCAAATGAGGAGTAAATATTGCAAAAATTATTAAATCCCAAGATATTTTTTTGTTAAAAAATTACATGGTATTATTTTATTAAAAAATAATAATATATTAATTTATTAAAAAATAATAAGACATTATCTATTAAAAATAAAATTTATTTATTAAGAAATACGAGACGGACCTGAAGGCTTAGAGGACCAACTTGCTAAAATTGACTTATGACCTGATTTCTAAATAAACTTTTAATGAACTAAGTCTATATTATTTTTAAAATGGGTCAAGTTAAAAGCAGACTAACTATAGACCCTCACAAGCCGCCTAGCTCATTTATATTCATACCCATCATTAGGGGTGAAAGTGGGCTGGGCTGGGTCAGGCCAAATTTTGCCCCGAAAAGTCCAAGCCGACGCCAAAAAAATTCAATTTGGCCTGGCCTAAGCCTAGTACGAGTCTAACTGTTAGCTTGGGTTGACTCATTTATAAAAAAATAAATGGCCTGGCCTAACCCATTAGCCTGTTAATTTTTAACTTCCAAGCAGAACTATAAATCAACTTTACAAAATACTCAAATTCTGTTGCTAATCCAAAAATTATAATTTCAACGTCCAAACAGAATCATGAATCACAACAAAACTCATACAATCTGCATTTAAGTCACTGTCAAAAGCAAAATGCTCAAATTAATTAACATATATTTCATAAGATCCAACAAACAAATCCATACTAATTATATGT
Source organism: Gastrolobium villosum (assembly GCA_032173675.1). Classification (NCBI taxonomy): domain Eukaryota; kingdom Viridiplantae; phylum Streptophyta; class Magnoliopsida; order Fabales; family Fabaceae; genus Gastrolobium; species Gastrolobium villosum. Next base: position 93,242 of record JAVKPL010009012.1, on the reverse strand, counting down.
AAATTAAAATAACTACATGAATCCAACAAACACATCATGATGTTTGTAGTAAGTATAACCTCTCAAAGAAACCTTTTAATATATTCATATACACAATCTAACATGTTGAGATGTTGGTTCCTCCTATATAAAAAATAAAGTCATATTTCTATAATCGAATATAATTAAGTTTTAAATAATTGCAATTGATCAAATTTATATTTTTTTATTTTTTCTTCATGACATATTTATTCTATTTTATTTTATTTAAAATAAATAGTATAATATAGGACAGTTTATAGATTTATAGGTCAAACCTTTTGAAAGTGAGTCTATGACCTTTTTATTAAACAGATTTCTCAAAACCCAAATTCAACCTATTTTACGAAATAAATTGTAGGCCAGGCCTAGTTTCACTCTACCCATCATCAATTGATATGGTATCAAAACTATAAAAAGATTGATTAATTAAATCATAAATTATATTATTTAATAGTTTGTATACAACTGACAAAATATCAGAATATAAATTAACATTTTTTTTTTCATTCTCCCAAATATAAAATTGACAGTCAATTGCTTTGACAGATAGAGTCGTCGCCATGGGAGAGTCGCTGGAACGAGAGTTACCGCAGTTCTTTAAACGGAATTAACCCACCCTCACGTTGAGCGCCGCACTAGCCGAGCATTAGTTTCTTCACTCAGCTTGAGCCGCGCCACAAAAAGAGTGTTAGAAAAGTCATTGGCGTGTTTCTCTCTCTTAAAAACGCAGTGTCTGAAAACTTATTGTCGTTGACGGAGGAGGATTATGACGAACGACCTCGATCTCAGGCAATCGGCGATTTTTCTCTGCTAATTCGCCGCCGGGCGGAGCAAAACGGTGGCATATGGAGGAAGCCATGGAAGATGAGAACGCAGGGATATTGATCGAATTGTTGAATGAGATAGCTAGCATCTCAGATTACAGGCCTACGGTGAAGAAGCAGTACTGTAACTTGGCGAGGAGGTTGAAGCTGTTGATGCCGATGTTCGAGGAGATTAGTGACATGAAAGAGGCAATCTCTGAGGACACTTCAAAAGCTATGCTTGTCTTCAAGGAAGCTCTGGAATCAGCCAGAGAACTACTCAGATTCGGAAGTGAAGGCAGCAAGATTTACATGGTTTGTTCCCGTCAATTATTTATTTATTTATTTATCATTATTATTCTTTGTAAGTTAATAGCAATTTGGGGATTTCTGTTGTGTGGAGCTTTGCAGAGGTAGGGGAAGGGTATTTTCCTTTAATGGTGTCCTAATTGTTTCTAGCATTCCTATATTCTGTTCAGATTTGTTACATCAATTATCGTAAAACGATGTTCATGCTGCCAAAGTTTTTATGTCTTGTAGGACTTTGAAATGATCAAACTAATCCAGGTTTATGCAAAATTAAGCAATTTAATGAAATTTATAATATTGGTACTATTTGAAATCCAAATAATATTGTATTTTTTTCAGATTTGTTGCGACATCAATTATTGCGTAAAACGATGTTCCGCTGCCAAAGTTTTTATATCTTGTAGGACTTTGAAATGATCAAACAAAATAATCCAGGTTTATGTGTAAAATTAAGGGTTTTTTAGTCAATCTTCTGTCAATGAAATTTATAATAAATGGTATTATTTCTCTTTGAAATCCAAGCGTTTTTTGGGGTTGGCCGCGACATGGCGCAATCCGCATTTGATAACTATGATTTTTTTTTTTTTTATGTCTACATGGAAACCTTAGTTTACTTGCAGTTTCATAAGAGGCGTTCTCCTATGCTTGTTTTGACCTTTTGTTGCTTAGAGCTATGTTTCCGTTGGAAGTCTCTCTTATAATTATGGTTTGAACTATATGTCTAGAAACAGCATTATGGAAACATGTTTCCAATAACATGAAATCTTCTTCCTTAAATATTGATTCATTTGTATTATTTCCTTTTAACAGGTTCTTGAGAGGGACCAAATTATGAATAAATTCTATGAGGTGACAGCTCAGTTGGAACAATCATTGGGTGGAATTTCCTACGATAAACTTGACATATCAGATGAAGTTAAGGAGCAGGTATAATACTCCCTCACCCCTACTCTCACAAGTCTGGGAGCCTTATGCACCGAGGTTTGCTTTGCCTTTTTTATATATCTCATAATGCTATTGAACGTGTGCAACACAGTGATCTTACTCAGCGACTCAGCCAATATCATTTTTTAAGTAGTAAACTTTGATCTGTTGAACCTCAACTAATTTGCTATTGAGAATAGAATAGACACCGCACCATTGTGGAGCTTCTTTATCTCTATATTTTTGCTATTTACATAATCTAGTTTAATTCTTCCTATCATCTCAGGTTGAGCTGGTTCTTGCCCAGTTCAGAAGAGCCAAAGGGAGGGTTGATGAACCAGATGTCAAGTTGTATGAGGATATGTTGTCCCTTTACAACAAGAGCAGTGATGCAGCTACAGATCCAGTTGTTGTAAGTCGAGTAGCTGAAAAATTGCAATTGATGGGAATAGCAGAACTTACACAAGAATCACTCGCTTTGCATGAGATGGTTGCAGCAAGTGGTGGGGATCCAGGGGCACGCATTGAGAAGATGTCAATGTTATTGAAGAAGATAAAGGATTATGTGCAAACAGAAAATCTAGACAAGGATGATAATGTTGAACAAAAAGACCTTTCCTTAAGTGCCTACACGCTAGGAACAGATGAAAAGAATCATCAGGCCCTTGTTATCCCTGATGATTTTCGATGTCCGATTTCGCTAGAATTGATGAAGGATCCTGTCATTGTTTCAACAGGGCAGGTATGTGCCTTCTATGATACTCTCTGACAACTAAGTTGCAAATAGGGTGATTCTTGACTTGACAAATTGAAGGATGTGTGACCTTTGCTCTATGTCTGCTTGAATTTAAAATTGCTGCAAAAGGCACCATGCTCTGGCACAATTTTGTTAATATATCTAATTGATTTCTGGATGAGGATCCTCTCATTTTACTAACATGAAAGTGGTCGTGTTATGAAAAAGAAAACCACAAAAGCAAAATTGATGGACCCTACTTTATTTTCAAATTTATTCTCGTGAGGCTATTGAGCTTCGCATAAGCTGTACAGGTTGCAACATGTACAATTGCTTTATATATTCATGGATTTTTGTGGAACATATAACTTGGTTGAATTTGGAAGGTTGGTATAAAAATTGAAGGCTTTTCTAGATTACACTCTTCTAATTGACCTATGTAATACAATTGCTATATGCTGATTCCAGTTCACACTATTGACATTTTACCCCTGCCCCCTGCTTCATAGCCAGTTTGCTTTTAACTGTAAAGTTACCCTCTCAAACAACTCTTGTTGATATCTGCAGACTTATGAGCGTTCTTGCATTGAGAAGTGGTTGCTAGCAGGGCATGGGACATGCCCAAAAACACAGCAGACTCTCACTAGTACTGTTCTCACACCCAACTATGTCTTACGAAGCCTCATAGCACAATGGTGTGAAACCAATGGCATAGAGCCACCAAAACGACCCAGCAGCTCTCAACCTAGTAAATCAGCATCAGCCTGTTCCGCAGCTGAGCGAAGTAAGTTTGAAAATCTTCTCCAAAAGCTCATGTCTGGCAGTCCCGAAGACCAGAGATCAGCTGCAGGTGAGATCCGCCTTCTTGCAAAGCGCAATGCAGATAACCGTGTAGCTATCGCTGAAGCTGGCGCAATACCTCTCCTTGTTGGTCTCCTTTCTGTGCCTGACTCTCGCACTCAAGAGAATGCTGTGACAGCACTTCTGAATCTTTCCATATATGAAAATAACAAAGGAAGCATTGTTTCCTCAGGAGCAGTTCCAGGTATAGTTCATGTGCTGAAGAAGGGAAGCATGGAAGCTCGGGAAAATGCAGCAGCAACACTTTTCAGCCTTTCAGTTATAGATGAAAATAAGGTCACAATTGGCTCTTCAGGAGCCATACCACCGTTAGTGACACTGCTGAGTGAGGGTACCCAAAGGGGTAAGAAAGATGCTGCTACAGCACTCTTCAATTTGTGCATTTACCAGGGTAACAAGGGAAAGGCAGTGAGAGCTGGTGTTATTCCAACACTGATGCGACTGCTGACAGAACCTAGTGGGGGAATGGTGGATGAAGCATTGGCCATTTTGGCAATATTGGCTAGCCATCCTGAAGGGAAAGCTGCCATTGGTGCTGCAGAGGCATTGCCGGTTTTGGTAGATTTTATTGGGAATGGATCCCCAAGGAACAAAGAGAACGCAGCTGCCGTTTTAGTGCATCTTTCTTCTGGAGATCAACAATATCTAGCACAGGCCCAAGATCTAGGGGTGATGGCTCCATTGTTGGAATTGGCTCAAAATGGTACAGACAGAGGCAAAAGAAAGGCAGCACAATTGCTAGAGCGTATGAGCAGGCTCCTTGAGCAGCAGGAGGAGGAGGAAGTTCAAACACAAACTGAACTTCAAGCTCAGAACGAGGATACCCAACCACCTTTCATCACTGATTTAGATGATACCTAAGATGTTTTTTTTTACACTTTGGTTCGTTTGGTTTCTTTAGTTCTTTTAAGTGTTGAAAGAAGCATCTGTTTGGAGGAAAGGGTGGAAGATCACCTTCATACTCTCCATTAAGTCATTCGTTTGTTTGTGTGATATGCAGAGATGTAATGCAAAAAGCTTTTGAAAGGGGGAAGAAGAGATCGAAGAAACTGAGCAAGGTGTGCCTGACGTGGAAAATGTACAATTGTAACATGTACTATTCTAATCCATCCTCAGATTTTAATGAAGAGATGTTCCGTGTATTCGCACCATAGCACATAACGTTGATGTTATAAAACTGAAATTGATTCATATTAAATGTTTGTCACAGTTGATTGGTGACATAATTTTAGAGTTTCCATGATAAAGTGATTTAGTGTTCCATCTTTGCCTTCTCCACTCTTGTAATTAAAGAAAAAAAAAGTTAAAATTAAGTGCAACGTAAGTGGGAATAAAACCATCGACATGTCTTTAACATAACAACTTACAAGCTTAGGAGTTAGGACGCTCACATATTTATATTACATGTTACTAGGTGAGTAATGAGTATGTGGGTTTTGGGATTTTAAGTTTTTTCTCTGAAAGGTTTACTTTGGAATGAATCAAACACAAATCCTATTTTAGGGAAAAAAATTTTTTTTGATAAACCATATATCTTCTATTGAGTTAGGAATATTCCCGTAGAGGTATATTGTTTTTCAAATGTATATAAATTTTATGTTTTTAGATAAATTTTTTAAAACTCGTTTTTTCTGAGATGAATTCGTTATCTGCATTGAGTCCAAAATGATATCGTTTTGAGGCGAAAATTAAGATATTTTTGTAATTTTAATTTATTTCAGGGTTATAATAGTCTTTATAATTATAATTTTTAATATTTAATTATAATTTTTTAATATTTCAACACTAAAATGACGTCGTTTTGGGAACAAATGGAAATAATTTATCTGCAGTAACTGCGGTAGGGGTGTCAATATAGGTTTTGATTTCGTGTCGTGATCGTATTAAAAAATGACACGTAAAAAATTCGTAATCGTGTTAATTTTTTAATGTCCGTGTTGACCCGTATTTTTTTAATTATTTTATTTTTAATTTTCTAATATTATTTTTTTTAATTTCAATCGATTTTTTTAATTTTTTTTGTCAATTACCGTTTTGACCCATATTTTGTATGTTATTCGTGTTGTGTCAACAAAAAATTTATCGTGTCAGTTAACATGACCATAAAAAATTTCCTGCACACACAACATTTTGTGGGGCCCGCATCAAAAAAAAAACTCCGGCACGCAAAACGAATATCTATAACATAACACAATCACTTTTCATACAACATAAATCTTATAAAATCCTTTAACATATATTCTACTATAAATAATGGAAAAAATGTTTGTCCTTTTAAATGACACAATTTATATCATTTCACTCTCACAAAGAGGTGAGACCCACACTTTTATATTTTTTTGTCCACTCTCTATCCTCTTTTATTTATCTCTTTCTCTCACTTGACATAATTTTACATCCTTCAAAATGATATAATTTTCCCATAACATCGTTGTCAAATTTAAAGTTTGATACCTTATCTGAGGACCGTTAGATAAAAAAAAATCAACGAATCTGATTTATAAGCATGTGATACCGTTAACTTTTTTCGATCTTACGGATCTTAAATAAGGTGTCAAATTTTAAATTTGACACCGATATCAAAGTATGATAGCTCTTCATTCAAACATACTACTCATTCAAACATACTACTCCCTCAGATGTTGACATTTCAACAATGCACTCATCAAGATATTTAAGAATGTCGTGCTATACGTGGTATTTAAGGGTGGATTTCGCGACGCCAACATGTCTATTTACGCTTCTTACTTTTTAGTTTTATATTGTCTTTTAAATGTATCTTTATTTAAAGGGTACTAAACACGTAGAGGCAAGTGACGCATTTGGTCGCAAGTGTTTTCCAGCGTGTATTTGACGGCACCAGACACATCAGCAAGCTTAACGCCACGTGTCGCATTAATGGTTTAACATGACTGGACACGTCAAATGTTGAAATATACAACCCTAGTCCGTCCCTTCCCACCTTCATTTCATGTACTAGCGAGCACAAAAGCCTGAAAATGCCTATTATAAACTGAAAAAATTGCAAACGAAAAGAATCAGCTTTTAGACGATTTAACGATGCTAAGAAAGTTTCCGATGTTACTTTAGAAAATTTATCTAATGTTCATCTTCCCACGACTTCATTTTGGGTTGAAAAATTAAAAAATTAGAGTGATAAAGACTATTATAACTCTGAAATAAATTAAAATTACAAAAACATTTTGATTTCCGTCCCAAAACGACGTCATTTTAATGAATATTAGATTTTATCTAAAGTAATATCAAATTAACAAACCCTTTCACAATATATGGAAAATTGGAAATTGATTAAGCACACTTTGCATACTTGAAAAAATATAAAAAAAATTATGACTTTTAAAAAATAATTAATGACATAAGATGTATCAATGATGTTAAAGAGCGGAATTACCTAAATCATAAATTATTTGTCAAAGTCCACAAACTCATCTACTTGCCGTTTTCTTATATATAGTACATATAATGAGTTCATAGTTTTATGCCACTATAATTTAAGATAATTTTTATGTAAGTGAAAATTAAATATATTCTTCTTCCCCTAACTCTTTTCTTCAAGTTTGTGTTTTGAAGGAAGCGAAATTGAGAAGGACAAATTTCTAGCAGAATAAATTAATATTCTTTTACCAAAAAAAAAAAACTTTAATATTTGAGGTGTTGTTTTCTTTTTTAAATTACTTTAATGTTTTCATGTGATTGTTGGATATATGAAATTTTCAAGTACTAATTACTTTTTTTCTTTTAAAATTCAAACAAATTTATACTTTAGAAGTTTTATATGCAAATTAAAATTTTAAAAGACAAAAATTGAGTACATTCACGTGCTTTTTATATTATGATAAAGCATAATGTGTTCGTTTACCGAAAAAAGAAGAAGCATAATGTGTTCTAATTTTTATTTTATTTTTGAAAAGTTGAACCGGCATAAAAAAAATTAACTTAGAGAGAAAAGAATCAGGTAGCATGAGAAACGATAAAGCCATATATATATATATTATATCGATTAAAGAAATAAGTTATATTTGTCATACATTTTTTCTTCCTATCTCTTATAATTATAAACCAAAATTAATTCAATAGCTCTTATTGATATTATTTTATAACAGTTGATTTTGATTCAACTCTAACAAAATTAATTATAACAGGTGATAAGAAAAAATATATATATATATATATATATATATATATATATATATATATATATATATATATATTATATTTATATGTATAACCTCCTATTGACGTTTGATGATCGATTATGAACCATTTCCATATCCACGCAACGGACTATCTAAAGTTGGCAACGGTCTCTTTGCATTGATGAGTGGAGGTCCCCACGTATCAAAAAAATAGAGAGGAAGGAAAGCATTTTTTTTGTGGATAACAAGGAAAGGAAAGCATAGAAGTACGTAGAATTAAGAAGACGAATGAAAAAAAGAACAAGAACTACTACCAAAAAAAAAAAAAAATGAATAAGAAGATGCAAATGATAGAGGGCAATAAAGCATGAGAAAGGAAAGCACGACAAAGGAAGGAAATCTTAGGGGCCCTTTAATTTGAGTCTTGCCACCCCATATTCATAAACGATCAACTTTGGAGGTTTGACCAATTATGCTTGAAAGCGTATATTGTTCAAAGGGTTCACCAGAACGAGAGCGTTTTTAGTGTCCTCGGACAAGTTACTATTATAATTATGTTTTTTTGGGAGTAAACAATTACAATATTAAATTTAATTTTTTCCTCTCTCAATGTCAAATAAGTTTTTTAAGAGGAAAAAATAATAATTTTTATATTATAACTTCGTGAAATATATAATTATAATAATACAATTGCAGTGAATATTCAGTAGGACAGTTACACTAAAAATATTTCTCACAAGAACATCTTCAATACTAAAATTATAAATTATATAAAATACATAATTATAATATTAATTTTTTTTTTCTTCTTCTCACTTTTCAGAAAATATATAATATAATATAATATAATATAGTGTTATGCTATTATTGGTAGGTTTAAATTCCACCGTAGTTTATTAGATTTTTTCAAACTTCACAGCAGTTCATGAATTAGGATGCATGAATTTCTGCGCCTCTGTGATTCACTCGTACGACATAAGCAACACTTCAAATTTTAACCCACATTGCTCGATACTTCTTTTTTCCTTTAACACTCTCGCAAGTCGCAATGTTTCTTCTTTGAGACCCACACCGTCATTTTTGGAATATGGGTAACCATTTATTACCTACGTCGACCAAAGACACGAAGAGAGCTTTTGTCTGTGTTGCTCTCTGCTGGTCTTGTTGCTTTATTCCTTCTTGAAAAGTTGCATTGGTCCTTGCAAAAGATATCATCACCTCAATGATGCCTCTTCTTTTTTTTTCCTTTTTATTATTAGATAATTGATTAATTCCCAGTGTGATTAGAATAATCAATTTTGTAGTTATTAGAAATGATATGTTTGTTCAATCTTCGAAATGACCACAACACGTAGAAAAACGGTTATACATTTTTTGGTCTTTGGGAATATTAATGAGCCAAATTTATTATTAATTAATTAACAATTTTAATCCAATAAATTATAACCATTGATGTCAACGTCAAATCTCCTTGATCATTTTTTTTTTCATTTTAGGATCTAATTGCCAGGATATAAACTTATATACTTTAAATGACAAATGTTATTCCACACTTATTTTGAGTTTTGACCATAGAATCTTTTTTTTCTTTTCCTTTAAAATTCAAATGCGTAATGTTAACATGACCCAAAAGTAATTTCATAATTTAACAAGGTCAGGTTATATTTACAAAGGTCACACTTATTTTGAGTTTTCCCCATAGAATATTTTTTTCACTATTTGTTTAAAATTCATAATGTAATGTTAACAAAAATTCAAAAAAAATTTCATAATTTAACAATCGATGTTGTTTGTATCTTGCATCATTCTGCTTAAGAAGTTCTAGAACAGTCACTCTCTCGAGTTTGGTCGAATATAGAATTGCATGATTTTGAGGGTGATTTTGGCGTCTTCTTAGAATGGTTACATTTAGCTTCCACTTTCAACTTCAAATCCAACAAAAACGCATGTCCCATCTTATGAATCTAATCTAATAATTACAATTACAACATTTAAGTTTGACTCTTGACTCATGTCGAATGTATACAAAAATTCTTCACATATTATATCTCTCTCTTCCCCCCTTTTCCCCTCAAGTTCACCCACTTCCTTGTTTTGTCATAAAGCTTGTATCCATGAAAACTGAATCTTAAAAACCCATAAAATAATAATAATAAAAAAACTACCCAACATGATTCTGCTAAAAGTACTATCCAAAGGAGCTTCCTTGGAATCAAAATTTGCTACTATTGAGGAAAAGTAAAGAGTAGCAAGGACATTAATAAATAACTGTCGCACTCAAGTTTCCAAGAATTTGACACTCATGAAAAAGTGAGGTTGAGAAGTACACAGCTTATATAATACCAGCTTCTGGGCTCTAGCAAAGGCTGGCTAAAGTACCCACAGTGATTGAAGAGAAAGAGAAGGATCCAAAGAAAAGAAAAGAAACCTATAAGAGGAAGAAGGAAAAATCAGTTACTTATACAACAACTATGTGTGTCAGACTCTTAGGTCCTTTACCTTGAATTATCCTACTTTTGTATGCTATCTTTTCTACAGATAGTTATAGCTCCAAGATGCATGATAAACATTCGTATCACAAACATCTAGCCCCATGGGATATCTCTATATATGCAATTCCTTTGCATTAAGAATGTTTCACAAATTAAGATAATTAAATAAACTTATTATCCCGAGAAACACTACCTTGGCTAAAGACCTAAAGTTAATGTGGAGTGGCACATTCTTTAGTACTGTGTATCAACATCATTTTTTCTCTTCTTTTCCTATAACTATGCTTTATCGTGTTAGCTGAATCTGATCATAAAAAAAAAACGGTGCAATAGTGTGAGCTAGCTAGCATGATATGTAAGTAGTTGGTAATAGACGTTAAGTAAACTAAGGAGAAAGCTTTGTAATAAAATAAGATAACATTAACGTCAGATAGCAAACATACAAAACATTACATGCACACACAAGCCCATATATATATAGTACACAAATTACTAGATTCGATTGAAAAAAAAAAAAAAAAAAAAAACATAAAACATAAAACAATCAATTACCAGAAATTACAACAAGAAGAAGATCATTAACTCTACCATATTTCTGCGTTAATTATTTCTGTCAACTCAGCGTTTTCACCATCGATCTTATGGTGAAGGGTTTGAATTCAGGTGATGGGGAGTCAAAGTTTACAAGAGATGACTAGTGGAAGAAGATGCAAGACCTGAAATATCAGTCCATGAATAGTATTGGTTATTTTCCGAGACATTCTGCAGAGTTGATCTTGATAAATTTATAGCACCATTTTCTTCCATTTTAACTGGTGGAATCTGATTAGTAACCCTAGAACTTGCAGCTATATCTCCAACCAAGCCTGAAGGTTCCTCAATACCTTCACTTTGAAAAGGGTATGAATTACCAGCTGAAGTTGAATCAAAACCATTCAAGAAATTAGGAAATTGCTGCAACCGCCACTGATCCACTCCTCCACCACCACCAATTTGATGAAACCCCATATGATCCGTTGTCTGTCCTTGAATCTCACGCAAACCTAAACCCATGTTTCCAACACCATAGCGACTCAGATTCTGTAGAGAGGCCATGAAAGGTAGGTTTGGTTGTTGTTGTGGTTGTGGCAATTGACCTATTAGCTCATGAGTGATTGTTCCTCCTGAAGTAGGTATTGCACTTGATGAACTTGAAAGTGTTTGTTTCTCACTTGCTGAAGGAGATTTGGAGCGACTCCTTTTGTTCTTCTTGTTTCTACGACAACCTCCACCCACAGGAACATTCCTAAGAGCACCACCTCTTGTCCAATAACGTCTACAAGTCTTGCAGAAGTGACGGGGTTGAGTGAGGCTGTAATTGTTGAAGTAACAAAACTTAGTATTCGTGGAATCACAGCGAGGACACTTCAGGGCTGGTTCTGGAGGTGGTATCTTAGCTAGCCGGGCTCGATCTGCCATCGAGCCCGGCCTGATTGAGCCAATACCACCTCCAACATGAGATGCTTGTTGAGGCAAAGGTGGAAGTATGTGAGTGTTCTCACTACTTCCATTTCCTTGATGATGATGATGATGATGATTTTGTTGCTGAAACAACAAATAAGAAAAAGGCACACAAAAAAAGAAAAATTATTATGAAGGAAACATATCTGGTATATTCAAGAAGATATTACAAGGAATAGGAATAATTTATCTTTAGCTATTTTCCTTTTCTTTTTTAGGGTTTAGAAGCTGTGGCTGAAATTTGAGGGCGAAAAAAAAAAAAAAAACTTAATTACCTGGTGCCAGTTGGGAGGATCTACATAGACTGGAACAGAAGAGTAAACCATGGTGTTTGAATCCTTTTATGTTTTTTTCTTTTATAAAGTTTGATGGCTCTTTAGGGAGATGGTGGAGAATCACACCAAGGGAATACCAGAGCCGAGAAAGAAAGGGAAAAAGAGCATTAAAGATGAAGAGGGAAGAGGAAAGCAAGAAGAGGCTTTAATTTGTTTACTTTGCGCTTATTCCCCTCATTCGTATCTCTTTTTGTTTTATTATATTTTTAGGGTTTTGAGTGGACGAAGTTTCTTAACCTATAAGCTACTTTTTTTATGGGTTGGTCTGTAAATTTGTTCATAAAAAGGGTTAGTGGCTCCCATGCATCCAAGAGAAAAAAAAATACAATAAAATAAAAGTTATGATTACACCGTATATTTTTATGTCTGTGTGTAGCAACATTAATTATCACTGTCTATTCAAGGGGATGGTGGAGTCAGCTTACATAATCAAAGAAAAGAATTTCAAGCTTAACCATCGAGCTGACATATTGACATGCTCGGCAACATTATTAAATACTCAAACGTGAAAAATGAAGAAATAAAATAAAATTATGGACCTCACGCGCAGCAGTATTTTTTTTTTCCAGATATTTAAAAAGCCTAATTAATTAATTGAAGAGCCCTACACTTTCTATTCATGTATATATGCAATTACGAATGACTAGGGAGAGCTAGATGAGAAGGAAAAAAGAAGGTGAAATAATTCCTTCACTCATTTAAGAGGCTGGCAGGCAAATTGGAGATACATTCAAAAGTTTCATAGACATGCCACGACGTGGGGGTCTTACAATTATTGAACAATCTCGACTATGTCTTGGAAACTTTCCAGTTTAAGCTTCCCGAACATAAAATCTTCTTTTCCTTTTCCATTTTTTACTATCCAATTATTTATATGAAAAAATAAATTAAAATTTGACTGAATAAAAGTAAATCCCCCGGTCTTGATATATCATGGCATTGATAATAAAATCAAGAGAGTTTTAATAATTTTATAGTTTATTATGCATTTTCTTGTACTATCAACGATCATTTTTTTAATTAATGATTGAGATTTTTTTCCCTCTAAAATGAGGCTTCATTTTAAATAGTCAAATCCCAAAAAAAAAAAAGAGTTACAAATATATGCATTTTCTTGAACTATCAACGATCATTTTTTTAAGGGAAATATTACTCTCCTTCTACATAAGATATCATCACTCATTTTCTCTCACTTCAATTTCCATACCTAACCTATTTCTTTTTTTCTTGTAATGGTGGGACCCACCTATTTTCTCTCTACAACATAAGATAACTATCTTATGTTAAATGAGACTAATAAAACCCTTTTTTTAATTAATGATTGAGATTTTTTTTCCCTCTAAAATGAGGCTTCATTTTAAATAGTCAAATCCCAAAAAAAAAAGAGTTATATATATATATATATATATATATATATATATATATATATATATATATATATATATATAACTATCTCATGTTAAATGATAATAAAACCCTTTTTTTAATTATTGAGACTTTTTTTCCCTCTAAAATGAGGCTTCATTTTAAATAGTCAAATCCCAAAAAGAAAAAGAGTTACATATATATATATATATATATATATATATTGTTCTGTCTGAAAGACAGAGGTGTCCAACCGATGGCTGGTATATTTTATGTAGGATCTAGGTGCCCTCTCTCAGGTATCTATGAATGAGATACCCTTGAGGGTAGGCTGATCTCTGTGCACAATAATAATCGACGTAGTCAAGGCATGGGGTTCTGCACAGTGACAAGCTGAGAGAGAGAGTTTAGAGGGTGTGTACCTTATTCGTTTAACCCCTGTTTATAGATGGATTACCTGAAGGAGTGTGCTTCTGGGTCTCTTAAAATTATTGGGGGCCCAAGTCCAACTTCTTAGCTGTCTGGAAAAAATTGTCATCAATAAGAGATTTCCTTCATTTTGTGTTATTCTTTATTGGTCCTTCTGGAATACGGGACTTTGTAAGGTACATAACATATATATATTTCAATTTTCACTCCTTCATTTTACGTCTGCTAAGGAATCACACCCACAGGCCACAGCACCCATTGAATCACCCAATATGTGGGGTTTTGTCAAAATACGATTATGCTAAGTATGCGGCAAGTGGGGTAATTAAAGAAAAAAGATAAGACAAGTAATTCAGAAAGAAAACATGAAAGGGGAAAGAAAGTTTGCAAAATTGTCATATATATAATGTGTTATATATTTTAAATAATTGGCGCTAGTCTTTAATTGCTTTACTTTTTTATATACCCAGCACTAGTAAATTCAATGCTTAAAGTTGTGGTCAGATCCTTTTTGGGCACAGCACCAACACTATGTGACATCAATGCATGAAATGCCATGTTTATCCAACTTTATCGTCAATATCTTTTTAAGTAGCTAGACAAAATCTTCTAGTTGCCTCTTAGCTTTAATGATTCAATAATTAATACTTCAAAATTGAGGGCGCTTGATTAATTAATGTATTTCTTTTGTCTATTTTTGCTTTGCTTTTTCTATGATGACCCTCCCTTTTTCCCGGTGCAGAGACCCCCAAATGTGGTAGAGTGAAAAACAACATATTCTTTTTGTAAGTGGGTCGGAGTCACACTCAGACTCAGATTGAGCGAGTAGGGACTCGAAAATGGGAAATGAAATGCAACCATGATGAGATCATGTCGTTTCTTCATCGATAAGAAATTTTGATCTTCTACTAAGCTTATCCTACATTCATGCCCTTTTTGGATAACTTAGCTTGGTGTGTTTGTGAATTATTATTGTATGCACCTATGTTTCGAACGGATTTTAATATATAGGTTAATTATTAAGCATCCGGATCAATTGGTAATGAGTTATTTCAGTTTAATTAATGGTATTGAGTTCGAATATTTGAGAATGCAGTAGGGGTGTCAAAATAGGTTATGACACGTGGGTCGACCCGCGACACGACACGAAAATTCGTATTCGGTTTGAGATGTAAAAAAATTCGTGTCGTGTTCATGTTGAGGTATCCGTGTTCGCGTTGAGCTATTCGTGTTCGTGTCGACCCATTTTTTTTATTTAAAAAAATAATAATTTTGAACCATTTTTTTTTAATTTTTTTGTCAATTACCATTTTATGTCGTGTCGTGTCAAATTTATGTCGATGTATGTCGTGTCTAATATATTTAAAAAAAAATTCAGCAACATTTAGTAGTTGATGTAGTGTTATGTTAGAAAATTATGTTGTATCAACCCATTTTAACACCTAGAATGCAGCTACGTTAAAATTTGATAAAAAGAGTTTTGTTGTCTTTGCGATCCTATCCAGCTAGAATTAGATTATTCGAGTAATCAATAAACTAATGAATTATATTTAAAAAAAAATGAGTAACTACAACTAGCTACCTAGCTCAAGTGTTATGTTAGAGAAATTGGATTGAAATAGCCAACAGTTATAACAAAATTCTTAGCAGACGTGGGAATCTCGACAATATAAATCAAATGCGTTGACTTGTTTTTTATTGGCTTGAGTCCTTCACATCCTGTTTCCCTTTCAGAAAAAAAATGGAACCTCTCTCTCTCTCTTTAAGTGCATGGCAATTTTATTCCATTGTCACAGTGAGTAAAGCTTAATAAGCAAAAACTGAGAGGAGGAGAAACAGGGAGGGATTGGGTGATTCATATTTGAGTTTATGTCTCTTTGTGCATATTTCAGTCTTGGTATAACTGGTAGCCGGCGAAACAAGTTCACGGTCCTAAGTTCATCAAATAAATTATTTTGTAGTAATTATCATAGTGAACATGGTTATATTAAATTTATTCATTATTTTTCGCAAGTAATTTAGATTAAGAATTTCCAGGCATTAAATAAACCGCAAAGAATATGTGTCTGTTAGCGGATTAGAGTTTTATAATATTTTTCATGAAAAAAAGGTTTGACGATAAATCTGAGCAAGCTCTCATCAACTTTTAAAGGAACGTACTGCCATTTTTTATTCTTGAAATATTATAACTTTACTGTATCAATTTTTTCCATTGAATTGAAAACCTTATACAGGAAGTATAAGCAATAGTGGGGATATGATTGAGTAATTATGATGAAATTGAATATTATATGGGAGTTGCTATGCCACATATAAAAGTAAGATTTGAGATAAACGGTCAAATATTTCTTCATCTTTGATTTTATTATATATTTCAAATTTTATTATATATATGATCGAAAATTAATAAATAATTAAAAATTCATCTTAGTATTAATACTTTAAAAAAAATATAAATAGCTGAAAAATCCTCCAATATACTCCGCAAACTAAAACAAGTTTCAAATTGATTTTCAAAATTTTAGTATATTCATTAGCCTTAAAATTAGGTGACATGACTGCTAATTAGTCTTATTGAAATTTTTAATATGCTTCATCTTTATTAGGAGAATTACATATTTTAATAATAACGCTAAATAATTATACAAAATATTTTTTAATTTATGGTCATGTGCAAATTACCCGTTTCTTAGAAGAATAAAAAAATACATATATGCCTCAAGCATATAATGTTTTAAGGGTTTTATATTTCTCATGTTAAATGAGAATTGAAATCTCATGTTGTGGAAAGCATGTGGGACCCATGTGTTAGAAAAAATTAGATGTAGGACCCATGTCAGTGTTGGAATTAATAGTAAGTTTAATATACAATGATCCATTGGTTATGAATAAGAAGTGGGTTAATAGAGAAAAAGAGAAAAAGGGAATATTTGTGTGGGTTGTTTAACAAAATCCCACATTGGACAATTGGTAGAAAGTGGGAGAGTATATAATTGACCTAATTATCTTGAATTGGCCCTATTATATGGGATTGCTATGCCACATATAAAAGTAAGATTTGAGATAAACCGGTCAAATATTTCGGTTCGGCTGTGTGTATTTTAAATAATTTTTTATTAAATTATTTTTATATATATTTAGAAAATTTAAATAATTGAAAATTCCCTCCAAAATTCGATACTTTAAAAAAAATATAAATAACCGGTTTTTTCTGCAAAAATCTCTCCGGAATTTTTGTTCTTCCGGTAACTAAAACAAGTTTCAAATCCGGTGTGATTTTCAAATACTGTTGTGTTCGTTTGGGCTGTTGATTGGTAGTGCCACCATTCTTCAAAATTAGGTGACATGACTGTCCATCAACCTTGAGCATCTGTGATGGAAATTTTTAATATGCTTCTGTCTTTAATAGGATAATTCTTTATTTTGTTTCTGATTACAAGTAAGTCTGTTCTTATTTTTTATTATTACACAGTGATAACTGATTATACAAAATATTTTTTAATTTATAGCCATGTGCAAATTACTAGTTTCTTAGAAGAATAAAATAAAATACATATATGCCTCGAGCATATAATGTTTTAAAGACTAAAATAAACAAGGATTCAATCTAAATTGAATTAAAAAGGTTTATAACTGTGATAAAGATGGTTAATCCACTCTCAGGTTGTTCTCACTGAAAATCTTGTGTTTTGTAGGAAGATTACACAAAAAAGTGCAATTCACAAGAGCAAAATAAAGAAAGTTCCAGTTCAATCGCGTTAGGAAGTGCCAAAGGATCATAAACCTTATGCTTCATAGCGCCAGTAGCGCGGGATTGGCATTAGAAGCGCCAAAGTACGATGATGTCACTGTTTTCTCGCTCTAATAGCGCTGGATTGGTGCCAAAAGCATCAACAACTCAAACACAACCGGGCCACTAACGCGGCACTCACGCTACCATCGCCAATGCATAATGAACCCTCTGTTTAGGAGCGCCAGTAGCGCGGAAGTGGTGCTACCAGCGCCAACATCACATGTTCTGGTTAGTTGAAGATCAAATACTATATGAAAAGAGATCTTTAGTGAAGATTTGAAGACAAGATTTTGAGCTAATTATAAAAGATACAAAGATTTTGCTAGAGATGGGAGATTTGAGAGAGAGAGGCTTGAAGAGATTGAGCAACCATTGAATTCTTTTCTTCTTCTTCTTCATGATTTCTTCTATTTTCTTTTATTTCTTTAATTTGTTTAAGCTAACTATGTATGTCTAAGTTTCTTTTGTAGTTAGGGCAATGTATCCGATGTGAATTCTTATTTGGTTTAAATTGTTTCTTTAATAAATTGTCTCAACTTGTTTGTGTTTACCTTGGAATTAAATTTATGCATCCTCGTATGATTTGATCAATCATATATGGATAGCGAGGATTAGGGTTCATAATAGGCATATTGGGATATTAATATTGACAGGGGTAAACACCAGTTCTTGCATGATCTAGACATAGGCTTGTAGGAATTGCAAACTTTATAATTCATCACGCTTAATGCTTGATCTGAAAGGAATTATTAAGACATTAGGATTCTAATTGAGTTAAAGGGTTGAAGGCACTAAGAAATTAAGATTCAACCAATCAATTAGGATTTAACTAATCAATTATTTAGAAGATGAATTGTTTGAAATAATTGAAATAAAATATTATTGAAATTAATTTAAATTAATCAAGAAGGATCGATGGTGATATATACTCTAGCTACAGTTTTCATTATTGAATTCTTACACTCCGTTTTAGCTCTTTGTGTTCTTTGTCTGAAATTATTGCAAATCTCTTTACTTTAAAATTAGAATCAAAGATTACTCTTCCAAACCAATTTGGATTGTCCAAATTAAGGGGAATGATGAGAATAGTGAGCATTTAATTCTCGTGAGAATTCATCTCTTTATTACTTGTATGATCGGTATACTTGCTGCGATCGCAACAATGCCTATTATCTATAAAGCTATATGTTTATATTACAATTAAAACAAACAAATCACAAAAGCCTGTACGATTGAGTACAGTTTCATTCAAATAGTTAACGATATATGCTTACGTATTGTTTAAAATAAACTAGAAAAACTAAAAAAGAAAGAAAAATTGAGATATATTTAGTTAGATGATTTCTTTGCATCTCTCTTTATCTCTTACATGAAGATCTCTAAATCTTAACTTTAATTTGAGTTTCATCCTTAGTTTTCTTGTTCCTTTAATTAAAGTCTACGAACACTATTTGTCAGACTGTTGCAATTGGTTTAACAAGAAAATCAGTAAATCGATTCGGTTGTTGGGAAAATTCATAGTACTGGACAATTGCAAATAGAGAGTCAATGGAGAACTAGTCTGAAACCGGTGATGGAGAACTGATTTAAATCAATTTTTTTTGTCAAATCAATAACCTTTTATTAATATTTTTTATCTTGTAAAACATATATGGTCTTTAAAATTCTATGTAACTTAATGCTTTGAAATGTTATATTTGTTCATTATTTAATTTTTATTTTTATCACTAGGTCAACATTGCGGTTGCACCTTCAATGATAGGCTCATTCTTTAAAGAATGATAAATTTATCATATTGGATAATTCATGAATAGTGCGATCGATGTACCAAATGTCCAAATCGATTTACGACAATCACTATTCAAAAGTATACATATTTATCATTAATCATATCTACTTTTTTGGTCTCATTACAGTTTTGTTTTGGACTCTCGGTCCTTCCAAACTTACAATTAAAAATGAAAAACAATTTAACAACAAAAACAATGAAAACAAAAGAACGTAGGGAAAATCAGGATTTGTCTGTTTTCTACTATGCATGTAGATATAGATATATAAAGAAAAGAAGTGAAAAAAGGGGAGTGTGTACTGATTGGAAGGAAATAGTGGTATAGTAGAAGAGACAACATTTTTTCATGTTGTATGAGAATTCAATTATCATGTTGTGACCTTTAAATTTGCGTGCAATTTTTTTTTCTTTTTTATTTTTTAATAAATGTGAAGCCCACCATTAATTGAGTCACAATGTGATCAAATCCGATAAGGCAAATTGAGAAAGGTTGAATGTGCTTGTGCATGAGAGTGGAGTGGTGGGGTCAAAGATTTCCGTGTTATGTACCATAATGCACACTTGCAGGGAATCAAGGTCAATCATTTTCTCATCAGATGCTTACGGTCGGCACGGGAATCCTTATTGCCACCTCACTCTTTGGCGGGTCCCATTACAACACTACTTTCCCTACATTTGTCTACAGAATATATACTCTACGTGCTGAACCTTCAATGGATGTGGACGCTGCACAATGGAAATCGGAAAACGCCAAACCAAAATCACCCACAACCCACTAGTCATTTCTTTCCATGCATCTTCCTACCTTAGCTAGTCTTCTATCTTCTCCCTCTTTTCTTTTCTTTTCTTCCTTTCCCAACAACCATTTAACAAGTTTCTTCTATCATTTTCTACTTCCAAAATGTATTTCTTTTAACTTTGTTGATGTTGATTATTTGGTAAAGGATGTTATGGTTGCATTCAGAATAAGGAAAGGGGGGAGAACGTGATGAAAATGAAAAAAAAAAATAAAAATAAAATTGGATAACTTTCCCATCTACTTATGTTTTATAAAATAAATTCAAAAAAAAGAACATATTTAGGGTAATTAAGTTCATGGTATCCGTAGAGTTTGCTTGGTTTGGAATTGTAGGATAATCATTAACTTAGTTTTTCTTACACGAAGGTTCACTTAAATCTCGAGTCGATGTCTTTTAAACCAATTAATATGTCATAAAGTGTTTTTAAATGACAGCGACAGAAAGGGAGTTTAAGTAGCATAGGATACTCTTACAACATTACGTAGGATGATATAATGTAAACGCGTTGAAGACAACTTAAGTTTTTAGTTGAATTAATTAGTTCTATACATTGTACCAGAGCTTATGTGATCACGAGGTACTAGTCTAGTATATTAAGTAACCTTGAAGCTCAATAGACTTTTGTGTGAGTGAGGTCATTAAAAAAAAATATAAAAATCATTCGAAAGACTTTTACTTGACAACTTAAGTTTGATTTTACTCATAATAATCAAACTATTAAATCTCAATGTCGGCGTCTATGATTACTTTCCCCTTACAATCACATTTGTCTTTACTAGTTACGGGCAACCTTATCGGAGAGATTATGGACACAACTAGTTTTGTTGAGGCTATTGCATAAGGAGTACTCGAAGAAAAACAAAAAGGAAAAGGAACCAAAGGTGGTTGACTCAAGTGGTAAGGTGCTTCTTGGGTTAGCTTAAGCAAGACTCGAGTTCGAGACATGCAGAAAATCCTCGCTGGGAGACTCATCTGCCAATACTAGGTAACCGACGCGGGTCGGACCGGACATAGTCGGGGCGAAGCCCCGAAAACCAGTGGAGCAATCCAAAAAAAGAAGTAAAAGCAAAAGGAAAGCCATAACCACCAACAATTCCCACGACGGTTAGAGACGAAGACACCAAATCTCAGCAAATATGAAATGAGTTTGTAATAAAGAGTGAGATCATAAAGCTTCAGTGATGTTCAAATGAGTGCCGTAGGGATACCAACCAATACAAAATAATCGCATATATAGATGCTTTGAAGAGTGAAACAAGTAACGTTTCTACATTCTACATACGTATAAAGAGAGAAACCCCGAGTCTCGTGAGTTCAAGAGATACAGTTAACGTAGATGGCGTTCTACAGTTTAGGAAGAAGATATTGATGTGGACTTGTCTTCTTTCTATGGATGGGAAAATAGAACTATAGCATTAGGCTTCTTTTATTACATAATTCCACTATCTTAGGTACAATCACATAATGCATTTAACCATGGTTTGCTTAAGTGAATGACATATTTCACGTTTTTACTATTTTTTTTTTCTAAAGTCTCTATTTTCTTACTCACTATGAATTATCTACCTTATTCAATATAAATACGATTAAAAAAAGGAATATATCCTCTAAATCTATAAGATTGTGTAAATTCAACCATATTCTATTATAATTTCGTTGAAATACTTAACAGCATTGTGGATGTGACATACACGTAACATAAAAATAAATGTGAGAAAGAGATTAAGAAAACGGTAAGAAAGGATTTTTAATTAATTACAGCCTTAAATTTATTTATCTTTAACTATTAAGATGTAAGCCAACCCCTTGATTAAGAGTTAATTACATACAAACACATGCTCATTAATTGAACATAATTTTAAGTTGAATAATGTATTGTATAATCTGATAATTCATATATAGAGTTTATAAAAAATTTAGTAGTCGGGATGATAAATATTTCCATAAAAATTGTAAAATTAAGTCGTGCAATGACTTTAGACGCAACTCATTGATTAGAAATTTCGTCCTCTCAATTCCCCCACCCCCCAAAATGTCAAGTAGACGTAAAGCATTTAAATTGTTCTTCTTTTGTAAAGGCGATCTTATAATTATCACTTTTCTACGAAAACAATCTCGTAGTTCATTATTAAAAAATATGAATGAAAACGATATATGTTGACCATGGATATCTATCTATATATAATTAAAGATTCAACTCCATCTTAAAAATACATTGAAAGGGAAAGCAAACACGTATTTTTTTTTTTTTAACTAGATATTATTAGGATCTAAAGAAGACACCACTACTAGAGTGACGCTTAAAAAATCCCCACTAGAGGGTCAGGGAGGAAGGGGAAGAAAAGGGGGTAAAAGAGAATAAAAAAAATGATACTGTATTTAAGAATGCTGAACTCTACTAAAAATTTGTAATTAAATTTCCTAAATAATTAGTTAGACATATGTGACTACAAAAAAGAAAAAAAAATTGGTAACAGAAAACACATTTTTATATAGGCGTTTTTTATATATAATATAAAATAAAGGGAATTTGCACAGAAAAACAAGAAAATGAATTCATCAAGCAATTCTTTGATATATATATATATATATATATATATATATAAGATTTTAAGAAATACTGAATATTAAATTTGAAAATTTTAGTAGAATATATAATCTTAAATTATTATAAAAGTTTACATATAAGCATTACATGCCTGACACAAACTCTTATTTAACAGTAAATTTTATAAAAAATTAAAATTATTTATTAATTTATATCTGTATAAATAAATTTTAATCATATATTAATGGGGAATGATCCGTTTACAAATTTTTTTACAAATTATACTAAGTCTGACTAGTGATACACTCTTGATTGAAGTATAACCGGTCAAACAGATATAATGTAGTTGGTAAGAGTTTGTAAACCAAAAAATTATAAATATAACATTTCCCTATATTAATATATAATTGTGATTTATACGATGCAAATATATAAATCCTGAAGCTAATGAGGTATGATATGTTGTTTTTATTATGATTAGACATTAGTTTTACTTTTGGCCACACTTGATACGAAAAATTTGGCACATAAATAATGTTTATCCTAAACGCGGATGATTCTAACTTTTTAACGGTTAAAGGTACGAGATTGGATGAGAGGGTTGGTGGTGTTGGAATCTAATTCCCTATCTGTTTTGACAGGTTCCTGCTTTTTTGCTCATTTTCATGCTAAAAGCTTACCACTTAATTTTGCGTAGTTTTAGTTGTAAAGGCACCAAAATTGCAGCCTTAATCCTGCATTCATTGTCCTCTCTCTCTCTCTCTTTCTACCTAATGTATGAGTGTGAGTGTGTTGAAGCCACACATAGAAAAGAGAGAGAAATATAATAGTGGTAGAAACTACAAAGGGAGCCATGCACGTGCATGAGAAATACAAATCAGAAAAAGAGATGAGAGAGTGGGACCTAGCTAGTTGCATTGCATGACATAATGCATCCCAGACGTGAGGGGTAAAGTGGTGGCGTCAAAAAGAAAAGCATAGGTGTTTTCCCCACACAAAGTATGCAAAGGAAAGGGTACTACGTACCACACTTCCATGTATGTGCCACACTTTAATCACTTAAATTATGCAATGCAGTAATAGTGGCAAACGCGGTAGCATTTTCCTATTGATTTGATTCGATCCCTCACACAGCTAGATATTTCATGTTCCCTCACATACTATACTATACTCTCATATATAATTGCACATGCATCTGACGTTAATTAGATTCCCATACCATATACTTAACTTCTTTAATTTTAAAGAAAAGATTATATATATAATTAAGATTAAGTGCAAAGAGAGGAATTGTAGTTGAAATGGAAGCAAAACAGTTTGGTTGTGATTTGATTTGATTTCGGATAAAGTAATCTTCTAAAAATTGGTATCACTTGAACACTGGATAAGTTGCCTCCTTTCACTTAATCACATTTACACAAATGCATATATACCCACTATTAGTATATCTTTCTTCTCTTTCTGTGCTTCCTTTTCGTTTTAAAAGAGGGTAACATTTTGATTAACAACCGGTTTGTTTTAAGAAACTAGTCACTATATTTGGGATTCAATCAAGGAAGGAGAACTTTATTACAAAAACATTGGCAACTATGATATATATATCTCTATATTAAAAAACTCAATGCTCTAAAAATATACAAATAAACATGTTCCTATGGTGATGTATGGGAGATCATTTGTAATTGTCCTGACACACCTTCCATTGATGTACTGCCACCTGTAGAAAAAGAAAAATTTCTCTCTCTCCACATAAGCAAGTCAAAAAAATATTTAATTTTCATTGGTTTGGACCACTGAATCATACATGGACTTGGAGAGTGGGTGATATTAAATATTTCTGATATATTGGTAGGAGTAAAATAAAAAATAATTTCTATAATATTTTATGTGCAAAGTTATAAATTAAAAGAATTCAATTAAAAACTTTACCATCCAAACTATGGTAAAAAAATTTGCCCACACCTAACGCATCTTTTCTTATCTTACCCGGCTATAAATTTTCTCCACCATGTTCCCGGCAAATTTTTTTGACCGAGAACAAAAAAACATCTCCTCTACCAAACGCCTCTTAGTGTTCGCAGACATAAACCCAGTGACGGACCTTCACCAATTTGGCTGCTTTGTTGGATTTAATTGATGAGTTGTTGAAATCTTACGCCTGAGTGCTTTTCAGGCATCAAGAGTCTTTCGTGACAACAATTCAGTGCTACATATTTTCCTCAAATCTCCCCAAAAGGGTGACACGGGCATGAAGGCCAGGCCATAGGGTTCGTGGCTGCAAATTGTTACTGGGGAACGGTTTAATTTGAGAAGAATTGGTCATGGGTTTGAAGCCCTCTCTGGCCATTTCTGCTGAAGAGGTGGCTACTGTGGTTATTTGGCCTAGCTTTAACTTCATTGTTGGGCCCTTTCTACCTTATGACTCAAGCAACAAATATAATTTTGGGTGAAGACAGTGGTGGATCCACACTAGTACTTGTAAGATTTGAAACAAGTACCAAAAAAAAATTTGGGGCGAACTCTCGCCATTAAATATACAGACATAAATAAATTTTTTCTGGGTCCACCATGCTTTTATGTACGTGTAGCAGATAAAATTATTTCCTACAATATGATAAACACAAATTCCTACTTATTTTCACATAATTTATCATTTAATTATTTCTTCCTTGATATTTTTGGCTTAAATTCATCAATCGTTTGTACAGCCCAAATTGGACCCTCAAATTGAAGTTTAATTCTAAATTCAACGACGACGGCAAGCTCACAGGATCGTAAGGACCACATCAACGTGACTCCATGTTTTATAACACGAATGAGTAACTGACTAACTGTTGCCCAATGCCCATAACACTTATGAGCCCATTTCAAATGAATCCATGGGCCGCGGGCTACACCTGCACGGTCACTGTAACCATATGTTGGCACTTTCTAGGCCCACACGGAGTAAGGTACATAAATCGTATATTTAGGGAACCGAGTTACATGCGGCTAGCTATAATGAAATTATTAAATAATTCAACTGTTAAAAGTTGAGTAAAATGTTTCTCATTTTAAAGGATATAAAGTTGTTTTGTAATTTTAATTTATTTCAGGGTTATAAAGAGATCGTTATCACTCTAATTTTTTAATAAAATATAAAAACAACGTCGTTTCGATAAACAGTGAAAGGATATAAATTGGTCATTTAAAAGATAAACACATTTCCCTTAAAAGTTATGAGAAATGCTGTGACAGTTTTTTTTTTTGTTGAATATAGTTTTATTCAATAATTTTTTCATTAGTTAATTTAAAAAATAACTGTCATATGAATTTTTTTTTAAAGTATACCATATTTCATATTTAGAAAATAAAAAAATTTAAAAACTTTATTGCTTTTATTGTATATATGCTTACTATATAAAATTCATATATACCAAAAAAAAATCATATATAGAAATTTAATGATGATATATGTATGGGAAAAGGAAAGAGTGTTTGACACTTTAATTACATAAAGTTATGTCATTTTAAAAGAGTGACAGACACAAAAAAAAAATATTTAAATTTTAAATTAAAAAAAAATCACCTTCAAAATGATACACACTTTCTTCCCCTATATGTATTAGTTAGTTATATACTACAAAAGATTTATCTGTTTAGCCACATGAAGAACGTGGCTAAGTAACATTAAAAATGTGGCAAACATAAACAACCACACTTTACATATCATGGCATTGCAAAATGACAAAAATCAAACTCATGGGAAAAAGGTGTGTCATTTTAAACGACACCTTATATCCATCACACGTTATAGAAATTAAAAAAAAAATTCAAAGTTTGCACATTTAAAAAATTTGTTCACTCGATTCTTTTATTGAGTTTAATATAAATATTTGGGATATCTTATGTTTCTTTGCAAAATTGATTAATATTATAAGTTTAGTTTCATTTGTTTCTTAAATTATTGACTATTAAATATAATGTACACTATATAAATTAAAAATTAGTTAGTTATATACTACAAAAAATTTATGTGCTTAGCCACATGTGACATTTAGTTAGCCACGATTATTGTTACTTTTAACACGATTTAGCAGGGGCTAACGGAGTGGTATTTTTTAAAAAAAAAAAAAATTATTAGCCATGTTATGGCTACTCATTTATTTGCCGACTTTTTCTCTTAATTTTTTAAAGATCACTAGGGATTTGAAAGAGAAATTTTTAATCATTCACGGTTAACAATGAAAGGTAATTACCATAGAGGAGATTCAATACCTTTTGGAGAAATTTGGAGAAGTACAATTTACTGATTTTAAGAACTCATTATTTTTCGGCAGTACAAAAACATAATCGAGATTAAGAGTTTTGGTTGCTCTCTCCGTATCATTTCTATTGCATTAAAATAAATCAATTTTTTCTTCAATGGTTGATGATCGGGTGAAGAGGGAAAAACCGACCAGTTTGTGTTGCGTAGAAGAATTTTCGTCAACTAGTTTTCTCGTGTCGCTTGTTTATGTATCTAGAGCTTTTAACGCATCCCCAAAGCAACCATAGCAGTGAATGAAACTATGGGACACCATTTAAGAACAAGAAGCGTGCCGAACCCATGTGATGGCTCGTGTGGACTTGCTTAGCTAATATTGTTGGTTCAACTCTGTTTCAGTGGAAGTGGGAACCAAACAATCAAGTAACACTCCAACTGAAGATATAGCTCCTATACTATATCTGCAACCATATACTATATGTAGCTAATAATCAAAATTCACAAATAACAAATAAAATATAGGCTGCTTATTCCAAAAGAAAAAGTAGCAATAATAAAGAAATACTTGTTTGATAAGCTATTTGTGTAGAGTTTTGTGGATGAACTTTTTGGCATTCCAACGGATAACACTGAAAATAAGACAAGCGTCGAGTTGGGCTCTTCAACAACATACTAATTAAATCTCAAATCCACGGATACAAGATTTCAACTTGTGGGTAAAAAAGAAGAAATGGAAAATCATACTAGAATGAAATATTAAAATATGTGAAGGTTATACTTATTATTATTTTTTATCACCTCTTGTTATCAAATATTAACCGTTGATTTTTGTCAATCTATTATAATTTATTGAGTCACACTTATTAATTAATTATTGAGTTCTAATTAATTATAATCGTTAGATTGACGGAAATCAACTGTTAAGGTTTAGAAGTAAGAGGTATTAAGAAAAAAAATTGTAAATGTAACTTTGGGTTCGCTTTTTTTGTAGTTACTGCATATAAGTTATCTACAGTAAACCCAATACGACGTAGTTTTGGGACGGAAATCATGGTATTTTTGTTATTTTAATTTATTTCAGTATTATTATAGTCTTTATAATTATAATCTTTTAATCTTTTAATTTTAAAACGACGTCATTTTAGAAGTAGATGCAAATAACTAATATGCACGTTGAAATATTTTTCTGTATAACTTTTCCATTAAAATATTATTTTTAAACTTCATAATATTTTATGTTGGTGGGGTATCTCTTTAACAGTTTGTGAATTATTCAAACCAAATAATCAATTTGAATTCTAAAGAAGTTAATAGAGTGGACCCAACAAATTGACTTCTCGGCCAGGACCACCCGACTGGGCATGCCTAATTTCACATGGAGCCATGCTCAAACTTCCAATTTTTCCAGCTATTATTTAATGAACCATTCTTATTCCGGAATTTAAAGCCATCTTATTAATTTTCTTTCTATTGAATCATTCAAATTGTGAACGTTATGTTAGCACTCACTTACCAAATAACAACTTATATCCTTTTTAACGTGTAAGGTCGTAAAGTGTTGATTTGGTAAACTTGCAATTTTCAAATTTCAAAAGGATGGAGCTGCTGATACTTTGTGAGTTTGAGCCTTTGAGGGAACTTTCCACCGAATCGCGTGATAACAACGACATCACTTGTTTTTTGGGTAAAAGTTTATTGACACCTTAACCCATTCGCGACACGCACCGTTTTCAACTTTGTCAATTTATGATTGATTAGACAGCCTCCGGAGATACCAATTAAATGATCAATAATCTAATGAAGATTGTTCCTTCCTACAATTTGCTCCCCAATACAGTATTTTGAATATTTTCACTCTAAAACTTAAGCTTATTGAATGGTTTTACCCTTTCATACTATATTCGATGAGTAACGACAAAAAAAAAAAAAAAAAGTAAATATTCCATAAATTTCATAATGACAGCTTTACTCCGTAGCAAATAAAAGAAAAGTTATTCGTGATCCCTAATAAATTTAAAATAGACTCATTTAATTAAAATTGTGGTTCTTTGTAAATTTAAAAAAGACTCACACTAATCCTCAAAAGGACTAAAATTTATTCACTCTTAATTTTTTAGGATAACGAATAGCATTTTTATTTGCTAAGACTAAAACGGTAATTATAAAATTTGCGACCGAAGAGGGTATTTACTAAAAAAAAAAAAAAAAGCTACAACTTGTTGAGGCAGAAACATTTTCTTTTGGGTGACGAGGGAAAGAAAAAAAAAAGGTAAAAATTCTTCACAAAAAGTCTTGGCTTGATACAAATTTCCACAGCTTCCTCAAGCAAACTCATTATCTGTACACCACTTTGCTAACAGCGTAAGTATGAAGCATTGACATTCCCATCTTTTGTTTATTACGCATATATATAATATTAGCTCTGTCATTTGAAAATTGCATTAGAACATGCTTTCATGCTTACACGCTAACCTTTAAATTTTCATTATGTTTACTTGTACAGACATTTTTCCGCGCATATTTCCCATCAATTTGAACATCGTAGTTCATTTTTTTTTTCTTTTTGTTTTTTTCCGTTTTATCACATCAATGGGTCCATTACTTTTATGAGGGGTCTACACAGTAATTTTATTTACGAGTAATATTTACCTTAAAATTTAGGAGGCAACTGTTCAAGACTGTTAACCAATTCCGAATGAAAATGTATATTATTAGCATTGAGAAAAGAAATAAAAAAAAAAAAGATACAGATTTTATTTACAAGTAACATTAAGCCAGGTTAAATTTTTGTTGGCAACCAATTATGAATGAAGAGGTAAATTATTTACTGAACCAATTATGAATGTAAAGAGGTAAATTAGTATTGGAAAAGGAAACAAACGACAAAGTTGTGAGCATATGACCAGCTTGCGCTTACTTGTATATACCAAAGCGGATTGTATGTGAAATGATTGATGAAATGTCTATAAAAGAGAGGATTAAATCATTGAGGCCTATTAAATAAAGAAAATTGGTAGCAAACAACTTTCATTCACATGAATGATTAACTGGTTAAGGTCATAATGACGCAGCAACTTATTAGAAAATGGACAAGAACCCATTGCCCCCACCAAGTGTTCTGCTCAATAATAACACTTCATGTTAAACGGTTTAAGAGCACGTTACTCTGCATTTGGTTTGTTGGCATGCCATGATCAAATTTTGCAACATATTGACCATCCCAATAATTTCAAAGCACACAAGGAGGGTGGGAAAAAAAAGAAAGAACCAATGCTTTTGTAAAACATTAAAAATTAGCTCAGAAATCATTAAGATAAATTAACTAACATATGAAGGGAAGAGAAAAAAAAATCTATCATAGGCCTCTAGAAGTTTGAAAATCTAATGTACCATGGATGCCTTCTGAACTGGTCTTAATGTTGTAGGAGAAGATGCTAAGGGAAGAACCTGAGATGAACTTGAAGGAAACTGTGGTAGATGTTGTTGAAGCTCTATCTGCTCTCTCTCTTTGTTGTTAATGAACCTAAGAGAGGACTTGTCTATGTCATCTATCACAGTTATTGAATTAGGGGAATCTTTTAACTCAATTTCTGGTACAGACCCATAATTCATTTGTGCCTTTCTCTTAGCTTCTTCAATCAATCTTCTATATAACTTCTCCTCTGCATCCCTCAGGAACTTGAACTTTGGAGGTGGTGAAGATCTAAATCTGCTGAGTACTTCTGACTCTACTGATGATTCAAAGAGAGGATTGAACCCTTGGTGCTTATAAGAATCAAACTTCAAAGGTGAGGAAGACATTGAGTTAAGGAAAGGGGTATCAATTGTTACCATAAGATCACTCAAGCTTCTTGTTCTTGACCCTTTTCTGCTCCTATCACCCCTTGACTTTCCATCTTCAGACTCCAAATCTTCTTTGGTTTCCTCTTTGATTGTGAACAAAAATCTTGGTGGACCAGCAAGATTGTGCAGCCTCATCAATTCTGATTCTACTCCTTCTCCTCCAAAGGCCTTCAGCAATAAATCCTTTCCAGTTCCTAACTCCAAGTCTGGTTCATGACTTTCGTTTTCTGAGTCATTGGTCACACTCACTCGATTCGTGGTGGATGGTGTCTTCCAACAAAATCCAAAAAGCTTCATCCTTTTTACATCATTGCTTTGATTTATTCCAATTCCTGTGTGGGTTCTTCTTTTCTTCCACCACAACATATAGCAAAGCAGTGCTGCAACCAGAGACAGTACAAGACACCCAAATACAAGGCTTAAAGCAATACCTAACCCACTGAAAGACATGCCTCCTCCTTTGCTTTCACATCTTCATTTCAAACTACCTAACA
The DNA here is from genome assembly GCA_032173675.1 of Gastrolobium villosum. Taxonomy (NCBI): domain Eukaryota; kingdom Viridiplantae; phylum Streptophyta; class Magnoliopsida; order Fabales; family Fabaceae; genus Gastrolobium; species Gastrolobium villosum. The sequence goes on along the minus strand of JAVKPL010009012.1, from coordinate 61,797 downwards.
GAAAATCACTACGAGGAAGAAAAACAAAACATGTCCCAAACTCTTCTTCTATAGTTATTTGAAAAGGTATCAAATTTCTTAGTTATTGAAGAAAAACTGGAGCTATATATATATATGATAAAACTATACCACAAGAAGAAGGACCATTGGTCTTACAATAAAGGCATATCCTTTCATTTATGAAACTCACGTTGTAAAGATATTACCCAATTTTAGCCTTAAAATACACGCAAAGAAGCGGACAATTTTGCGAAAATTTCTTCTAGGCAGGGAAAAGACTCACTAATTTTTGACTGAAGAGAAAAAAAATTTATTTGAAAAACATAATTTTTGAATATATGATGACAAAATAAATTTTTTGGAAATATTACCAAAATATTATCTGGCGGGCCAAAATATTCTCAGAAACAGCTTGAGTGCTTCGGAAGATGGATATACTTTGGTCTCTTCTTTGACTATTTTATACTTTCCTTTCTTCTTCTCTTTCCCGTATTTAACTCTTTATAAAAAGAAATTCAACTTTATTCCCCTTTTTTTATTCATTTATAGTAAGGCTATGGTTGCAAAGTATAACTAACTTCTTGTATTTTACATCTTTCTAATATACTTGCAAACGTTGGATTAATTTTTCTGATATTATTTTTGGTTATTTTTGTCTGAAAAAGTAATCCATATTTTTTCATCGTGTAGGATTTATCTCTAGATGATATTTTTTGATAATATTTTGGTTTAAAAAAGACACACAAAAAAATGAAAATTTTTCTGGAAAAAAATTTCTCCAATATGCTATCAAATATGGGATTCTAGAAAACATACTCTCACTTTCTTAGGCATCTAAAAAAAATTCTCCTACCCTCGTTAGAGTCTATTTGATTTGTGTTGTGATTTTTTTTAAATTGTTTTGTGCAGTATTAATGAAAACATAAGTTCTATGTGTATTGTTTTTAAGTTAAAAGTTAAAACACAAAACAAAAATAAATGAGACATATTTTTTAAATTTGATTCTAAAAAAAAAATTACAATTTTCAAAACTTTATTTATAAAATAGACCTTGTCAAATGAGTTTTTTTAATTTTTTTATTCTGAAAATCAAAAAACTATTTTTAAAAATAATCTCCAAACAGCATATTGTAAGCTCAAGATATATCATGTCACATTAACAACAACGCGGAAAAGACTTGACTTCTTAGCTTTAAACCTGTTTAAAGCTAATGAAAACCAAAAGCATAGCTTTTAACCATATTCTATTTTGTATAGAACTTAAATTGAATTTGGAAATTGCTCAAAACAGTGAGCTTTAAAGAAAGGGCTAATGTTATCATGTGTTCTGTGATGTGGAATATGGAAATGGTTTACCAGAAAATTAAAGACCGTGTGGGCTGTGCCAAATATTTGCACATTGTGGGTAAAGGTGTGCCTATGGTTATAAAGCATCCCACATGGGCTTGCAAATGGGTGCGTGTCATTTATCGTCAAAAGCCAACATAAACAATAATTTCACCAAAAAGGAAAATCAATCACTTAACAAGAGTGGTTTGCTTTAAAATAAAATAAAAAAGTTAATAAGCAAAAGCTCAAAAGTAAATTTTATTTTGTATAGGATCAATTCAATTCATCGTGTCATCAAACAGATCCATGTAATCTGACGCGGTTAGACACTGCCAAGGAACACAACACAACTGTTACCCATAAAGGTTTAGCTGGACATAACATGGCGGAATAAAATCAAAAGAGCATCTCAAGAAAATTATATGGAGTGGTTTTTTCTCTTTCCAAAATAAATTCTATACAATATATAAATAACTAATTATTATAGAAACAAGATTTCGATCCATGTTTCTCCATAAATGAAATTGATTCTAGACGTGAGAGGTTAAACAAATTTTTGCAAATAACTATGCAATCAATACTACATATATTCGGTTGGAAAATGTTTTTTTCATTTTAACTGACACAAAGTTATGTCATTTTTAATGAAATTACGTCGTTTTAGTAAATTTTTATATTTTCTCTCTTCCATTTTTTTTTTATTTTTAATTTTATAAATTAAAAAAAATGATAAAAATACATCAAAACGACGTAGTTTCGTTAAAAATGGCACAAAATTATATTATTTAAAATAACAAATACTAAACACATTCTATAATTATTACAAAATGGATGACTTTTGTGTATTCTGTAATTTAAATTCTGAAAACTGTGTTATCAAAAAAAAAAACTGAAAACTGTTAATATTTATCCCCCAATTTATGATTGTAACTATTGGCATTTATCTCTCAATTTATGAGTGTTTAATTACATTGTTTTATTCTAAGAGTACAATATCTTTTACTATTAATGCAAATTTGATATCACTCCTAAGACTCGGAAAGAAGTAACCTATCTCTTGAACACAAGTTCAAACAAACTCTTAGTAAAAGGATTTGCAAGATTCACTTCTAATACTATATTAGTGTAGCAAAAAAAATCATAATTTGAGGTTAATTTTTTTGAGTCAATATTCACTTGAAAAATTAAATTTATGAAAATTCAGTTTTTGGATTTCCACTAGAATATGTTACCCTCAAAAATATCTTTATGATTACACTATCTTATCTTCCTTGAATTACTACCTAACTTTTATTTGCATACGAATTTTCTTTTCTTCATAATCTTTTTCTATACCAATAATTATATTTTGAAACCAATTAATACTTGAATGTAATTGTTGACATTTGTTAGAGCCTGTTCCTGATCTTTATAATTAGCCTAGGAGTTATGTTAAAGCCCAACCTAAGGGCCTCGCCTCGTAAAGGGACCACAAAGCTTGTGTGTTGCATATACAAATAATAATTTTTTTTGGGGGCACAATATACAAATAATAATTAAATCAAATGCAATCAGATGCACATGCAGGGCCGGTCAGGTACAAGAAATGGGCCTCTTATTGTGACGTTTGACGTTTGATGTATCCTTGGATCCACAAAGGTCAATCGCCTCTGATTGTCCAATCCTGATAATTTTTTTCGTTTTTAATTTAATTTTCACAAATACTATGCTTTTAATAAATATTATCATTTTAACATAGGGTTTTATTAATCTCCTATACACAAAAATTTTATGTGGGACTCATTTTAATTTTTTTCTCTTTTCCTATTCTCTCTCCTCTCTCTTAAGTGAAGGAAAAAAAAAAAGATTATCTTGCGAAAATCGAAGTGAAGAATAATTCTCTTTAATAAATATTATCATTTTTTTTGGTATAATAAATATTATCATTTTAACATAATGTAGAGTAATCTCCTAAAGTAAGAGTTAGTTTTTTATTTAAAAACTAACTTTTGATTATTTTTAATTCTAAACAAATTAAATATATGAAAATTATAGATAAATTATGTTTTTAACACAAAACTTGAAGCTTTGCGCCTTTCCTCACCAAATTTTTAACATAGTTGTGTATCTAAGAATGTACAACTCAAACTCTTAAAGAGATGTAATATAAAATTATTGAAGGTTCATCACTTATAAGTTTGAGCTGTCATATGCTATATAGAAATGATGTTTTGAAAATTTATTAGAGAAAGGTCCAACACGGACACGTTCCGACACGCGGTCAACCCACGGACACACTCGGACACATTTTTCCGACACGCAGTCAACTTTTTCGGACACGCGGTCAATGTTCGGACACTTTTTTTTAATTTTATTTTATTTTATTTTTTTTATTTTATTTTTTTAACTAAATATAAAAGAAACAATTTATAAATTGATTTTTTCTGTTATAAAATTTGACATGAAAAATTAACAAAGTACGGAAAATTATTTATATTTATATTTATATTATGAAATTTAAGTATTTGATTGGTTATATGAGGTTTTGGACTTGATATGTATTAAATATAAATTATATTATATATTAAAAACTACTAATATCAAAATGTGTTCAAAGGGTTTTATTAGAATTATGTTGTAGAAAAAATGTTTATATTATGGTTATATGAAATGATTATTTATCATGGTATTGCATTTTAGATTTTTTTTTAAATTAATTTTTTTTAAGAGGAAGTGGACACTCAGATTTCAGAGATCTCACTTCAATATCACTAGAGGCTAATGAGCTCAATTGAGCTTTGGTAAAAGAACATAAATTCATCAATCATTTACTAGTTTAAGGTTTTGGATTGAATTGATGCTTTACACAAATTAAAAACTACTAATAAGTTAAAACAATTCTTTACCAATTGATCCATTTACTTGTTGATGGTTTGATTATGTTTGAAACAACGTTTTGCTTCAAAAATAATTAAACAAGTCATAGCATAGGCAACTATTCAAAGTTGAAGCTATTAATGATTCGCCCGTTGGACTAGGAGCGCCCCACACATTACCCAAAAGAGCAATACTAGGGAGGAAGGTATGTTCTTGGAGTCGCTTCCTTTGAAAGAGAGGCCCCATTTTTATAAAGATGAATGTTTTTTGCAAAATCATCAATCAATTATATGCACTTGGAAAGCAAAAGGTTCGGATTGGACTTGATAAAGTAACCAATGACTATAGTAAATAGTAGTAGGGGGGGACGTTGTCTCTGCTAAGAAGGAGCCTAGGTGTAGGACCACGAAGTGAAGTTGTTGAACAATAAAATCAGGAGTTCCTTTTGTTTTTATTCTCTCAATTAGAAAATCTCGGATTGGATATTAGGTTTTATGGACACAAACAAAAGTTGAACTGTTGAAGTAACTTAAACGGATCGAAATAGCAGCCTACATGTCTACGTCCATCGACAATCTCGAGTGTCGCTACTTTCGTATACAATTTCACTTCATAACCAGTGGACATCTATGCATAGATTAATTCCAATTCCATTTTTTATTTTCATTTTTTTTTTGTTGCTACTAATTTCGCAATTCCAAGTTAAAAAAAATTATAACTTACATTGTAGAAGCATCAATTAATGTCTATTTTAATCACTTTTTCTTTTGTAAATTAAATGTTATGGACAGTTGTCACAATGACTTATTCAATAAAATAATATAAAATTGAAATTGACACAACACGAGCACGGATTAAACCACAATGAGATCCGTTTATCACATATATATTCATCAATTAATGTCTATTTAATCACATTTTCTTTTGTCAATTAAATGTTATGGACAGTTGTCACAATGACTTCTTCAATAGAATAATCTAAAATTGAAATTGGTACACAACACGAGCACGGATTAAACCGCAATAAGATCCGTTTATCACATATATATTCATATTATTAGAGAAAGAGATTATACAGATCAAGTCAAAAAGGGTTCATGTACACTGCATTTCACGCACACACTGTCTCAACAACCTGTGTAATCTCGCCATCACGTATAGTCCATGCTCATCAACCCCAAAATAATAATCATAATAGCTGTCATATTGTTCATAGGTTTCGTTCTGAAGCAATGTCAAAAAATAGAAATCTCATATTAAATGACGAAAGAGAACAAAGATGTTGGATATACATACACATATATAATGGGTTAAGTCCTAAATTACCTCATATAAATTTCAGCCTTCTAATTAATTAGGTCGGTATCAGTATAATTGAGCATATCGTTTTACCCTCCAAAACCGGTAAAGTGAAAACTGTATATATAAATATATAATGTTCTTTTACTGTATTTAAGTTTGTTTTAAGTACAATAAGAATGAATAAGTTTTCCTATTCTCTTTCAAATTAAAAAACAATACATGGGTTGTAGAAGAACACTATTTGGTTTGTTCAGATAACAAGAGAAAATTTCTTTTCAAGCCATTAGGAATAGCCTATTGGTAAGAGGGATAGGCAGTGGGTAGTAGGTGTTGTGTTCGATTTTCAATGTATTAAAGAAAAGAAGAAAATTCCTTTTCATTTTGTTGTATTAATATTAAACTCATTTACATTTGTTGTATGAACTAACAAGCTATTGAATTAATGAGAAAATAATTCACTAAAAGTAGTTAGTTTAATACAACAAATTAGTATAAATAAATGAGTTTAGTTTTGATGGATTATTATTATTATTATTTTATATGAGTGAAAATTAAACACATAACCCAATCCAACCTACTCAAACCCTTCCCCGCTAGACCAGTCTATTGGTTTGATAGATTATTAATCTAAGTTTACACAATACTCTATTATACATTAGCAATACTAATAAAACACAAGTCAAGAGGAAATATTGGGGCCAATAAAATCAAGATGAGATCTGGAAAATAAAAACTTAAAAGCCTAAAAAATACATAACACTGGTTGCCGTTGGTCCATGTCATCTTATTAATTAATCTTATATATCTATGAAATAAAATAGTTATATTGAACTGCAGTATAGTATTACATAGATAAAAATTAACAGTAAGGTCAAAGTTGTTTTGCTCTTCCAAAAACCAAAATGTTACGATATCAGTTTCTTGTTTCCAAGTCTACAAAAAGAATTATTTTATGAATGGACGCCATGCATGAAAGGGTGGCAGTAAAATACGGCAGGTTGACAAAGAATCAAAGATATGTCAAGTTATATAATAATTAAAAAAAGAAAAAAAACACACCAAATCTCATCACAATAAACTCAAAAGACATAACCCATTTCAGTGATTGACAATGTGGAACACCAAAGTTGCATGTTAGTATTTTTTTTCCTAATAACATTAATAATCACTCTCTTGAGAACCTTTCATGTCCGGAAGTAAAAAAATCAAAGAAGGGTTGGTTTCCTGGAACACCATCTTCTTCATTGATATCAGAACCAGAAGGTGTATCATTGGAACAACTATCAGCAGAAACTGAAGCCAGAGAAGACACCTGGTCTGTTTTTCTTGTTCCCAAAATGCCAGTTGGATGCAGAGGAAAGAGATCCAACGTTTCTTGATTACCGTAGCTGCTGAAGTTAGAATCTGAGATTCTTTGTTGCATGCCTTCATATACCATCGGGCCATTACAGAAACTCGACATTGTTGTGGGCACAACAACTTTCTCAGCTTGGCTCCTCCTATAACCTATGGGTAGAAGCACCTTTGGATGTTGGGGATAATAACCGATTTCACTCTGTGCCTGAGGTATGCAGTATGTGGCGCAGAGGGCTGAATACCAAAAAACCCTTCAATTACCAATAAAGAAACTAGACAGAGAAATGTAATAGTTTAAAAAAATATCAAGATCAAATGAAAAAGAAATATCATGAACTGGCCAAGCAAAAGATAATATGTTTCTAATATTTTTATTTTTCCTAAAATCTTTTAGTTTCACCTTTAGATTAACACACACACCAAGTACATTTGCATGAAGAGACCGATTGCTTTTTCAATAATCAAAAAATATTTAATCCATAAAAACCAAAAAAAAAAAAATAGTACTTACAAGAGAGCAATCGATGAAGATATATATGTAATTTTTTTTTTTTTGGATCAAGTAGACATTACGATAGTAATGCAATATATAATGTGACTAATCCCTGTCCAACGCCGGAGAGGGGCATTCTCCACTACCCACAAAGTGTGTTTACCAGGATTCGAACTCAAGTGCTTTATACTCACATCCCCAAACCCTATATATGTAATTTCTATGTATTATCAAATAGACATTACGCTAGTAATGCAATATATAGGTTTTGTATGTTAAAAAAAAAAAGAATAATGAATGCATGAAGTATTAATGAATATAGTTGAAGAGTTGAACAAAACCAACCATCAGGGCAAATCGGTGGAGAAAAAATGGGGTAGTGTGGCCTATGAAGGAAGCGATTGAAATAAGCGATGGTTTCTTGCTTCTGCTTCTGTCTTTGCCTGGCTTTGTGATTCTGAAACCAATAGAAGACATTCTTTCCTTCGATGTGACCATACGCTCTTAGCCTAGCAGTTATCTGCTGAATTTCCTCAGCAGTTGGTGTCTTTATTCCCTGCTTATATAGATTCTCTAACATGCTTATTTGCTCTTTTGTAGGGTTCCATCTTGAACTTGCTTGAATCCCACTCGACCCTCCCATTCCCATCTCCACCTCCTCATTCTCATGACTCTCCTCCTCCATCTTTCAAAATCACTACTACTCTCTATAGGGAGATTGTAGATATAGGTTGATTATTCATCATTTTCATGGCTCAAGCACTCTTTTTATAGAGTTGTAATAATATTAATAATAAAAAAAGGTTTTGAACAAAATGGTTGAGTCTTTGAGAGAGAGAGAGAGAGAGAGAGAGGATTAACATGCGTATTGTTTTTGGTGCAGGACATCTCTGAAAACATGGCGGTTAGCTGCACAGAGAGAGGCTTAGGTTTCGTCGTCTTCGTTCGAAGACGTGTAGAGTTTTTACGAGAATGCAATAATTGCCCAAATGGCCCCCCCTTCACTCCTTTCACCATTGATTTTGGTGCATACATGGATTTAACAAAGGGTGATTAAGATTAACGTTGATTTCTTCTCTCTCTTTCCTAAGACCATAATGTCTTGTTATCTCGGGAATGACAGAGAGAGGAACTAACAACGTAGGTTACGCCATTGAAGGAAAGGAAGGGCATAAATGTCATTAAGAGGAAAAGACAGCCGGTTGGGTTGTAAGGTGTAGGTGAGGGCTAGGCTTTGGGAATTGAAGTGAGAGCAGATAGGCTCAGAAGAGAGATGAAGTTGAAACGTCTAGCTAGATAGAGGTGACTGTGAATTTGTGTGAACTTGGAATAGATGGTGAGTGTTGTGTTGTGGTGGTTGGAGGATCATATATTATTCTATAACAACGTTGATAGTTTAATTAATTAAGAGTCACTAGTGTGTATGTTCATGGCTTTTATTTGTTTGCTATAGAGTGGGCCAATAGGACCACCCTTTTTCTCATTCAAATTTCGTAACATGGCCCAGCAGTTGTGGTCCAATTTTGTCTACTTATTTTTTATTTTTTGTTTTTGTTTTTGTTTTCCTAAGTCTCCTACCATTGACATGATTATGACCCCTCAAAGAAAGAAAAAAAATGTCATGCATGATTCACGTAACGAAGATAAATATTAGTTTGCCTTGAATATAGTCAAGCTAGGATAATAGTTCTGGCGTGACGAGTCTTTGTCATGTTGCATGCAATAGGAAAAGAGAATAGTGGTTTTTTTTTTTTTTTTGGAGAATAGGAAAAAGGAATAGTGGTTGATTATTCTGTTTATGTATTTGATTTTACACTGTACGTAACAGCACCTAGTAATTTTGGGTTTAGCTTCACATGTTCTATCTCGCCATATATAAACTGATTAAAAATATATTTGCCTCATTTTATTGACTTTAAGACTATTAGAAAAAACATTTATAGCGACATATTTTTATCACTAATTTCATTCTTGCAATTATTTTCCATCGCATATTCTCTTGTAAATAAGTTTTGCTAGGGAAATCAAATAAGCCACGAATTTTACGAGAAAATTTTTATTGAAATTTCGTCGCAACACAAATTTTTTTCTAGTAGTCTTAAGATGATTTAGTCAATAAAATGAAGCAAATATATATATATATATATATATATATATATATATTGGTGAAAGAGGCAAATATATTTTTAATCAGTTTATATATGGCGAGATAGAACTTGTGAACCTAAACCCAAAAGTACTCAAACAGCATGAAAAGCACAGCCAATAGTCTAGTGCAAAATAAATTTCTGTATGAATCTTTTAAACGTCCCCGTATATTATAGCCTATAGTTTCTAAACATTAAGGGGAGAAAAAGAAAGAAACTAATGGCCAATTTACATTAAAGTTAAATATGTAGAAAATAAAATAAATGCGATTGTTTGTGTTTTTTCATTTTATTTTATTTTTGTTAATTATGACTCTTCGGGAGTCAAAATATCGACGTTTAAGAATTGATATATTATTACCATGTTAAAAACAATAGAAAAAAGAGAGCTGATATTATCTAGGTTCTAGGATCAGTATTTTTTTTATCAAGATAATGATTAAAAGTAGAATATATATATATATATATATATATATATATATATATATATATGGGTTTTATAAGAGTACGTCGTTTTGAGTCATAGAGATTCCTAGAATTACAAAATGTTGTGAGTGTAACATTTTTTCTGGTCATTAATCATATATGAACGATATATATATATGAGTTTTGGAGCTAGCTGGTTAGAGATAAACTTTCTGATTTGTAAATATTTACCCAATATATATATATATCATATATATATTATAGTTAGAATATTTTTGCATGCTATTATTTCTCTCATACTCTAATAATTATACAAATGTAATCTCACACTGACAGACTAGTGACTAGGTAGGGATTATTTAGAATCAGTTCTAAAATGTAGAAAAGAAAAGAAAAAACATAAATATAAAAAAAAATCTAGCTGTACGCCTGTACCTTGGAAAAGGTTATTTGCATATAATAAGATTTGATTTTATATATTTGGCGGAATGTTCTTTTTGTAAGTTAATTAGGCTCAAAAGTTGAAAACCCGCATCCTTAAAAGAAGGAAAACGAAAAGAAGAGCAAGGCTGCAGATAAAATAACAGAGAGAAGATAAAATCCACCATGCATCCATCCAAAGCACAAAAAGTAGGAGAAACCTAGATGTAACCAGATAAAGTTTTCAAGCTTCAAAGAATGCAATGGGTCAAGAAGGAACACCAAACAGTGACAAGGGTGATGGTGCATGACATGTGACGCGAGGAAGATGCGTGTTCAGATGGACTTAAGGCGGCACTGGCTTGGCGCATGCAGATAAAGTATCACAAACGCAAACACCAAGTTGATATTGGACATCCACGCCATAAATGTCACTGCTACTACACACGGTCAACGAAATATATGGATCAAAAGAGAACGTGATTGGTGAGTGATCCTGCAATTCAATACTCAATTCAATTCCCGCAGAATAACGGGTTTTTGTGCTGACGATTATGTGCTGACTGTTCACTTAGCATTAATACTACTTTGTATATATGAATTGAGAAATTTATTGAACAAAAATAAGATTTTATTATAATCTTTTCTTACTGATTAATATTAAAATAAAGTTACAAAAAATATTTTATTACAGGAGAAATGTTATATTTAGTATCTATTTTTTTTACTACCTCTTATTATTAAATCTTAACTTTTCATTATCACTAAATTATATAGAGAAATATTTTTGTTTTTGCTGTAGAAATATTTTTTGTACCAGATTCACACAAAAATGAGTTAATCTTACTACATTTTTTCTTTCATCTTTTACAATGAGACCCATTTTTTTTTATGCAAGTGTGTCAAAAAATATTTCTACAACAAAAATAGAAATATATGTAAAACTTATATATATATATATATATATATAGGCAGGATCATTTGACACCAATGTCAAATTTGAAGTTTGACACATCGTCTGATAGCTGTTAGACCAAAAAAGATCAACGGCTCTGATTTATAAGCATGTGACACCATTTATCTTTTTTGATCTAACGACTCTCAGATGAAGTGTCAAATTTTAAATTTGACCCGGTGTCTTATAAGGATCCCACCTATATATATATATATATATATATATATATATATATATATATATATATATATAGGGTTTTATAATTTTCATTCAACATGAGAATTACAATTTTTCTACACACCCTTCGATTTCCGTACTGACATGGGGTCCTATATATAATTTTTCTAACACATGGGTCCCAATGTTTTTTATCTCTACAACATAAGATTTTAATTCTAAATCTTTATATATATATATATATATATATATATATATAGAGAGAGACCGCAAGAATAAGAACTAAATCTTTGCGTTTAATTTGCTTGCATTCAACAATTCAAATATCAAATTAATCTAAACCATATAAATAAGATGTTGATATTATTGTTGTTTGTTCTGCAAAACTTTTCTTTTTTTTTCTTCTTTTTTTAATAAATATGGGGCCCACTACTTGTTGAGTCACAACATGAGAATTGAATTCTTGAGAAAATCAAATCCCAATAACATGTTGATATTATTGTTGTTTGTTCTGCTATATACGTTGCAATGGTGGTTTGAAGAGTGCACACAAATGCAGATGACTATTGAAGTGCCGCCACCTCTCACTCTCAGCGCCGCCTCGGGAACTGCTGAAAGCAGAGCGGGGCCGTGAGAAGAGAGAGAATGTGATGGAGCAAAAGAAGGAAGCACCGATCCCTTCGCCGTGTTCTGCTCCTTTTGGCCACGGAATTCGATGCAGATTGGTGAAACCATGCATGCATGCTAGCTCACCTGTGAAATTTTGAGTCAATGTAGACAAACATAATTCAAAAGATCCCATGCACAACTCAGTCCTCAAAAGAATTTGTTTATGCGTCATGCTTGTACCATTACCACAATTTTGAGACAATATGTTATTAATTTTTAATTTTAAAATCTTGTTCGAAAATAAAAAATATTTATTATTCTTAATTAAAATCAATAAAGTATTAAATGTTCTTTGAATTAATAATACATTAAATATTTTTTTAATTAATGTTTTGTTTTTTACTCTATTAATGTTTGGAGACACATGCATGCTATGATGCACGGACACAGGACACGACACGACACGCCGACACGTTAATTCTAAAAAATGTCATATTTGGACACGTTGGGACACATTTTGATATTAAATAAAATTTTTAATATATATAATATAATTTATATTTAATACATATAAGAGTCCATGATAAGTAATATAACTAATCAAATATTTAAATTTCATAACATAAATAAAAATAAAAATAATTTTTTGTACTTTGTTAATTTTTCATATCATATTTCATAATAGAAAAAAATTAATTTATAAATTATTTTTTTATTTAGTTAATAAAATAAAACCAAGATTTAAAAAAAAAAAAAAACGTGTCTGAGCGTGTCCGAAACGTGTCCCAGCGTGTCAGAAAAGGTTGACTGCGTGTCCGAAAGATGTGTCGGAACGTGTCGGAGAGTTGACCGCGTGTCCCCAAATGTTGACCACGTATCGGACGCGTGTCCGACACGTAAATTTTGAAGAAAAAAAAAAAAGTCGTGTCCGTGCTAGGTAGCATGCATGTATGCATGCTTAACATAATTCTATATTTAATCTCTTTTTCAATTCAAGATATCAAACGCTTAGTGAAAAAACTCTATTTCATTTTTTATGTCATTTTGAGAAACTAATATGACATCAATTATCGTTTTGATTTTATTCTTATCTTTTAATATATATTTTTTATTGCTTTAATAAAGTTAAAAGGTAATTTAATCAAATATACTAATATTTCTCTAAAAATAAAGATATTTAAAAATTTATCAAAACTTTGTATGACCAATATTTTGAAATAAATTATATTAATTACTTTTAGAAATTTTCAACAAGTACTCTTGAGAAAATGATTAATAAAGAATCAAAATTAAAAATATTAAATAAAAATAAAATATTCAAATGCAAATTTTTTTTAGAAATATTATTTTGTAAGTGATTACTTTTTTTTAATAGAAGGTATTAAATGTTAATTAACTAATGTCTAAAGAATTTTTTTAGCCCTTTAATTTTTATAAAGTTAATATTGTTTGGTTCTATTTTTTATATCAATTCACATTTTTTATTTCTAGTTATTATTAAAAAATACTAACGAGTGTAGTATAATTACAAACATTTTAAAAAAAAAATTGTAATTATCACGAGAGAAATTATAATAAGGAAAAAAGTAATAATAATATATATTTTGAGGAAAAAAGTAATAAGCCTGTGTATTACGGGTGTCTTGGTCAAATAAACTTAAAAAAAGGAATGTGTTAAGCTAACAACATAAATTTAATTATATTTTGGCTCCAATTGATATAAGTTAGTCCAAACTCCTAAGTTAAAAATCGAACTGATGGCCTGACGTCTAATTATTTGATCATAGTACAATCAATATAATTTATATGATATAGGAAAGGTTTACGTTTATAATACAAATCAATATTTATACCATAAAATATTTTTAATTATATATTTGATGATATTGTAATTATGCAAAAGAAAAAAGTTATGAAGCGGAAACGGAAACAAGTATTAAAAACAAAAATTAATAACAAAAATTAGACAAGCAAGTTAGCTCACCCAAACCCATCGTTTGCATAAGGCTGAATCGAGCTACCAATGTGCTGGTCTACAACAATTTTATCGGCCTACTAAGTATTCGACCCAATTGCCACTGCTAGAGCGAGTCCCATTTATAATAATACGACCTAATTCAATATAAATTAATACTTATTTTTTGGTGTAGAGTTACAGTTGTATTTGTAATGTAGAGTTACGGTTGTTTTTGTTAATAGAATTGAATTGTTTATTGGTGTTATTTGTATTTGATTTCACAATAGGAATGAGAATTTTGGCGATTAATCGATAGAAATTGTTAAAGAGAAAAAATCAATGAATATATATATATATATATATATATATATATATATATATATATATATATATATATATATGAGGTATCCTTTGACACCGGTGTCAAAAATTTCAAAAAAAGATCAACGGTGTCACATGCTTACAAATCAAAGCCGTTGATCTTTTTTGAAACGGCTCTCAAGAAAAATTTAAAATCTGATATATATATATATATATATATATATATATATATATATATATATATATATATATATATATATATATATATATATAGTATGAAAATTTCTTATACATATTCATTAACAACTTATTTGTTTTTTTTGTATTTTTAAAAAATTTAAAATTTCTAAACACTGATTAAATGATTTTAGACATTTGTTGTTGATTGTTCCATGTTTCTTTTTAATTATGAAGTTTGTTGTCTCTCTACAATGATGTTCTTCACAGGTCACAACTAGGGGCCAAGTTAAGCCAGACTTTGACTTTGATAGACTAAGCCTATGTAAAATATTTAGAGTTTATACTGGCCTATTAGCCTATTAAAAACTTGATTTATAGGTTTAGCCTGACCAATTATAAAAAACTAATAAATCTAATTGGACTTGTAAGGCCTATCAAGTTGTTATAGGCTCAAATCAAATTAAAATATAAAAGATAAAAAAAATTATTCACAAAGATTACATGAAATAAATTTTCATTAATATCACATGAAATAAATTTTCATTAACATCATATTAAATAAATTTTCATTAACATCACATGAAATAATGTTCATAAAGATCACATGAAAATGTTCATGAAAATCTCATATATGTATATATACATATTATTTGCACTTTCTTTTCTAATTTAATTTTATATTATATTTTAAATTTTAAATAAATACTTATTATTTGTTAATATTACTTTAAAATTTGTAAGTAAATTTTTTCCATAATAAATTTGTATAATTATTAAAATATTTTGATAATTTGATATGTTAAATTTTTTAACCCTTGCTCTGCCACTGCCTTTTAGCCCTCTCACATGCAGTTCTCAACCTATTCAAAGCTATGGGATTTCCACTAATATCCCTCTTTATCTTCCTCTTGAATTCATCAACAAAATGGTGCACCATTCTCAAAAATACCTTGACTAGCAATCACCTTGAACGGATACAATTTCATGTCACTCTGCATCAAAGCATCGCTAAACCTCCTACCAATCAAACACTTAGCAGCTGCATACACCAAATCAAACCTTAATCAAAACGATATACAATCTAATCGCATAGCTAATACACAATTAAGCCAAATAAAACTCAATTCCCTAATTCAATTTCTTAATTGCATACAAACAGAGTACTGGCTTTGCTTAAATGGTAAGTACCTTCACATCATACATTAAATAGAATAGTGACTTTACTTAAATATTAAATATTGCTAGGGTTTATATGATATAGACATAGGCTTACGAAATTTTATAACACGCATTTTTTGCTCTTAATGCTTGCTCTAGGAGAGATTAAGGTTTTGAATTGAGTAAATGCTAAATTACCTAAAGATTTGAATTTAATTAATTTAGAAAAAATTGTGAATAACATGAATTGAATGTTACTTACAGAAAATGATAGATTATTAGAAAGATATTGTGAAATTAACACCCTAACTACATTTTTGCATATTTGATTTTAAATCGTTTTTTATTGCGTTCTTTATTTATTGTTCTTGTTAGTTTAAGTTTGCATTTTATAATACAAATTATATTCGCAAAAACTCTTAAGACCGATCCAACTTTAAAAGCGTAGATAAATAATTATTTGATACATCAATCCTCACGAACGATACTTTATTATTTCATTTTAGGGAAATAATATTCTCATGCTACATGAGAGTACATTATCTTCTTACACAAATTCATTTTCCGTGCCAATTAATTTTTCTTTTCTTTTTAAATATAAAATATGGGACCCACATTTAACTTCTCTCTACTTTTTTCTCTCCTACAATCCTAAAACATAAGAAAAGTTAAACCCTTCATTTTATTACTTGTATAACCGATTTCTTTGCTGTGATTGCAATTTCGCAACAGTATTGGACCCAATTGCCATTAGAGAGTCTCATTTATACTCTAATTCAACATATATTAATACTCTTAAGACACCATAACAAATCTTATTTGCTTAATGAATTAAGAATATAACTTATAGTATAATAATTCATAAAAAATGGTATAAGGTAAAAAATATCAAGTAATTAACTGAAAAAAAGAGCCAGAGTAAATCTTTGGTATTAGGTGTGCTAAATGAGTTTAAGTGTGCTCTTTTTTTCAGTTAATTGCTTGAATTTTTAAGAGTGAATACAAATTATAAAGAATTGAGAAAGAATTGATTGGGTAATATTGAGCCAGAGTAATTCTGTAATATTAAAAATTCAAGTAGAAAAATTGAGAATCATGCGGCATTAATCATTTAAGAGTGAATAAAATAAATGAGATTAAGTGTACTAAATATTTAATGGGTTTGATGTTTATCCTTTTAAATAACATAGAGCTATATCATTTAAAATGAAAAAAAATACAATCAATAAAAATCATAAGAAAAGAAAGTGATTTCTTTTTTAAATTAAAATTTTAAATAAAAACATTAATTTATATCTTTTTCTAATTTAAAATATAAATTTTAAAGTTTTTAAAAGGACAAATATTATTTCCTTGTTTAATATTACAGAATTACTGACGAGATTTCATAGAACAGTTTTCATATAGGTATTGGGTATCATAAAAGAAAACCATCGTTATTAATAAGGCAAAACAAAAACCAATTTGAACTTTGCCCTTTATTTTACTTGGAAAGAATCAATTGAGTGTATGTTGTATGCCCATTACTAGATGTCATTCGAAACTATTTCGGGTAAAGCCCAAACTCTTATCCGCCAAATCTCATTATATCTATAAAAATGGTTTGGGAACTCTTTGGATAGGTCTTTGTATCTAGAATGTCATTTCAAATTAAGCCGAGGCTATTTTGGGTCACAAGGCCCATTGAATAGAACGAGTTATCAATGATTGATTGATAATTTATTAAAGAACTCTGTTAGTGTACATCTCTGTACTAGCATGAGTTTGAATCCGTTGTATCCTATATGGCTCTTCCGTTCACAGCAGGGAGTCAAGTTCAAACTGGCCTGCAGTTTTCCCCAACTGCAGCCCGTCCCACTCTCCAAACTGAAGGGCAACAAATATAATAATTCACAGAAAAACACTTGGGTGTTGAAACATCACGATCAAATAAACCATATGAGCAAATTCACATTATTGCATACAACGAAATGGTGACAAAAGTACACTCAAAAAAGGAGAAAAAAGAACATTCAGCTATCCCAAAAAAGACATGCATAAAAAGCTATTATCCCTAAAGGGTCTTGGCAAAAACAAAAACCACAATGCAAAATGTTTTGCTTAATCGACTTCCTCTATTTTGGGTCCAGCACCGCTTCCACTACCAGCAGCAGGACCTTCCTCATCCATGGCTCCACCCGCATCCCCACCAGCACCCTGATACATCCTAGCTATGATGGGATTGCAAATGCTCTCCAACTCCTTCATCTTATCTTCAAATTCGTCAGCTTCGCCAAGTTGGTTTCCTTCCAGCCACTGAATAGCCTGTTCAATAGCATCTTCAATTTTCTTCTTATCATCAGCAGACAGCTTGGAAGCAATCTTGTCATCTTTGATTGTGTTCCTCATGTTATAGGCATAATTCTCCAATGCATTTTTGGCCTCCACTTTCTTCTTGTGCTCCTCGTCCTCAGCTTTGTACTTCTCGGCTTCCTGCACCATCTTCTCTATCTCCTCCTTGGAAAGCCTGCCCTTGTCGTTGGTAATTGTTATCTTGTTCTTCTGTCCAGTGGTTTTGTCCTCCGCAGAGACATTCAATATACCGTTTGCATCAATGTCAAAGCAAACATTGATCTGTGGGACACCCCTTGGAGCAGGAGGAATGCCAGACAGTTCAAACTTGCCTAGCAAATTGTTATCACGAGTCCTTGTTCGTTCACCCTCATAGACCTGAATCAACACACCAGGCTGGTTGTCGGAGTAGGTTGAAAACACCTGCTCCTTCTTGGTGGGAATGGTTGTGTTCCTGGGAATCAACACAGTCATGACCCCACCAGCTGTCTCCAAACCAAGGGAGAGAGGAGTAACATCCAGCAATAGAAGATCCTGCACCTTCTCATTCCCCTCGCCACTGAGAATAGCAGCCTGAACAGCAGCACCATAGGCAACAGCCTCGTCTGGGTTGATACTCTTGCAAAGCTCCTTTCCGTTGAAAAAGTCTTGCAAAAGCTGCTGAACCTTGGGGATCCTAGTAGACCCACCAACAAGAACAACATCGTGGACGTTACTTTTATCCATCTTAGCATCCCTCAAACACTTCTCCACTGGCTCCATACACTTCCTGAACAGATCCATGTTGAGCTCCTCAAACCGAGCACGAGTAATACTTGTGTAGAAATCAACACCTTCATACAGCGAATCAATCTCGATTGTAGTTTGAGCTGTAGAGGAGAGAGTCCTCTTAGCCCTCTCACATGCAGTTCTCAACCTTCTCAAAGCTCTAGGATTTCCACTAATATCCTTCTTGTTCTTCCTCTTGAATTCCTGAACAAAATGGTTCACCATCCTGTTATCAAAGTCCTCACCCCCCAAGTGGGTATCACCAGCAGTGGCTTTCACCTCAAAAATACCTTCTTCAATTGTGAGAAGTGAAACATCGAAAGTCCCACCACCAAGGTCAAAGATGAGAACATTCTTTTCGCCGGAGCTGCTAGCTTTCTTATCAAGTCCATAAGCAATAGCAGCCGCAGTAGGCTCATTGATAATTCGCATCACATTGAGCCCAGAAATCACACCAGCATCCTTAGTAGCTTGTCGCTGCGAGTCATTGAAGTAAGCAGGCACAGTCACCACAGCATTCTTTATCGTGGAACCAAGATACGCCTCCGCAATCTCCTTCATCTTCATCAGAACCATAGAAGATATCTCTTCCGCTGAAAATTGCTTCTCCTCCCCCTTATAATTCACAATAATCATAGGCTTGTCAGCAGGTCCAGCAATCACCTTGAACGGCCACAATTTCATGTCACTCTGCACCGAAACATCGCTAAACCTCCTACCAATCAAACGCTTAGCATCTGCATACGCCAAATCAAACCTTATTCGAAAAGATTCACAATCTAATCGCATAGCTAATACACAATTAAGCCAAATAAAATTCAATTCCCTACTTTAATTTCTTAATTGCACACGAAAAGAGGATGATAACTGGAACAGTGGATGATGAGAAGGTACTTACCAAAAACAGTGTTGGTTGGGTTCATAGCAACCTGGTTCTTGGCGGCATCGCCGATCAACCGTTCTGTGTCGGTGAAAGCCACGTAGGAAGGGGTGGTTCTGTTACCTTGATCGTTGGCTATGATTTCAACACGATCATGCTGCCAAACGCCAACGCAAGAGTAAGTCGTTCCCAAATCGATTCCGATAGCCGGACCCTCACCTTTTGCAGCCATAGCTTCTCACGATTTTGCCTTCAGAAAACTGAAACTGAATTTTTTAGAAAAAATGAAATTGGAATAACTGTAATTTCTTGAACTGAGTTGAAGATCAGAGACGGAAGGCCTGTGTTATAAAGAACGGGTTTGAATTCTGGAAGGTTCGGTGTGTGGTTTTGTGAGCCGTTGGATCTAATTTGGACGGCGGATATAATAGAATTGGGCGAGGGAAAAAAAGCCTAGTGTTGGGTGTGGGGCTTCCTGCACTCTCTGGGTGATTCGAGAATTTTCCGATTAGAATCCACGGTAGCGTGGCACGTTTTGGAGCTCCACGCGCTCAAATTATATTGCTGACCGTTGACGGGTGGCAAAGTTTTTTGTTTCTCCCGCGTCATTGGCTGGTTTTAACGACGTCGTGTGATTAACCAATTGGATTTCATTAACGCCGTGTAAAACACTAGTACATGTTTAAAAGCGTTTGCTGCTGCTTTTTCTTGGCTGCTTCTCAATTCTCATCCACCCAAAGGCACACTATAAATTAGTTGGAGAGGGGAAAATGCGATTTAATTAGTTGTAATTCATCTTTTCAAATTTCACCGATTAATTTAGGGTTTTATATTTCTACGAGAATTCAAACTTTTCTACATACCTTTCGATTTCCGTGTTGATATGAGTTCCACATCTAATTTTTTCTAACACGTGAGTCTCACATGCTTTTTATCTTAATATTTCAATTCTCATTTAACATAAAAAATATAAAACCCATTAATTAATCGCCCCTTCTCAACCACAAAATAGTCTGAATAATTAAATTATGTATTTATAAAAATTATGGATTGTATAATAAAAAATACAGTCTTATAAAAATTACAAAATCATAAAACTTATTAATTCTTGTTATAAAAAAATGATTCTCTTGTGTTAAAAAATTCAACTTGCTAATATGTTTAATCTTCTTTTACTATTAATCTTCTATATACATGCAGTGGCGGATTCAGTAAAGTATTTTAGTTAGTCTGGTGCCAAATTAGCTCTGGTTATATAGCTACTTCCAAAATGTGGCTGATTTTAAAAAAATTGAAACATAATTGGCTATGTTTTTTTTTTGTAAGCATTGGCTATGCTTATTTAACTACGCTTAAAATATGCTAAATTAGCCAGTGCTAAAATATTTGCTGACATCAACGTAGCTCTGCCATGGCTTATGTGGGCATACATACTTATCTTTGATTTGTCAATATTATTTTTTAAGAATTTCTTGAAAATTTTAATCCTTTTATTTTTTTATTAGAGCATTTAATGCTTTTTATTTTAAAAAATATGAACCAAATAAAGAAAGGAAACAATTTTCTAAAACAAAGATAAAATTTGAAAGTTGTTTTCAGTGAGAATTATGCTTAGGGACCTAGGCACTCAAATACTTAAGAGTTAGTATTACAAAATTATAATGTGCGAGAGATGTACCCTTTTAAAATATAAAATTGATCCTTTTATTATTTGATATTGAAACTTTCGGTGTGGTCTACTTAAGAGTTAAGACTTAAGACCGACATAGCTAAATGCCAATTTTGAACTCCTTTAACAAAGTAAACCTAAAATTGAAATCTATCAACAACAAAAAGAAAACGACTGGTATTAAAGAAGAAACTAAGATTGAGATTAATGAATAATATAGGATATAAATGTTTTATCATTTTAAATGACATAAATTATGTCATTTTAAAAGAGAAATAGACACAAAAAATAAAAATTATGGAAGAGAAAGTGATTAAATTTTTTTTAATTTAAATTTTAAATGAAAAACTATTATTTTATGTCTATCTCTCGACATAATTTTATGTCATTTAAAATGAAAAATATTTTTCCAATATATTTTTTTGAAAAATAAAGTAAGTTATTGTAAATGGATTTACCTATACCGTAAATATAAATAAATTTTTTCCATTCATTCATAAAACATTATTTTAGAATTATGTATTTTGTCTGTATTTATTGTATAAGAAATGAACTTATTATAAAGGGTTTAATATTTTTCATTTATCTCTTACACCCATATAGAAATATACATATTTATATATCTTTTTTATCTTTTTTCCTAACATATGTTCACATGGATGTCATATTTTTTTTTATGAATATATAGTAGATAAATTTGCAAAAAAATATTTTCGCATTTATTATAGAAAATTATTTGCATTATAAATATGTATATTTTTGGATTTAATATTAAAAAATTATAATTATAAAAATTATTATAATCCTAAAATAAATTAAAATTATAAAAATATTTTAATTCTTCCTAGTATGAAGTCATTTTACACCCAATGCAAATAATTTTTTTTAAAAAAACTAATCCATAAATTTATTTCATTAATATTAAATATATTTTTTTAAATATTCATGCACGCGTAAAAATTTGCTTTTACGTGAAATCAATATATTTAAAATGACCTCAAAACCCCTAATCTTATGACGTGTCACTCAGATGCTGGCTGAAAATCAAAAGGAAATGTAACAGTATCCAACGAGCGCCATGTCCTTGCCTCGCAACAAAGGGATAATTGGGAAATATTCTCTCATCTCAAAATCTGTCATGAGAAGCTGAAACGTCTCGTGCACAAATATCCTTGTAGCTTCTCATCCATGGCGAAGACACTGATTTCGTCTCCAACATTCATCGGAACGCCGCTTCCTTCACTCCCTCGCCACCACTTCACTCACCACCGCACAAGGCTAGTCTCCACCAAGGTTCAATTCAGCTTCAACCAAATCCCCCCAATTCAATCCATAAACCATTCCATTGACTTCGCCGAAATCGTCACCAGAGCTGAAGGCCTTCTTTACACGCTCGCCGACGCCGCGGTTGCGACGGATTCGGCGACTTCCACTGATGCTGCCGTGCAGAAGAACGGAGGCTGGTTCGGCTTCATCTCCGACGCCATGGAATTTGTTCTCAAGGTAATCTTCACAACTCGTGCTCGTTAACTTCCTGTATAAGAACTATGTTGTGTTTATTAAGATTGAGCTACTTGTGGAGCATGAGCCTTGAAATTCACGGAACTTGTTTTCTCGATGTTGTGCTGTAGCTTGCTTAGATCTTAAAACACTCTCCGTCGTTGAGATTTTGCGGAAAAGAGTGTGTTGGAGAAAAATATAAATTATTAAAAAAGCTCTCGTTCAACATTTAAGAAGAGTGAAGCTATTCTTCATTTATGAAATTAAATATGCGTAAGGTAAAACAAAAAAAACAAAAAGTATTGGGTCTATAATAAAGTTTACAAGAGAATATATCATTAGTTGATGTCGTTTTAGGTTGAAGTTCTTTAGCTGCAAAACTTATGAAGTTTACAAGAGAATGATGTTGAGATAGATAAATTCCAGGGAACTTCTGATCTTGAGATGATGTTCATTCTTTTTTATTTTGTTTTATGGAAAGCTGTACTTGGAATTTGAAAGAGTAATACAATTTGTTACAAATGGTTTTATAGTTTCTATGAAATTGTTCACGAATAGCACACTGCATTTGGCCCTTTGTTTTACAGTTAGCATGTCATAAAGTCCAAAAAAATAAAGAAGAAAAGAAACTACCTTACGAAATGCTAACACACTTATTCCATGTTTCTGTAATAATTTTTGAAGGATTTAGATGTTAAAGAAATGTTTTGGAAATGTTTTGGAGATGTTTTCCTTTTGTTATTCAGGTTCTTGTGGTTTAGATGTTATGTCACGGTTATTGTTTTGTTTTCAGGTGCTAAAGGATGGTCTTTCCGCCGTGCATGTGCCTTACACATATGGATTTGCTATCATATTGCTCACTGTGTTAGTTAAGGCCGCTACACTTCCCTTGACGAAGCAACAGGTTGGTACAAATTACAGCAATTTATAGAGCCAATTATGGAATGAAAAATTTGCAAATTTACTGAAACCTTTAAATTATGTTAGTTGCTTTGAAACAGTTTTCTTCCTTTATGCTGAAATAATTGGAATATTTAGTTCTTCAAAGCCTGACAAACTTCTTCAAAACACTATTAACAAACCGTAAATGAATTTTAATTTTCAATTATATGAAATTTTACATTTATGCATCACTTGACCACATGAAGTTCTGATTTTAATTTAATATATATAGGTCGAATCAACACTGGCTATGCAAAATCTTCAACCAAAAATTAAGGCCATTCAAGAAAGATATGCCGGCAATCAGGTGAGGGATGTTGTTGGTTATTAAGCATCCAATTTGATCTCAAGTGAATATTGATTTTGTTGTACCTTCAAATAATAGCATGGTTCTTTCTAAACTATTCTTTTTGTTGCCCTTTTTTTAAGGAAAGAATACAACTTGAGACGTCAAGGCTATATAGGGAGGCGGGGGTTAACCCATTGGCAGGTGCTTTTTCTCATATTGTTGCTTTTCTCTTCTTCTCAACAATGGTCTGTATAATAATGCCTTGACATACGAAGCAAATAGCACTTGTATAATCATACAAAAATATTGTTTTGAAGTAGTGGTTCTATAGCAATAGTGATTTTTAATTGTTTTATTCATCCATATTTCACACTGGCTTTTCTTTTATCATTAGCGATATAATGATATACGGCCCCAACTTGACGTCATCATTTTGTATAGGTTGTTTACCGACTTTGGCTACAATTCCAGTCTGGATTGGTCTCTACCAAGCTTTATCAAATGTGGCAAATGAGGTAAATGATGGTATTTTATAATTTGAGCAGAGATTTTTACGGACAAATTACACACAGAATGTGATTTTTGCTTATTTGGAAAACCTTTAATTTGAAGGGACTGTTAACAGAAGGTTTCCTTTGGATCCCCTCTCTGGGTGGTCCTACTACCATTGCTGCTAGACAAAGTGGATCTGGAATTTCTTGGCTTTTTCCATTTGTGGTAAGAAAGAAATATTTTGCTTCATAGGTGAAATGATAATTTGCAATTGGATATTTTTTCCCTAATGGCTGTGAGAGTGTGTCATTATGATTTTCAGACAGCACACTGTTTACTCTTTACAGCCATTTTTTTTGGAACTTATTCCTGGTCGTGGTTCTTGAGACCATATAACTTGAACTTGTATGACATACAGTACATTTGGCGATAAAAATTCTTCTAGTTGTTAGGAATTTAGCATTTTTTTGGGCTATGGTCTGTTCACTGCAAGACGTGCTAGATTCCTTTTCCAATTTATCCATATGCACTATTGTAGGAGCCAATCTTAGATTTCAGTAAATATGAAATTGGTTTATTCAGCATTGATTCAAGTTATGATCAAATATTATGACATAGAGTACATTTGGTAATAGAATTCTTGTAATAGTTAGCAATTTAGCATTTTTGGGGTGCCATGGTCTGTTCACCACAGTACGTGCCAGGTTCCTTTTCCAATTCATCCATATGCACTACTGTAGAAGTCAGTCTTCTTATATTTCAGTGAATATAAAATATGGTTTATTCAGTATTGATTCAAGTTATGATCAAATATGGTGATTTTCTCTGTGAGTTTTAATCTGGGCAGAAATTATTGAGTTTGATTTACTGCATCATTAGTTGCTTTATGATTTTTATGAAACTCAATATTTATTAGTTGTCGTTAAGTTCTTATGACAACTTTGGTGGATAACAATATATCCTTGAAGACTTTAGTATTTATTCTCGTTAAATGACTCATTTCCTTATTTTCTTTCTTTTTACTAGAAACGAAAATAATAAAAAAAAATTACTTTTTTTTTTGGTGCGGTGGTTGGGGGTGTTGCATTTATTACCTTCTCCCTTCTGCTGACTCCTTTCCTATATTTCCTCTCTTATCACATAAAAAACATGTTGGGGTTGCAAAGATTTGACCTAAATTTGCTGATGGCAAGGGGGAGGAATAAATGATGTAGTTATAGATGGAATGTTCATTTGTTGAAGTCAGCTATCAAGAGGAAATAAATGGCAAACTTTGTAAATTGATTTTATACTTTTTTGTCATTATACAGTATCATAACAAACATCTGTTATGCAGGATGGTCATCCACCTTTGGGTTGGTCGGATACTGCAGCATATCTTGTTTTACCTATTCTTCTTGTTGTTTCTCAATACGTTTCAATGGAAATCATGAAACCACCTCAGGTAAACTCATTGGTTCTTCTTCTGTTTCAATTTGTTTTCGTTTACAAGGCAGGCCTAAGTGGTGACTTCTTTTGACAGACAAATGATCCTAATCAAAAGAATACACTTCTTGTTTTCAAGTTTCTTCCACTCATGATCGGTTACTTCTCTCTATCTGTCCCATCAGGACTAACAATTTACTGGTTAGTTTTTCACAAGCTATATTAATGCAATCCTTGCTAGTCAATAAATTCTTATTTTGCATATTTTTTCCGTAACTTCAAACATTCTTTATTTTGCATATATATATATATATATATATATATTTTGGTGGCAATGGTATTTATCTTCTACTCTATCTAAGCAAGTCCAATTTGGTAAGAAAACTCAACTAATTGTATCCATACAACTCTTTTTATTTCAGAAACCATTTCCTTGTTATACCTGCCTAATCTGTGCAACACAAACAAAAGAGATCATATGCATGAGAACTTAAATTCTTCTTCTGAAGGAAATAATAACATGTTCATTAAGGGAATGCTTTCTCATGATTAAATTTTTTTGGTTAAATTTGGGAGACAGTTATGACAACATTGCTTCTCTGCTAAGGGTAATGAAAGAAACAATTTTGTTGCTGCTTGATTTTGTAATTCTTTTACTAGGTTTATAAATAATGTCCTGAGCACAGCTCAACAAGTATGGTTGCGCAAATTAGGAGGTGCAAAACCTGTTGTAAATGAAAATGCTAGTGGAATTATCACTGCAGGACGTGCTAAAAGATCAGATTCTCAGCCAGCAAAGGCTGGTGAAAGGTCAGTGTTTTATGGTACAATATGCGGCCTAAGTGTTTCACCTCCTCTAGGGCTTATAACAAATTGATGACCTACAGGTTTAGGCAATTAAAACAAGAGAAGAAAATGTTAAGCAAGGCACTGCCAGTGGAAGAAGTTCAACCTCTGGCTTCTGGTTCTAATTCTGATGATGGCTCGGATGTAGAAAGTGACAACAAGGTAAATATTCAACCTCTAGAGTTTCTTGCTCAGAAGTTTATGTGATAGAGCTGTCCTTTAGAGAGAAGAAGAATTAAAGGGAAAAAAAATTTCTCCACGTTAACATGATTTGGTATTGCACACGGAAACTTCTTTATAGATTCAATGCTATTATAAAAGGAACAATTCCGGACTATCCTTAACTTCCAATCACGGCTAAGATGAAATATCTCTTTCATTTGCCCGTATATAAGTAAAACTAATCATGTCCAGCTATGGAATGGAAGACCGATATTTTCTTTCCCTATTGCAACTTTATGCTGCTCACGATCATTCTGTAGCCCTTTCATGCAGTGATTCTTGGAAATATAGATTTATACGAAATGAAAATACAAATATTCTCACAAACGTACAAAGACGAAGATAAAGAAGGATAAACCGTTATGTATTTCTGAATGAATAAAATGAATTACACCTAGTGATGTTTATATACACAACAGATAGGTCTATTGCTATGTAAAGTACAAAACTAAAG
This sequence comes from Gastrolobium villosum, assembly GCA_032173675.1. Lineage (NCBI taxonomy): Eukaryota > Viridiplantae > Streptophyta > Magnoliopsida > Fabales > Fabaceae > Gastrolobium > Gastrolobium villosum. The sequence goes on along the minus strand of JAVKPL010009012.1, from coordinate 34,293 downwards.
GACAACTAGTACAAAGCTGAAATACAACTAATCATTGATACAATTACAACAGAGTGATGTCACGTGAGTCTGTTATCCATAATTAGTTTCTTCAGTTCCTACTAACTTCATGCTGTCACTTCAAAAACTTCATGGCGTGTTAAATATCCCAAACAATTCGAGAGGCCTGATTCTCTTCCACACTTTCCCAACTCACTTTTTTCCTGATTCTTTATTCGACTCTCTTCTCTTTTTTTAGGAACATAGACCAAAATATCACTTTTTGGCAAAAAATTTACCCAAATGTCATGCTAACAATACTTATTACCAAATTACCATATGACATAATTTGCTACGACTAGTAGCGAATTACGTTCGTTAATAATTTTGTGACATGTGGCATATTTTCGCAAAAAAAAAAAAAAAATGACTAGACGAAGTTCGCTATTAGTGAGCGAATTTAGTACACAACGTGGTCACGTGTCACGAAATCATAGGCGACGAAGTTCGCTACTTGTCATAGCGAATTACGTCGCGTGACGGTAAAAAATATTGTTCGCGTGGCATTTAGATAAAAAATTTGCCAAAAAAATGGCACTTTGGTCACTATTTCCTCTTTTTATTTCTCCCTTCCCCTTCCAACCATCTAACCAATTCCCTTTCTGATTTTCCTGTCATCCTGCCAAGTGAGTAAGAGGTTACGCAGCTGTTCTTACTTTTGGTTGTCTTTTTCAAATAATTTACTGTGACTGTGTTATATTCTAAGATTGTTGTTTGGGATTTTCATTCTTTTGCCAAAAATGCCCAATTATAAGTCAACTTATATACAGGGAGGGGAAGTTGCAGAAGAAGCATTTGCTTCTAAAGTTGGCGAAGAGGTTCAAAATTATTCTAGGGAAAGAAGAAGCAAGCGCTCGAAGCGGAAGCGTGCTGTATAAAAGGACCGTATACGGTTGTTTGTAGTTTATAGTGAGTCTTGTATATCTTCATAGATTGTACCAATTTTGGGTTGGCAATTTAATTGAATTATGTAATTTAATCCTGCAAAATATCTTTGTTTCGTTTAAGTAATGTTCCACGTTACCTAAAGCAAATTGTCTTCTGACAAGTTTAGTCTCTTACAGTCACGAATTTCTTGCTGGATAGAAGGGCGAATAAGAACTTACATGACATTGAGAAACACGGCAGGCTGCTATAACAGCCCTGACTATTGGAGAAATATTGTTGAACGGAATCTAAATTTGCTGACTATAGCTGTTCTTAACGTTAAAACTCAGTTGAATGGTAATGTTTCGTTGTTATAAAATAGGGTAATATCATGTTATCAATGAGAAATATTTTCTCATGTTGTGTTCGAACTGTGTGTAAAGTTTTTTTTTTTTAGTGTGGTATCGATCGTTAATTAGTTGAGTTATAATACGATAAAACAAGTATCATGTAACATGAAAAAAATTAATGTGCTATAAAATAACATGAAACTAATTGCATAAATTTAGAACTAGTGGAGATAGGGATGTTGTCGGGTTGACCTTTGATCTTAAAAGATTAAGTTTGTATTTAAATGTGTCAGCTTGACCTAATTTGTTATTTGTTATGAATATAAGTATTGGCACGTGATTTAGCTTATTTATAAAAAATAAAAGTTTGATTTAGCATGTTAACATTTAAAAAAAAAATAAGACAACAAAAATTTATCCAAAAATTCAATGTATATCAAAATAACATAAAATAAAATCATTCAAAAAGTTTGTTTGACCAATAAAATGGGATGAAATGAGTTGAGTACAGAAAGAGAGTTATTTTGAGTAATATAAAAAATATAAAATAAAAATAAAAGTAAGTTTACTAGGCCAACCTGAAATGTTCTAAGGCCAGACTTTTTGAATTGAAGCCTATAGCCTTTTTATTAAAAGAATTTTTATACACATCCAAATCTGATTCCAATAATTAATTTTAGATATATAAACGCAAGGCTTTTATGGGTCAAAGGCCCTGTTTTATTTACTATTTACTACCCTAAGTGGAGGGAAATAGTGCTCCAAATAAGAGATCACGGAGCTGTAAATTTAGATAGGATAATTTTGTCAAAACGCTATGGCGGAGGGTGTTAATTACAGAGCCTGTTTGTCAACATGCACTGCTTAGTGGAAGTGGTATAAAGCTGCTTTCATCAAGCTTGAAAAGGTGTTTAAAAAGTAAATCGAGATTAACTTGCCTTGAGTAAACTACGAATATTCAATTAAATACCAATTTGTACAAACACAATGCTCCTAAAAACAATAGTTCCAGTTTACACGATTCCAGTGATCTCCTATGACTTGGAGAGAAATAGCTATTGACGTCTCTACTCAATGCTGATGCCGAATAAGTGTTTCAATCTCTTTATGGTTTAGTTGGTGGGCGGTGATTCCCTATTGGGTTAGGCCCTGATGGGCTCTTGCGATTCTTCTTTTCTTTAACCTGTTATTTTCATCGTTCAAATCAGGATTTTGTCATACAATTATTAAGCAAAATGAATAAATAACATAAAATAAGTGATTAATGTCTTTACTAACCCATGAATCTATGTCATGTCCAGCATGCGGTTTTGAGCTAGCCTTTAGGGTTCTGAGCTTGAAATGAACTGTGGGCAGGAATATAGAGTAGCGTGAGATACAATTGGTTGCAATAACCACTACAGAATCAGTTGTTTGTGCTTTTCAAATTAAACGAACAAACATTAGAAAATTGACATCTCCACCAAATATATAATGTAATAACTTCACACGTACGTGAATGTTTTTTTCAAACCAAATAGTTCAGGGAGAATTATATTTATAAATTTTGTATTATATTTTACAAACATTTTTTGTTTATAAATTACAACATGTACTTTTAATCATGCAGTGTACGAGTATCGTACAATAAAAAAAAAATTATAAACGGATGTATTTTTTATTTATAAACTTAACATGAGTACACAAAGTAATTTGTGTACAATAAAATTAATTTGTAAAAAAAAAAAAAAATTTATAAACGGATTTGCATGAGAATGTGAAATACCTAATTGGATAGCCTGAACATTAGCATTGACGTGATTGAATGCTGAAGAAGCAAGCAGCAGCCATGCAAATAGAAGATGGACAAAAATTTGGGTTCTCATCTTTGGCATGCTTCTAGTGAATAGAAGATCGTTGCGCTCTTAATGGGATATGTCACGAGTATGTTGCAGTTTTTATATGCTATCACTTTTTGTATTATATAATCATGACGACACTTGAAATGTTATGTGAGAATGTTTGTTAAAAATGCCCGGGAATCCTATGCCATTACGCTGCAACTATAAAAGATCGAGAATCTGCATTTATCCTCATTACGGTTTGACTTCTTATCTGTTATCATTTCTCTGTTATCATTACATCCATGATAATTTTAGAAGTACTTGTCATTATTTTACTCTCGAGTGTTTCGCTATTCTGTCGGCATCCTCCCTAAAATATATTAATTAATTAAAAAAATTTAACAATACTATAGCGTAACGAATTAGGAACCTTAAAGCCCGTTTTGATAGAATTTTTTGAACAATACATCATTGACATGGTTTAAAATATCTGTTTATATGTGTATCCTTGGGAATTCAATTGTAAGTGATAAAAAGTCTTACACTAAAAAATAAAAGTGTGTATCCTTGGGAATTCAATTGTAAGTGATAAAAAGTCTTACACTAAAAAATAAAAGTGATGGGTTAAGTATACATATAAGTAAAATCATCCATAAATCTAATGTATTATAAGGTTGAGTTAAGTTACGGTGTCGGACACCCTTATTATGAGTTTGTCGTTTAGGCCCATTTGATATGTGGATGTAACCTCCCCTAATTGACCTATGTGTACTTGGAGATTGTGGTTGATATTTGGATTTGTACGTTGCGCAACCCTATCTTATGGATCAAGAAGAGACTGATCCACTCTTGATTGATAACATTATCAATACTCGAAGAAATGTACCTTAAGGTTTTGACTTGAAAAATAGTGTCAGACATTTTGTTGTGAGTATTTAATGTGTAGATGGTAGTCTTCTCAAATTTGAATTTAGGAGTGTGCAAGGGTCGAATTAAACTGAATTTTTTGAAAAATTGAACCAAATTAGTTTAAATGGTTCGGTTTGATTGAAAACGGTTTGGTTTAGTTCGGAACCGATTCGGGTCGACCTTCTTCTGAATTTTTTTTTAAATAAAGAAATAAAGTAATAAAAAACGGTTCGGTTCGGTGTTTGAACTGATTTAAAAAACTAATTTGGTTCATGGACTAATTCTGTAAAAATTTGTTCGGTTCATGAACTAATTCTTAAAAAACCAATTATTTTAACTACAATTTAGTTCGATTGTGTTTTTTTTGATTATTTTACACACAACTCCCCTAACTGCTGCCAAACATGTATTCGGTGGGCAAATGCAACTTCATTGTTCATCGCATTTCGCCTTAGATTTATTTATTTATTTTCCTGATACAATGGCTTTCTCATTCCTTTTCTATGTTTATTTAAAGAAGTTAACTGAGAGCGCTATAGCTGGAATGATAGACAGCCTGACTTATGTGAGGCATGATGAAAATCTTTAGTTACAAAGTCAAGTGTTGCTATGATTGCTTGAATTAGAATTGAATTGATCACCGAACCACACTAATCTATAAAAATAAATGTGCCAAAATGTTTTGTGGTACGAACAAATGCGGGACCCATGAAATTAGGACGATGTCTGGTTAGAGCAAACTAATCCACTGATCTGGTTAGCCAGAATCTTAGCCTGATTTATTTATTAGAAATATTTGCATAAACTTTTAGTTGCATTATCTATATAAATTATTATGAGTAATTAATAATTAATTGTCGTAATTATTGATGTCTCAATGACTTATAAGTTTAACACATTTACGTTGAGTATACTAAATTTACATAAGAATTTTTCTTATCGTATATGTTGAGCCTTATTTAGTTTATAATTTTATATCTTTTATTATTCGGTTTGTAATTTTTTAATCTAAAATGGTAAGTTTTAAATAAATAATATGATTTTTTTTTTTTTAGAAAGAGTGTATAAGTAGACTCATTTGTTATCCCTAAACCATTGTATGCCTTTTGACAGAGGTGGGGGCTGGGGAATGATTATGAATTGATTTGACTAAGCACAGTGGTTGAGGGAATAGGGACGTGCAAATGGCGGACAGAGGGGGTTGGTGTTTATTTTTTGGATTTTCTGTTTTGTTTTGTTTTGTTTTTATAAGACATAAATTTATTTTTAGATACACATAGGGAAAAATATTCTGATGTTACTTTAGATAATTTTGTCTAATATTAATCGAAATGACGTCGTTTTGAGGTTAAAAAATTTAAATTTGGAATAATAAAGACTATTATAACCCTGAAATAAATTAAAATTACAAAAATACCATGATTTGCGTCCCAAAACGACACCGTTTCAATGAACATTAGATAAACTTATCTAAAGTAACTTTAGAAAACACAAATCCAAAATTATATTTAACTTATATTTTCTCATTTTTTCATTTTCTCTTTTAATTTTTCTCTTCACTCGAGCTCACATGAATTCTATTAATTTTTATGTATATATAAAAAATAAATCTATCTTTTATAATATGGAAAATTTTAAATCTTTTTTTTATGAAGCACTCAATATCCTCCGGCACCTTATTTTCAGAGTACAATCTTGAAGTTAATTCCTCATTAAAACAGATGATGCATTGAACCATTATTATAGAAAAAAGAGTGAGACTAATTTCCCATCCTATAAAAATTTTCACCTCTAGCCCAAAAAAGTTTGCCAATAATTGAACACATATTCTATCCTCGGGTTTAAACCCTTAACTTTTTAATATTAATCATTAATGAATCCAATTTGTATCTCTTTGTTCTTCTTTAGAGGGTATTTAGTAGAAGAAAAAAATTACTCGATAATCATAATTTCTAAGAATTTGATGAAAAAATAAATTTTTTGAAAATGACACAAAAAATTATTTGGTATACCAAAATATTTATGAGAATATTATATCAATTTTTCTAATGATATAGTTGATTGATTATAAGATGTTATTGGAAATATAAATAATTTTACAAAACTGCGTTTGACCACCTACCCAATTCAATTCCAAAACACCGCTACCTTGCCGTTAATTCTTCAAGACCCAATTCAATATCCTCTTAACTTCTTTTTCTGTTTTTTTGTTTCCTTCCAAAGTTAAACAATTTAAGAGTTAACTTTTGAAAAAATTGAAAAATTAAAATATGGGGTTTCTAAGATGGTGACATTTGAAGCGAATTGAAAAGAAAAAAGGAAGTGTTACTGTTCAAACTTCAAAGATCGAGGAAGCGGTTTCGCTGTTGAGACACTCCGATGGGGAAAGGGTTGTTGCCGGATACTCACGAGCTTGGTGCAACTGCTGCCAGGGATGATTAGAGGTTGAAGAAAGGCAGAGAGAGAGAGAGGAGGGATATCTTGCTCCGAAAATATTTTAGATATTATCAATTGAAAATCCAAAATTATCACAATAGAAGAAAAAGGGAAATATATTGTAACAATCAAATTATATAATTATAATTTCTCATATTTAATATTTCTATTTTAAATATGAGAAATCATAATCATACAAAGATGAATATAACTGTTAGATCAACATAATTGATCTAACAGTGAGATTGATTTGTAGTAACACAATTTGATTGTTACAATAATCTTCCCACGGAAAGATACACACAAAATAAAATTTCAAAAAAATTAATTTCCCTAAAAAAAATTTCTAAAATGAGCTACCAAATATGACTTCTTATAATTCTATTCCCACTTTCCTGTATTTTTAAAAATAATCCTCTACCAAACGCATGCAATTAGGAATCGGATCTAGATGCAGTACCTTTTTTAAGTGTTGATTCTCTTTAACTTTGTTCTTCTATCGTGTAATCATAATATTTTAAACCCGGACCCGAGTGCTTGGGAAGGCCCGAGAAAAGTTCCAGTGGTCGAGTTCTCTGGGTCTTGACTATTATCATTGGACCTATCCAACAAACAGCAATGTCATGATGACACAAAGTCCGAGTAGCGGCGATCTCTTCATCATATGGCCCATTTAGATGTTCATTTTTTTCAACGAGTTTTTTTTTCCTCCAAAATACGAGTATTTTCTATTTTACATTCGTATTTTTAGATAAAACTTTGAAAATAAAAACGTAAAACAAAAGTTAGAAATATACGAAGAAAATGTTTTTAACTTTTGAAAAAAAGTCAGAGTATTTATTCCATTTAAAAATATTTTATATATTGATCTAAATGTAAAATAGCTTTGCATTAAAAAAATAATAAATTATATAAGCAAATCCATCCAAACAATTAGATCAAGGGTTCAACTAACTTTTTTATATCCACTGATAAAAAAATATATTACCAAATCAAGTGACATGCTTGAATATTCCTTGAAAAAATAGTTCGCCTTCAAAATGCCTTCCATTGTAGTAAATAACTATAGGAACCTTTGTTAAAATTAATTTTGGGTTTTTGGATCAATTTTTGAGCATGTGTGTGTGGACATTACGCATGTTTTTTGTGTGATTTTTCAGAATAGAGAGCTTTTGGAAAATGCAACAATGGCCAAAACCCATTTTTTCTAAAGTTATTATAGACAATTATTTCTAATTTTTACCGAAAAATACCCGGGTAGGTGGGTGTGTACCCGGGTAGGATGTGTGGTCAACGAAAATTATGGTATATTTGTAATTTTTTTGTATTATTTAAAATGTGTTATAATAATTATTTATTAAATAAGGGCCATAAGGGTCAAAAAGCCATTAGATCAAGAGTTCAACTAACTTTTTTATATCCACTGTTATATTACCAAATCAAGTAACATGCTAATTTTTTTAAAATTTTTTTTCATTACGCATTTTTTTTATTGGACTCATTTTTTCTAAAGTTATTATAGACAATTATTTCTAATTTTTACCGACTCTATTTTGGGGCGAAAATTATGGTATATTTGTAATTTTAATCTATTTAAGTGTTATAATAGTTTTTATCATTCTAATTTTTTTATTTTTTAATCTCAAAATGACATCATTTTTGCGAATATTAGATAAAATTATCTAAAATAATATTAGATAATTTTCCTCATATATATATTTTAATTTTAATATTCAAATAACATATTTAGTTAAAAATACTTTTCACATACTATAGTCAAATGCAAAATAATTTTAACTTTTCAAAAAGTCCTTTTAAAATAGAAAAGGCACAATTTTTTGTTTTCAAAAGCTCCTAAACATCCTTAGGCCTTTCCATCATTAAAATTTACAGCAAACAATTTCAACTACAAAAAATAATTGTCCTATAATTGAAAAATTAAATATGATTTTTTAAATCTAAACAATTAGATTTATAATATGTGTTCCAACAGTTTAGGTCCAACTCCAGAAAATCACAGTTTATGTTAAAAATAGTACATCATTTGTAACATCCCGGGCGCTTTAGGTCCTGGCAGGCTTCCAGCCACCGGAACTCTGTGCTGGTATGGGACAGTACAGTTGAGAATGGCTTATAAGAATTAATTGGTACTACCTATACTAACAAGATGCATCTACTTTTCGGTAGCCCGGATCGGAAGAACTCCACAGTTAAGCGTGCTTGACTTGGAGCAATTCTGGGATGGGTGACCTCCTGGGAAGTTTTCCCGGTAAGAAGGTAGCCCGGATCAGAACTCCACAGTCCTGTGCTTGACTTGGAGCAATTCTGGGATGGGTGACCTCCTGGGAAGTAGTTTATGTTAAAAATAGTACATCATTATAAGAAACAATTTATGTTAGATGACTTTTTTAAGTTTACCATTGATTTAACAACCACTACTCTTTTCAATCAATGGATGATTGTACATATATGTTTGGGGGTTGAATAGAGATGGCTAGATGAAGAGCAAGGAATCGTATCTATGGAATAATGGTAACGATAATTGGCAATGTATGGTCTAGCTTCTCTAGCCAAAACTCCAACGAGCAATGATTAGGGGGACGTGAACACCTGAAAATAATGAATATGAAGACAATATTAGTTAGGCTCACGATCATAATAGTTGACACATTCTTGCATTGTCCTGCCTTTTTTAGGGCAATGGGGACGATTGAGGAGGTAGAAAGCAATCATAAACTATAATCTTGCAGGTGATGAACGTGAGTGAGAAGGTGGCGTTGAGGAGATCATGAGTTTACAGATTAGTGGGAAAAAGTGGGCTTGACTACCCGAACCGTACCTCAGCGTTCCAAGTCGCGTATACCTCGAGTCTGACCCCCAAAACCCTACTCGAATATTCTTCTCAAATAATTTATAATTTACTTTACTTTCTAATTATTACAAAAATTCATGCTAAAGAACAAAATAAGCACTTGAAGTGGTTAATGAATTCAAATTCAGTTCAAAAGATAAAATGAAAAACTACTAATGAATATATTGAAATTTATAGGGGGGAAGTAGAAATGAAAAATATGTTTATATTCATTTTAGAGTATACTTGGTTATGCATTTAACTGGGTTCAAATCCAAATTGTGATTGTGTAAGTAAAATCTTATTCTTAAATCAACATGTTTGGTAAAATTTAAGATAAGTCGTAGTTATAATAAACACAATTTTAATCTCAAAATACGGTTTGAAAGAAAATTGAAAAATTACTTTTTGTTGTCATCAAATCATAATTTATAAACCATACATACAATAGCAATCAAGATAAATAAGACATAGGTTTTAAGGAAAAAAAAAACATTTTTGACAATATTACTTTTTAATTTTTTTTTTTTGGTAATCATATTACTTCTTAATTAAATACTATGCCCATGGATCTTATAAGGCACCGGCAAGGGATGGGTACCTAACCATTTTCTTTCAAAAGAATATGGATAGGTTAAAGGATTATATATGCTCTAGCATTTGGGAGGTGTGGTGGCAGCCTGAGCTCATCTGATATGTCAGTTCCATTTTATTGGTATTAATACTGAAGTAAGCATGCCCGTCTATGGTGAGTCAAATCCGACCAATATCTCTTTGCTTAATTCCGTGCAAATTGTTGAATAAGTGGCTTCAATACTTAAAAGGGGGTGAATTGAGTTTTATAAAATATTTTCACAAAATACCTCCTTTGATATTTTAAAGAATATTTCTTCAATTAAATGCTTTAACAAGGAAAAATCTAAGTGTAAGAACTATTGTGTTATCAATAAAATAAGCTAGGGAATAAATAAACACAATCTAAAAAATGCAATTTCAAGATTAAAATAAAAACTTCAAGGTTAAAGAAATTATAAACTAGATGTGTCCTGGTTCAGTCACCACCACCGTGACCTACGTCCAGACTTAAGCCGCTTGATCAATCTTTTTCACTAACTATCAAGCTTGAGGGTGCTTGATAAACCACTACAATCTTTCAAGATGTCGGGATCTTGGATGCCTTTACACTTCACTTCAATTTTTCTTGGGAATTTGGGAACCTCTTAAATATAAGGGTTCGCTCCCCTCTCAAATTCAGAATTTAAATAATGTGTTGAGAAAATGGATAAGTACTCTCAAAGTACAAATGCTACAAGTTGAAGATTAAAATGGTAGTGATAAAATCTTATGAATAAAGCTCAAGGTATTATATGATCAAGATGGGGAATAAATAAGTAAAGGGAGAGAATATGCGATGAGATCAGTCACTCAAGACTTAAATATCAATGGAATAGTGATTTCTTGCAGTTAAAGATGAAATAAATTAGTATATATGAGTTTCTACGAGAAACTAGCTATTACTAGTCGTTACTAGCCTTACTGGCAAGTAAGGATTCGAATCTTTAGTGAAAGATTCAAATCTTTTATTTAAGGATTGAAATCCCTTCTTCGAGCGGAGGAGGATTCGAATGCTAAGCAAGAGGGATTCAAATCCCTTCCTGTTAAAGGCATTTTCAATGCTCCAAAAAGGTTTATACCTTGAATTTTAATGTCTCCGACACTTTCCATAGACAAGTTCTTGACTTAAAAAATATCTCAAGATTTTAAGATGATCAAGAACATTTTCTATTAGTTTATCAAACTATTTTAAAAAATGTAAAATTATGATTTATGCTTTTCGAGAACCATGATCATTTTGAGCTTATTCATGCAAATTTGATCAACTACCTTTTAATTTGGATCTAAGTCTTATGGATGTGCTACTTGTAGGTTCCAGGACTTAGGTACTTCCATTATAGCTTGATTCTCGATCTTTCTTTGGACTTGGTCATGTGTCTTGATGGTTTTGCATCCATTGACTTATTGAATTGCTTCCTTAGACGTCTTTTTGATTGTTGTGAGTTATATCACTCTTGAGATCTTCTTCCAAGCTAGTTTGTTATCATCAAAACTCTAGCATTATTAAACTTCATTTTAAGTGCATTGGTTCCACACAAGTTACTTTGCAAGCTCTTAGTCTATAGGCTTAAACCCATTATGGAGCAGCTTATATCTCCTTGTCAAGCGAGCTTTGTTCCACAGAGGCAGATTCTTGATAATATCATAATTGTGCAAGAGCTAATTCACAAGATGCACAACAAGCGTCTTTTTGTCGCAACCCAGGTGCATTAGGAGAAAGATTATGTCTGAGTAAACTGGGATTTCTTAAAAAATATCTTATAGGAAGTTCATCTTCTAGAGCATGTCTATGAGATTCTTATCTGCAACTAGCTCTTCCTCCATCAATATGCCGTGGAATGGTAGTCAGACGACAAATTTTAATTTGTCTAAGAGTGTTCGACAAGGTGATCTGTTGTCGCCTTAACTTTTTGAGTCGGGAGTGGAGAAACTAAGTCACATAATGCTAAGAATCTTTGGCATCCTATCAAAGTAGGTAGAGGTGGCCCCCGAATCTCACATCTTATGTTTGCTGATGACCTCATGTTGTTTGCGGAAGCATCGATTTCCCAGATGGATACAATGTTGAAATTCATTAACCTGTTTGAGGAGATATCATGCTTGAAATTAAGTATCCAAAAGACTAGTGTTTTCTTCTCCAAAAACATGTCAGAGCAGCTTGCTAAAGATATTACTGTGAGGTGTGGCTTCAAAAGGGTGCGTAATGTTGGGAGGTACTTGGGTGCTTGGATGGTTCATGGTTGTGCAGCTAAACATCACTATAAGCATATTGTAGACAAGACTAAATCAAAAAGGGTGGCTTACAACAAAAAATGTATTCACGAGCAGATAGAATCACACTATCCCAATTTATTTTATCCATGATTCCTTACTTCCATATGCATCATGACAAGCTCCAAGCGACCATATGTAAGGACATTGAAAAGATTAAACGAATATTTATCTCGGAAGGCACAGAGACATCACGTCGGCACCATGCGATTTGACAAGATACTTTTACTTTACCTAATGAGTTTGGTGGGCTGGGTCATCTAAAACTAATGAATAATGCATTCCTCTCAAAGTTGGCATGGAGGTAGGTTCCACAATCAAGCAACTTTTGGTAAAATTCTTGAAGGGGAAATACATAAGCAGGGCATTGATGATGCTACTTTCATTGTAAAGGCTAGTTGTCCTTGGCTATGGTAAGATTTCTCTTAGGTTTGGAAGTCTATAGAGGATAAATTAATATGAGAGATAGACAACGATGCTTCAGTATCCTTTTTGAAAGATAGGTGGGCGGTGAGCTTACATTCTCTGCTTGATGGAGTGATCAATCCAATCCCAAAAGCTGAAGTTCTCAAGGCAATATGTGACTATATGAATGCTAATGAGGAGTGGCAGGTTGAACTGATGCGGTCTTGGCTTCCTGAAAATAGTTTATAGCAGATTCGAAGCTATTTGTCGCCTGTATGGAGGATGATTTGGACTGCCAGATTGGGAGGCTTTAAAATATGGCTCTGGTTACTGTAAAAAATTTCTACTCAGTTCTTCTAGGGGCCACGACTTATGATGTTCACTTGCCTTGCCTGTTTTGGAGAAAGTTGTGGAGTTGGAAAAGCCCTCAGCGTATGAAAAATCTCCAATGGAAATTAGCCTATAGTAGGTTACCTACCAAAGCATGGAGTGCTAATTGGTCTCATGGGGATTCTCAGTGCCCCATCTATAATGGTCAGGTAGGAAATTTGATGCATGCTATTAGGGACTACCCTATCATAAAAAAGATATGGGTGACTCTTCTACCTTTGACAGACAAGGAGATATTCTTTGGAGTAGAGTTACACGAGTGGCTTCAATGGAATTGAAATCATAAGGTGAAAATTACAAGTATGGTTCCTTGGACTATAATATTTGTAGCTGGCTACTAGCTAACGTAGCATTGGCGTAATTCAGTTGCACATAGCTAACCTTCTCCTCCTTTACTCCACTCGCACTTGGTTGTGCTTGATTATGCGCAACAAGTGTAGACTTCGTTTGCAACAGACTTTTCTGCCCCATGTAACATTGTTTAGAGACTTCATCCGGGGGAATTTACAAAACTTAATACAAATGATTATTCCCGAGGCAATCTGGGAGTTGTTGCTTATGGTGGAGTTACGAGATTCTAATGGCAACTATAGAGGCGGATATACCTACAGGATCGATGCTTGTTTAGCGTGGAATGCAGAATTGTGGGGTGTCTAAAAGGACTTCGCATAGCTTCGAGCAAGGGTGGATAGAAGTTTGTTGTTGAAAGTGACTCTGGCTTTTTTTCATGTTGCTCACTAATCATAATGAGAAAGCTCGTGAGCCATCCTTGATGTCTCGGATCGAGTAATAATCAATTGCAATTGACAAGTTCACTTTATTCACATTTCGAGGAAGGCTAACTGCTGCACGACTGACAAACCTTTTGCTTCATCACCCCTAGAATATATTTTTCCAAATCTATCATTTGATTTTATTTTGTATTTGCTTGTGGACTATTTAACCACTCTTTGCCATAGGGTTGGTCGTTAATTTATTTCTTGATTTTTAGAACTTCTTCATGTATAAAAAAAAGGTTTGATGTTTGTCATTTTAAATGGCATAAGTTATGTCATTTTAGGAGAGATATAGACACAAAAAATGGAAATCATAATAGAGAGAAAGTGGGTGATTTTTTAATTTAAAATTTAAACAGAAAAATTATTGTGTGTCTATTTCTCTCTTAAAATAACGTAACTTTATGTCATTTAAAATGACAAATACTTTTCCCATAAAAAAGGGTTATATTTATCTTATGTTGCATAAGATAAATAAGATTCCTACACACACAAAGTTAAAGTAGGTCCCACATCTATTTTTTCTCTCTCCTCTTACATGTGGGTCCCATTTGTAATTCTATTTCTATAACGTGAAACATCAATTTCACTACAATATAAGATAAATATATAAAAAAAAAAACATTATGCACATATGAGTACCAGTCTCACTACAATTAAATATTGTAAATTTTAAAAATAAAAATTTTATATTAATATTTTCAACAGATATTACATTAGAGATATTTTTTCCAATAAATATACTAAATTTCAAAGTGCAATGAGCATGTTCATAATCAGCATAATGGTAGTCAAATCACATATTTTCCTTTTGTATTCTAGGTTAATTACATTTCAAATGTCCAATATATCGAAAATAATTTCGCTTTTGCAGTGGGGAAAAAGAAGAGGAAAGAAATTGCTATCGTTATTACCTTTATTTAAGAATAAAAAATTGGCCGACAAGGACCTCGTAAACAGAGCTTCTTATCCTCTTGAAATCTTGCGCCAATGTTTTTTTTTCTTGACCGACTATCAGCTACGAAAAAAGTTATTTTAAAATAAGTTTATCTTTAAAATAAACTTGTAAGTGTAAAAATTTAAATTAATTGAAATTCAAATTTTTAAACCAAACAAATATAAAATTATTTACTTATCCATTTTAATAATGAATTAATTAAAATAATCTCATGCATCAGACCAACTACAACTACAAACAACTTCAACTCGTCTCGTCTCGTCTCAAATTATTCCGTTGAAAAGGGTTCACACTTAAGCTGACAGATTGTATTGGACAGTGGCTGTTGTCATTATGTGTTTAGTGTTATATTTTTTTTTTAAACATTAATTTTTAAAAAGTTACACAAATATTAATTAAATAAAAATGACAAAATACACACTTTTATAACTTGGATAATTCATTTTTATGTTTTTATAAACAAAAGATATTATTAATATAGAATTACATATATATTTTATATTTATGTAATTTTAACTATGTAATTATATATTTATGTAATTTTAACTATAATTAGTTTTATTTAATTTACCACTTATCTCAAGCAAATGTTTATGATTATACATGTTTTGGTAGAAAATTGTTTTAAAAAAATCAAATAAAAAGTGTTTTTTAAATTTCAAATATATCAAGTATTTTACATTTTATTAAATAATATTTCTATTATTTTAATCGTTAAACAATATTTAAATTCACTCGATAACCAAACTCTTATTATATTGATTTGTATAAATCTCTAACCTCAGTTTTAACAATGATAAGTGTTAAATATAACTAGCTATATGTACTAAAAAAATAAAATACATAACTAGTTCTCTGATCAAGGCCCTCTGTTTAGTTCACCAGAATCACCACCAGCGAATCCTGTCTGTGGTTTCAGACCATCTTTTCAAAATTTATTAAAAGGACAAAAAATACACAGAAAAAAAAGTAATCCTTCTCTTCTAGCTGTTATGTCAATATTGCCCTTTACAACAGCGAAGACAGTAGTACAAAAACGGTACCTTTAAATGCACAGAGAAAGGGCAATCCAGTCACTCAAAAAGGCACACACAAAAATAAAATAAAACAATTCTTACCACACAGAGTTCACAGTTCTCAGTCACTGTCTATAAATTAAACCCACACAGTCTTCAACAACACATCAAAGTCTCAACCAAAGGAGCATTCTCAATATTAATAATGAATATGGTTTTTTCTCTTTCACTCTCTTTATTCTCTTTCCTTGTTCTCACCTTCTCCACACCCACACAGGCTCTCATACTAACCGTTGTAAACAACTGCAACTACACCGTCTGGCCCGCCATTCAACCCAACGCCGGCCTGCCAGTCCTCGCCGGCGGCGGCTTCGTCCTCCACACCCTAACCCATTTCTCCATCCCCTTTCCGGACACTCATTGGTCGGGCCGGGTCTGGGCCCGAACCGGCTGCGCCTACACCGCCGGAAACCAATTCTCCTGCGTCACCGGCGACTGCGGCGGTCGCTTGCAGTGCAACGGCGCCGGCGGTCTAGCCCCTGCCACGCTGGCACAGTTCGAGGTGCATCACGGTAACAACGACTTCTCCTCGTACGGTGTCAGCCTCGTCGACGGTTTCAACGTTCCCATGACGGTTACGCCACACGAGGGAAAAGGTGTGTGCCCTGTGGTGGGTTGTCGCAGTGATCTTGTCGCCACGTGTCCCCCTCCGCTGCAGCACCGTGTACCCATGGGTCACGGCCCTGTGGTGGCGTGTAAGAGTGGGTGCGAGGCTTTTCACACGGATGAGCTTTGCTGTAGGAACCAATACAATAACCCTCAAACGTGTAAGGGCTCCGTGTACTCCACGTTCTTCAAGCACGCGTGTCCTGCAACGTTCACCTTCGCTCACGACACCCCTTCGCTGATGCACGAGTGTTCCTCTCCGCGTGAGCTCAAAGTTATCTTTTGCCATTGAAACGTGCAAGGCTGTGAAATGTAAGAGTGTGCGCGCGCGTGTATGCTAGGATTTGGGTTACTGTTTAGTGACCTAGTTCTGCTAGTTCAAATAAGAATGGGTGAAAAGAAATTTGGTTTAAAACAAAAAATGTGCTTTAAATTTTGTCTTTGTAATGGCTTCTGTTTCGATGGTTGTGTTGTGGGATTTATTAGAGTGAAATGACATTATTGTAACCTGCATTTTCAAAATTCTCTCTCATTATAACCTTTCCTGTTGCTAGCCTGAGAGTGTAAAGGACTATATCTGACTATGAAAGGGACTAGATCACCTTGTTGGCTCGTATTTCGAATATTCGTTTCTTTTAATTAATTGAGTGCTGTACTGTGCGTGTCACGTGTTTGCTTCAACCCTATTTCTGTACTTTTGATTAATCCAAGAAATTTATTTTTGGGGATAGTTTATTATTTTTTACCTTGATATGGCAAAATTTTAAACGCGAAGAGGAGATATTTACCAGTTTTCTTTTTGAAATTGTAATCCTTTTTGTTTTGTTACCTTACTTGGAAGGGCTTGACCGTTTGATAGGAGAGACATCCTGTCTCACGAGATTATTTATTGTGATTTACCCTTCCTTTAGTGGTCCTTTAGTGTAAATAGATCGATAAAAGTGAAAAAAGAAAAAAAAAATAATAGGGATAAAAATTGATGAAAAAATTAATGTTATTGGATAATCCTGGATCATGAAAAATATTTCCATGTCTCACACCCAGGGTACTTTTTTTTTTTTTTTTTTTGAGAAATGTCATATTTAAATAACTATTTTTCATTTCAATCTTTTATCTCAATTCATTTGTATTAGCATGGGACCACGATAAGAACTAGTGTCGTGTGTTAGCATCTAAAGGTACATTGAAAAATGTGCCAACAACTTAGTTTTAAGAATAAACATTTATTTTTGTAGCTGACGAAATTCTTTTTAATTCATGGTAATAAAAAATAATCAAATTTAAAATAATTCATTTGTATTTATTATAATTGACAGTGTGTTAGCATCATAATTTTAGGAATTAATTTAATTCTTTTTTATTGTCAGAGATTATAAAGGATTTTGTAGATATTATCAGGACCAAAAAGTGTAATTTTAAATATTTAGGAACTTTGAGGTTAGTGTGTAGCAACTTTACCGAAAGCAAAATTTGATTTTATACTTTTGTTATGGTGAATTGATTTCATACTTTGTTGCCCATGTATTTTTATTAGTTCGGTTAAAAGTACTAACAAGAACTTTAACAAAAGTGTTCTATACATAAAGAGCTTTATCAAAAGTGTCCTGAAAATATTGCTCTTAGTACACGTGGGAATAGCTCGTAATGTGAAACTTCAGTACTTTTTCTGTGCATCAGATGTAACGTATATATGTGCAAAAAAGGTTAAAATTTGAGATTTGATGAAAAATATTTAAAAAAATATAGAATTAAATGGTAATTTTTTTTTGAAAAAAAATATATACCCAGTTAAATACATTTGTAGAGAAGAAATTTAGTTCTTGTATAATTTACTGAGGTTAACTGGTTAAGAGCGTCTCCTACCTGATATTGCACTGAACCACTGGTTAATTATTGAACTCTAAACAAATAATATAAATTATTGGTTCTAATGCATTAAGAATCACTCGGCAATTAATACACCATATAAAACGAATACAAGGTTGAATGCAACAACTGCAATAATTAATGATTTGCTGTAATACTCATTGGATTTGAGGTAACCGATCAATATGTCACTGTTTACTAATTTTTTTACCTAATTAAATGCCACGCGAACAGTCTTATTTTCCAATCTGCCACGGGAACAAATTTACTTCTGACACAGGCGAACTCAGTTTGCAGACGTGTCACATTTTTAGTGGATAACAAGTATCAAATTTAAAAAAAAAATGCTTTACATGGTAATATAAGTTAAATTTAGATTCATCTGTGTCAAAGCGAACTCTGATAGCTGACACATCATCATGCATAGTTCACTAGCAAACGAACTTGCCTGCGTGTCAGTTTGAAAAATTAATTCAAAAGCGTAGCATTTAAGTAAAATTGTGTGGGAACAGTGACCTCGCGATGGATTTGATACTCTGTTAAGATAAAGATATATATTTATTAAGGAATAAGATAAAGAATGGGACCACGATAGATTGTTTTTTGAGGAGGATATTTTGACTAAAAATTTTTACTACCATTTACTACTAATCTAATCATCAATAATAAAAAATTTAGGAAGAGAGAGAAAATTTGATTTTCTCCTTATTTAAATTTTTCGAGGGCTTGGTCTGTTATTTTCCTCAATACACCAAAAAGCTTTACACGGAAATATAAGTATAAAATTATTGTAAAGCGGCTCTTAGCTTAACTTAATGACTGATATTCTTTATCGTTCAATTATGTTGATTAACCTCGCGATGGATGAGATTGTTAAGTGGTATATATATTTATTAACTTACTATACTAAATATAAATATGCTTTGATAATAATATTTGATTTTCTACAATATATATATATATATAATATGAGGTTTGTTTTTCTTATGTAGTAGAAAAAAAAACCCTTCCTCATCAGAAAAAAAGAAAAAGAAAAAAACCTCCTACAGATATCATAAAAAGATGTGCTATTTTTTTTTTTAAAATTGGTGGATCTCATACTTATTATATTTATGACATAAGATTAGAAATTTTATGTAACATGATAATTCTTTTTGCTATAAAATAATTTAAAACATAAACTTTATTCAAGCTGGAACCACAGTCAAAAATAATAAAAACGCGATGTTTATATATATAGGGACATCATAACTTAAACCCCATGTAAGAAACTCACTTTAATACGATTGGTAAATATTTGATCAAATATTTAACAATATTTGATCAACTACATAATTATGATTTTTTTTATATTTATTTCAAGTCTTAACTCACTTTAATTTTCAACATACTAATTCATAAGGGAGGGTTCTTTTGACTTCAGAGTAAGACTTCTATCTCAACCGTTGATGGACGAAAATCAATGATTATCATTTATAGTATAATTAGTAATTAATTAATTAATATAATTTCCTAAACTATAACCGTTAGATGGATGGAAATCAACGGCTAAGATGGAAAGTAAGATTTACAAGTTTTACTCTGGATTCAAATCATCAATCCCCAGTTAATAATTATGTAGTTGAATTTACACATATTCAAGTATGTAAAATTATAAATAAACCCTCTAACGTTGAATTGTTTATTACTGAGTAAACTTTTTATATGTATACTCTTTTTACAAACATTCATAAATTTTGATAAGATTCTATTTATTTAATATTAAAAAATAAATATAAATTAAAAATTTCACTTTATCTTATTATATATAAATGGATTCACTTTTTCTACGATTACTGCAGATAAGTTATATGCAGTAAGCCCAATACGTCATCGTTTTGGAGCGAAAATCATGTTTTTTTATAATTTTAATTTATTACAGCATTATAATAGTATTTATATTTATAATTTTTTAAGATTTCAATACCAAAACGTCGTCATTTTGGGAATAAATGCAGATAACTTATATACATTAATTGCAGAAATATTCTTCCTATAAAAATATCATAAAATGAAAATATGTCGAAACTTCGTACTTCCATTATTTCTCGGCTTAAAAGTTTACCGTTTATATCTCCAATAAACCCAAATAAAAAAATATTGTTTTCAAATATATAATTATAGGAAATTAGGAATAGGAAATTATATATATGTGGAAAAAATATTTTGTCACGTTTTCGGTTATGAGATTAAGAAAATTTAATGATAAAGATTAATATAACCATGCAATAAATTAGAATTATAAAAATACATTGATTTCTGCCCCAAAATGATGTTGTTTTGGGCTGAACGGGGATAATTTATCTCCATTGACTTGAGAAATCCTTTACCCTATATATATATATATATATATATATATATATATATATATATATATATGAGGTAGGATCCTTTGACACCAGTGTCAAATTTGAAATTCGACACCTCATCTGAAAGTCATTAGATATAAAAAGATCAATGATGTCACATACTTACAAATCATAATCGTTGATCTTTTTTAATCTAATGACTCTCAGATGAGGTGTCAAATTTCAAATTGACATTAGTGTCAAAGGATCATATATATATATATATATATATATATATATGTGGAAAAGTATTTCTCCCTTCACTGGAGATAAAGATGTCTCCAGTGAGCCCAAAATGATCTCATTTAGGGTTGAAAGATTAAAAAATTATAATAATAAAGATTAATATAATCTTGCAATAAATCAGAATTACAAAAACACTTTTATTTTCACCACAAAACGACGTTATTTTGGGTTCACCAGAGATAATTTATCTCCATTTATTGGGAAAATCCTTTATCCTAATTAAGTAAAATATTTCTCCTGTCACTGGAAATAAAGTTATCTACATTGAACTCAAATTGACATCATTTTAGGTCGTAAGATTAAAAAAGTACAATAATAAAGAAGACTAATATAACCATGCAATAAATTAGAATTACAAAAATATCTTAATTTCCGTCATAAAATAACATCGTTTTGGGCTCATCGGAGATAATTCATTGATTAGAGAAATCCTTCACCTTAACGATTTTATATAAACTGGTAAGTCAATCACACATTGAGTTAATTATGGCTGTGGGCTCGTGGATCGAGATATATAAAAATGGCCAAATGGGCTACATGCACCTAGAATCCACAATAGAAAGGGGCATCGCAGGTATGGATTTAAAGAGAGCGTATGAGGTCTTTCACAAAAATAAAGAGAGAGTGTATGAGGTGAGATATAATAGATTGGGCCATGTCCCATGGGGGAGGTAATTTTAATGATACAATAATGTATAGATGATCAAGATTAATTTTACTTAAAACATATTAATTGTTCATCTAAAATTAAAGGATAAAAATAGTTTTGTTTTCTCCAGCGCTAATAAACACTTAGACTTAGTTAATGCGTTGTATATATATCACACAAACATCTTAATTTCATATAATAGGCGCATAAAGAATCGTAATGCCACCTTTATCAGCACAAAAAAAAACATGATTTTGAGTTGTGCACTCAAGTTTGTATCCAAAAGAGCAAGTGGGAGATTGTTGGATTTGTGCTCTTTTATTTAAACCAAATTGGGCTAAGAGTATAAGAAGAGCCCAAAAATTCTAGAACTCAGAAAGAGTTTAAGGCTAAGGTTTATTGACACCCATATAAATTCCATCATTTAAGTCATTAGCCTACATGTCATTGAGATATGAAAAAGTGTACATACACTTCCCCTTGTCCACGTTCTTCCTTCTATCTACGTCATCGCGAGAAGGTCCCTATAGTGGCGGCGACAATGGCATTTTCCACCGGAGCGGCGGTGATGTTGTACTATGTGAGCCGAATGAAGGCGGAGGAGAATGACAGTGATCTCGCCGACCATGATGCCTCGAAATCAAGCAGATCAGTTCGGAGAAGGAGGCTCGCTCAGGCTCCGGCAACCCTGCTTGAATCGATGATCACTTTGTCAGAGACGTTGAGGTTCACCTATTCGGAGACCCTTGGGAAGTGGCCCATCAGCGACTTGGCCTTCGGCATCAACTACTTCATGCGCAAGCATGTGAAATGTTTCTAAAATTCTAAGTCAATTTCACTTTTTTTCTTTTCTATAAAGGTGCGAGAATTTTTTAGTTTCTTGTTCGAATTGGAGTGTTGTATGTAACACGGTTTTTGTAGCATTTAACTAATTTTTTTTTTTATGGGTGTGTAATGTTGATACTTGCAAGTAAAGGTATAAATAGGGTAGGTTAAACTAGGTTTTGACTTTGATAGCCTAGGCCTATATATAATATTTAGAGCATATACTGGCCTATTAAAGACTTGATTTATAGATTTGGCCTAACCTATATAAAAAACTAAAATGTCTAACATGACCTATAAGGCCTACCAAGTTGCATAGATTGTTGGGCACTCAGTTAGTGGCGGTACTGTTGTACTGTTATCATATATTCTTAGAGAGTAGAAAGAGTTCTCTTCAAGCGCATGCGTCACATTTGCCCTAGGCATGTAATTATACTACTACTTTACATTTGAAGTTTTTATTTAATTGAGTAGTGAATATTTTTCATGTAGGATTTTCTTTGAGACATTAAGTTTTCTCTAATATGGAAACATTTTCTATCGTGTCATACCATTTTTGCTAATTCCTTTTATCATATTTGTCAATTTTGCAACTGCTTGTACGACATTGGAGACAGCAGGATCTGGAAAGCACTTTACCACTACCATCATAAATGGGTCTGACTTGGTGCCCATATTCTAATCTTCATCTATTGACGATCTCCGTTCCGAGGTGCTTTAGCTTGTACGTTTGACTAAATATGGTTTTGGCAAATGCTAATGTTAATTACTTAATTTGGGGAGTGCCTATTGTTACTCTTGTGTTTATGGCCACTTTTATTCAACTAATTTGTATCTAAAATATCCTTCTCGTTTGTTAATCAAACTCATAGTTTAGAAGAATTATGTAAAATTAATTAAATAGGAGAGGCAATAGACACTCACCATGATTTGTGATGCAATCTTGCCCCATTTCTTACCCAAGTTAGTTTTCATCAGGTCACTGCATCCTCTTGGTTGAATGATTTATGGGATCAGGTTGAACATACAAAGGTCCTGAATGTTTTGTACCACTCTGCAATTGCACTTGGATCTTGTTTATCATCTATATCTAGTGCGAAAGCCAGGGTAGCTGGTGGTGTTGGTGCTAAGGTAGCTTCAACTTCAAGCTTCCTGATCTCTAATTTTACATTCACAGCATGCAGTGCATAATACTCTTTGGGATGTAGTTTCCAATTGTGGATTCATTTGATATTGAAAAAGTCTGTAATGGTTATCCATCAATGCTTAATATGAAAGGATGATTGATCCATTGTTCATCACACTTCAATGATTACATTTTCAATTTCTTTAGGGATTTACCTTATATAATGTACCTTTGATATTATGAAGATCTTTTTTTTTATATACTTGCAAGTTGTGCCAAAACGTGCACAAAGAACCCGTTCGTCATTGTCATCATGGTCTTGCATGAGTGCGCGCCGCCGAAATGTTGCTCCATCATCAAACTCTAAAACAAAAGACTTAATTGAAGCTTCTCCAATATCCGACATAAGTACTTAATCTCTTTTGACAGAAGAGCTAATAAGAGAGTTTGTGCTTAAGGATTAACCTAGTTCCTTATGTGGAGGATTTGGCCATGACAACACTGATGAAGAGGAACAACTGACAGAAGGGAAGTTATGGTATGAGCTAGAAAAAGAGTTTCAGAAACAAGATAATGCCATGAAAATTCATACAATGGAAGAAGAGGCTGCAACAACAAAAAAGATCACTAAAGAAGAGAATCAACTTATTGATGTTGCAGAATGCAGTAATTCAATCACAACCTCAGACGACGTGGACAACCATCGATTTTATACCCCAGGTAGAATCATGCATACTATCTCTATATGTTCTTCATATGATGATTCATATTCAAATTCTGATAATCCTCTTAAGGAACATGTTTGCTTATATGAAACACCTAGAGAGCTATACAACATGCTCAGACTCTCAAAAATGATGATAAATGATCATTACATGGAAATGTATAAGAAGATGATGAAACTTTTGTTGAAGACAGTGGGTAATTTATATAATCACTGAGATTTGAATATGCGTATGAAACTAGATATAACAATTAATCGTTTAAACAAAGTGCAACAAAAATATAAAGAACAGACTCTCATAAGCTATATATTCGAATAAGATGAATGTATGCGAAAAGATGGATGAATTTGAGGTCAACTAAAAGTTATTTCCTTAAGATAATTTGCTCCCCCCAATTGATGCCGAAGGTCTGTTGAACAATTGCTTCCCTGGATAAAACGATTTTGTGTTTTAAGAATGATGGCTACAATCAATCAAGGGCCCAAACGAACACAACTGGATACTTGAGGAATCACACCATATACGGTAAAGTCGAAGTAAAAATTCGACAGAGTAACAATGCAAAAAATGGATAATTTTTTGTTGGTGTCAATATCTATATATAGACACCGGAAAGACACGATGAATCACCGCCGATGAACTGCCGCGACTGACGACGGTGAACCAATATAACTTTTGACATATTCAATTCAAAATTAACCGAATGCACTAGTTCAGTTCAAAATGAAACCGAAAAGAAAGAACCGGCTCTATTCAAATTCAGCAGGAAGCAACATTTTGGATTTGAAAAAATATGTTGGGAAACAAAAGATATAACAAGGGTATTTTGGATAAAAATTAATAAGATAATTTAATAAATAATTATTCTTATTTCTTTCACACACGGTGACTATGCCGAGCCGGACTGCGGCGCGTCTTTCCTCCACAAAAGTGGAGTGCCCCTAAGGGGAAACTATGAAGTGATGTGGATGTTTATAAACCTTTCCACCTTTTATTACTTGTCCAATATGGAACTTTTTAGTTTATAACCCACACATACTCTTTCATCGTCCTTTTTCCTTATCTTCTCTAAACTACTTCTTATTCATTAACCATGGAATTTTAGACACGAATTCTAACAAAAACTACTAATCTAAGAGCTAGAGAAAGATAGCAGCCGTAATATTCTAATGTGACAAAGAATATAAATAAAAATAAAAATATATCATTTGGGAATTATGGTGAATACAACTTTCAGTTGTGTTATTTCTTTATCCCTCTATGCCACCTCTCCTAAGAGAAAGTATCTGGGTGTACTAATGGTGCGTAAGCGGTTCACATGAAATCTAAACTATTTGGTTTGCCCCTCAATCATTTGGTTATCAGGTTCAATCTTAAATTAGTTGTTGAGAAATTAGGAGGGTGACACACCATTGGATTTAACTAACTTAAGAACTGAAAGTGATCAATTCCTAACGCTGACACTTCCCATTTAAAATTAAAATAACAACAATAAAGAAAATTATTCTCTATCAATCCTCGATGTGTATACATACATACTCTATCATTATAACAGTAACAATAAATATATTTTCATTATAAGCCTTAAAAATTAATGCACAATCGACGCACATGTAAGTCTTTTCAAATGAGAGCTTGAAAATAATGCACAATACCCAAAAAATTTAAATTTGACTTTTGACAAAGAATATCAAATCTAAGAAACCCCCAAAAACAAAGATCTTAAACATTCGATTTCTTTCAAACTATAAGTTCAAAAAATTCTAAGAGAATTAATTGTTCATTCAAATTCCCAATTCAAACAACAAACAATAATCAATTATAAAGCCAAAATTCTTCCAAACATTCCATCTTTAAGCAGATTCAAAAGTTTAAATAATAAACCCTTATTAAACTGTGAATCTTAGATTTTCAAAAGATTGTGACTTTTGTTCTAAAACCAAAAGTTACCGTCAGGGAACAAAAACAACACTATATAGTTGATAACTCTCTGATGGAGAGTTATTTTTAGGCTTAATTGTGATGTTTTGGTGCCATACATATGCATAATTCTTTTGACTTTACATGATTATTGCATGAATTTTATATTTTCATGCTTTGAATGAGAAATATGTCAAGTGTGGATATTTGAAGATAATTTGAGTATTGGAACCAATTATTGCATTTGCTATTTTATTGCAGGAAAGTGCTGTAACATCGAAAAATAGTGTTGTAGCAGTGTAGATGAGGTCAGCAGTGCATGCGGTTGACATCATCTCCAGCAAGCTATGGATCCAAGTCCAAATTAATGGAGGGAGCTTCTGATCGCTCGCGCAAACAGAGAACCTGATTTGAATATGCACTCATGTATCTTCAAGAATCCTAATCAAATCAACACTCACAAATCCAATTCAAGTCTGAATTATATACTTGGAAAGATTTGGAAAAGATATGCAGCAACATCATGCTCTATCCTTGGATCAACATTGCAGCAAACAAAATCATATCTTCAATCAATCACAAGGCAGATTCGAATGAGATTTATAATGGATATGAAGAGCTGATTGAATCCCAAAGCATCAGAATCTATAAAGAGAAGAAACCTACACACATCAAGCACGCGGGAAAGGTTTTAGACACCCATTGTAAGGTAGATTTGAGTGCTGTTAGAGAGAGAAAGTGGAGGAAACACTTAGAGAGGATTTGAGGGTTCATTGAGAGAGATCCAGCGAATCAAAGGAAGGAGTTAGGGTTCAATAGAGAGATCATTGAACCCAATAACTTTCTGCAATATTTCGGCGGCTGTGGCAAGGTTGATGGTGGTGGAGCTCGCAGTTGCTGCGAGAGAAGCAATGCCCTTGTTTTCTTTATCTTAGATCTATGGAATCTTATTCTTTCTATGTTGTTTCTTTCCACTCAAGTATGAGCTAAATTGTTAGTATTGGGTGATAGAGTACCCTTATTGTGATGTAATCAGTTTGCCTAAACTTTGTTCCATGCTTTTTCTTTCATTTATTTAATAAAGTGTTAATTTGTCTCCAATCTCGTTGATTAATCGAGAGAGAGTTGCGAGGTACTTGAGATTTGGGCTATAGAGATATAGGTGAATCCTAAAAGTTATTAAACATTGTGGTTTAAATAAGTAAAATTGGTTACTTGTGGGTAGAGAGATTATTCATACCACAAAATCATATGGAACCTGAACTTAATGATTCATAACTATGTTGGCCATAGAGATGTGGAACTTAGTATACATGTATTGTTAGTGAGAGCCCTTACATGCATTAATGTTCTGATTACTGAATGAATGATTGCTGTAGCATTGTGACTACAGTATGGTGAAATTGCAATAATGGAAAAATTGATCCCAATCTACCTTTAAATACTTGGAAAAACTTATTTGGTTACTACATTCTCTTAGTTAATCATTAGTCTTAATTTATCTTATTTATTAATTGTTAAATTAGTCATTAGCCAATCACAAATCATTATTATTACCTTGATTGCTTTACTTAGAGCTGTAGCTTTACTTAATCTTTGTGGCAACGATATCTGGATTCACATATTCACTTTATTACTTGTTGATACGTGCACTTGCATATTTGTGTGATTAATATAATTAATTGTGAAATTGCACAGCAATAGCTAATGCAAAATTCATGAGATGGAACCCACATTCAATAGATAGTAAACTTTATGCCAAAAGACAATAAAACAAAACTCTTCATGGTTCATCATATATAAAAATCACAAAACTTAATTCCTTCATGATTCAATATGATTATAGCTCTGATACCAATTGTTGGAATAATAATTCCTCTTAACCTTATGGGGATAACCATCACCAACAAACAAAGACACATCATACCAAATTATAAAGGAATATTAACATAAAGGTGGAGGCATTCCTGTCTCTATAGCAGGGAATAACTTTGATTTTCTCCTTTGGGGTATGCGATCTTCCTTTGTCGAATAGCCTTAATCCGTATTCTTTAGTATGATCTTCTCTTTATGGGATATGCGTTTTTCCTCAATCAAATAGCCCTAATCCTTATTTTTTTTAGTGTGTTGTCTCTCTCTTGATGGGGAAGAGAAACTAGGGTTGTTATTATTTGACCTATTGGGGACCATAACCCTTTATAGTATTTTTTCTTTATTGTTGGGCTAGTAAGCTCCCATTATACCTAATTGGTCTAACACTCGTATCCACCCATTTGTCCCACACTTATTTAGGAATCTATTTGGGCATCTTTATTTGATCACTTTAATTTACCCAATATATATTAAATAACTAATATAATTATTTATACAATATGTAGCCCACAAACACATAAGGAAATATAATTTTCTATCAATCTCCCACTTGGGCTACACATTGACATGAGATAATTATATCATATATCCTTAGTGCGCAACTGTATGCTATTTATCCTTAGATTCCTCCGTAGATACAATCTGGTCCATCTCCTATATTAATATGAGATCATGCGGCTTTTGTCACTGTCAAATGTAACTAAACATTCCATGGTCATTACACCAATATATTCAATGACATAGGTCAAGTATGGACGAATGGCATGGAAATTACATGCAATGTGATATCCACCATGCCTATTTCCAACTGGTCCTACTTTAGTTCTTATGAGACTAGTCCTTAATTTTCTGCGTAGACAAAACTGAAACACAAGCACAAAATATATACATTCAAGGCCTTGTTATGTACATCAATCCTTACATTTGTTGCTAGACATAATTTTGGATAAATATAATTATGAATTTTACTAGACAACATAAAATTTATTGTGAAGGAAATTTGAATATAAAATATAAAGATGAAGGTTACATTTATAACCTCTTACAATCATATCTTAACCGTTGATTTCTGTTAATCAACGGTTATTATTTTCGCAAATCAAACTCATTAATTAATTATTAATTCACAATAAATGATAATCATTTATTGGCGGAAATCCACGGTTAAAATATGGCTGTAAAAGGTTGTAAATGAAAATAAGTTGTAAATATAACTTTTTTCAAAAATACATTTAGGGTTTTATAAGAGATATGTTGTAGGAAAAGTGATTGTGTTATGTTATAGAGATTCGTTTTGAGTGCCAGAGTTTTTTTTTTTTTTTTGCTGCGGCCCCATAAAATGTTGTGTGTGTAGGAAATTTTTGTGATCATGTTAAATGATAAACCCATATATATATATATATATATGGGATTAGTTATTGTATCTACTCCCATTTTGCCTACCTTTACCTACCCCTCTCAACATCGTTGGATTACAATCTCATCTAATGGTTCAGATTCAAAAGATAAATAAAACCTTTTTATTTTTTCTCTCTCTCTCTGACTCCATCCCTGCTCTCTCTCTTACTCCACCCTTATTCTCTCCTCGCTTGTGTGCGATGAAAAAGACGCCCAAGTCTACATTTTACGATTACGAAAATATTCTTCATCCTTTGTCCATGCACTTGTACTCTTAGAAGGGCCGAATTGGAAAAGAACAAGTTAATTGGAGTATATAAATTAAAGTGATTGAATTTGCCAGAGCATGTTAGGGTTCATGTAGCACCTTCCATCTCAGAATGAAATTGATAACTTTGTCCTTTTCCCATCTTAGGGTGGTTTCTGTATATTTGGATTTTTGATTTTGTTGCCTTTTTACGGCGGTGTTGCTTGTCGATGACTGATCCCATCTTTGTTCAGAATCTGGGCCTCGCTGAAACCTAAACCAACAGAGATGGGAAAGGGCTTTTTGATTCCATTAAATAGACTCTCCCTCTCTCATTCCAAGTGTCATCTAACAAACGTAGTGTTAATCGATTCAATCTGATTTTATTTACTTTTATTTCAACCCAAACAACCCTAATTATTCAACCTCTAAATTATGGCTTATTTTCTTCTAAGGGTAACTGTTACGGATGAAGCTCAGCCAACCGCCTTCCGAGAATATCTCGGATGGGGGATATGGCAAAATCCCAACTGACCCAAACATGCCCGTTGAGGCCGACCAAGTCGGACGAAATCTCAACGACGGAGTTCAGCAGCCGAGCCAGGTACCTCTATAAATAAGCACCTAAACATCTCAGGTACACACCTCTGAATCGCCTAGCTTATTCCACTCATTGTGCACACACAACACCCCCTGGTTATAAAACCTATTGCTGGTGCGCAGTGATTGGGACCTCGGCATATAGCCTAGTAAGTTGGGCATATACATCATCTCTGAGCGCATACCATCCGGTATAGCAATACGGTCTACCTCGGACCTAACATTGGCGCCGTCTGTGGGAACTCGGTAAATTTCGATTCCCATAACACCATGACCAACACAAGATCCACGTCGGGCAATGCTCAGGGGCCACCCCAAATGTCTGGTTTGGAGCAGCTCCAGGCCTCAGCTAGCCCGGTTCTGGTGGACGTGCAAGTCGAAGAGGTCGGATCACAGAGGCCGCCTCCTAGACCACCGATTGGAAACACAACGACTGTGAATCGTCAACCCGAGCCACCGAATGTAACTTCGATGGCAATGGGAGCAATCCTCCAGCGGATGCAGGAAATGGAAAACCGATTCCTAACACAACAACGACTAGATGCTGAGAGAATGGCCACGCTGGAGGCTGAACTACGAAACCGGACTGCTCAAGGTGGAACCGGAAGCGGGCCACAGGCTCAGGACGGAGGGAACCAGCACCAAAATCTGGGTGGAAATGCTACTGCTGGTAATGGAGCCTCCCAACCTCATAACACGTCCGCTCCTGAAGCCAACGTCCTGGAAACCCTGTCTCAACACCTCGGCAATCAGCAAGAGGTAGGAGGCCAGAACATCGCCGTCAACAACCAAAACCAAAATTATCTGAACGACGATGAAGCTAATGACAGCCCGTTTACGGAAAGATTAATGAACCTGGCCATCCCCCCAAGGTTCAAGAGCACCAGAATACCTCCGTATGATGGGAGCCAAGACCCAGAAGCCCACTTGGAGGCTTTCAAAACCGAAATGCTGTTTAATGGGATTACAGGACCCATCAAGGCCAGAATTTTCGCAACAACCCTAACGGGACAAGCAATGACCTGGATCACCAGGTTGCCCAAAAACTCAATTGACTCGTTCGAAGATTTAGCGCGAACTTTCCGCCTAAACTTCGCAACCAGCAAGGTGCATCCCATGCCGGCCTACGCGCTGGGAAGAATTCGTCAGAAAGACAATGAATCATTAAGGAAATACCTTGATAGGTTCAAAGATGCAGCACTGAAGGTCCGCGGTCTCACTGAAGCTGTGCACCTTCATCTAATCATTTCTGGATTAGATGGCGACTCCCCCCTCGCAAGGTCGATCTACAAGAACCCGGTCAACGACCTCGAAGAATTCCGACGTAGGTCCGACAAATACATTGACGTGGAGGATATGCAGCAGGCATACGTCGACTCTCGTGGGCGGAGCCCGTCCAGAAGAAGCCCAAATAAGAAGAACGGTAGAGATCGGGACCACAAGGGGTCCAAAAAAGGGAACGACACTCGCGATAAGAAGACGGAAGATCGTTCTCCCAGAACGAAGTTTGAGGACTATACACCATTAAACGTGCCCAGATCCAGGATCTGGCGAGAAGTAGCCCAGACCGAGATGAGAAACGTCGAACGACCTCGCCCCCTTAGGGCAAAGAGCGGATTGGACAAAAGCAAATATTGCGCCTTCCACGACCAAAACGGCCACATCACGGATGACTGCTGGGACCTTCGAGACGCAATTGAAAAACACGTCAGAGAAGGAAAGTTAAAACAATACATAATTCGTACGCAAGGTAAGAAGAACAACAAACCCAGACAGAAAAGCCGAAGTCGAAGCCGAAGTCCGAGGCGTGGAGACAAAAGAGACCAGAGGCCAGACCGCAATGCCAAGGGCAAGGAAGTCGACGACAGAATGGAGACTTTTCCTGAAGCAGAATTTGAATGCAATGTGATCAGTGGAGGATTGGGTGGCGGAGGAGACTCGGCGAACGCCCGAAGGAAATACTTAAAAGAGGTCATGTCCATTAGAGACCGGCCAACTTTTAAGCCAGATTTCGATGGACCCGAACCCCCTCCGATATACTTCACCAGAGCAGAGCTGGCAAGGGTCGTGCCAGGACATACTGACGGATTGGTAGTCACTGGAGTGCTAGTCAATTGTCGAGTCAGGAGGATCTTCCTTGACCACGGAAGCTGTGTAGATATAATCCTCTGGGACGCCTTCAAGAGGATGAATTTGGATGAAAAGGACCTAAAGCCATGTGTCACCGAGCTCCTTGGCTTCAACGGATACCCATCTCCACCAAAAGGCTATATCGACCTCAAACTGACCCTCGGCACGAAGGATTCCTTCCGTTCCGAGAGAGTTCGGTTTGTGGTAGTGGACACTTCCTCCTCTTATAACGTAATCATTGGTCGTCCCACTATTCACGATTGGGACATGATGATATCCACCAAGCACCAACTCATGAAAATGCCAGGGCCCAACCTTGAAATAATCACAATTCCTGGAGATCAAAGAGAGTCAAGGGAATGTTATTATGAGACAATTCGGTCCCATCACGGGGATCCGGCATCTCCTCCCCGGACAAGGGGGGAAGGATCAAGCCACCGAGTTTTCAGATCAACCAACAGAGAGGTCAACCTAGTCGAGCTCGACATGCGAGAGGAGCTTCAATCGCCTCGACCACAACCTGAGGGCGAATTACAAGAAGTCGAGATCCGCGGTGATGGCCAAGGCCACACCAAGGTCGGAAAGTCTCTGGAGCTAGAGTTTCAAAACGAACTCGTAGAATTCCTAAAGACCAATTCCGACGTATTTGCTTGGAAGGCCTCCGAGATTCCTGGGATTGATCCAGCCTTTTGCTGCCACAGGCTATCGATGTATCCGGGAGCAAAGCCGGTATCCCAAAAGAAAAGAAAGATTGGGATAGACAGACGCCAGGCTCTAAACGAACATGTGGACGAGCTCTTGGAGGCCGGATTCATTCGTGAAATACAGTATACTACCTGGCTGTCAAATGTAGTAATGGTCAAAAAACCAAGCGGAAAATGGAGAATTTGTGTCGATTACACAGACCTGAACAAGGTCTGCCCAAAGGATTCCTACCCTTTGCCCAATATCGACCAACTAGTGGACAACTCATCTGGCTTCCAGTTGCTTTCATTTATGGACGCGTACTCAGGGTATAATCAAATTCCCCTTCACCCAGATGACCATGATAAGACGGCTTTTATTTCGGAAAAAGGAAATTTCTGTTATAATGTTATGCCATTTGGCCTCAAAAATGCTGGGGCCACTTATCAAAGGATGATGAACCAAGTCTTCCAGACTCAGATCGGAAGAAACCTGGAGGTCTACATTGACGATATGATCGTCAAATCAATAAGCACTTCAGCGCACATCGCTGACCTCGGAGAAACTTTCGAGCAATTGAGAGCTCGGAAGATCAGGCTGAACCCAGCCAAATGCGCATTTGGAGTACCAGCTGGGAAATTCCTGGGGTTCATGCTTACAAACCGAGGAATCGAGGCAAATCCCGACAAATGCAGGGCGGTATTGGAAATGAAGCAGCCACAAAATAAAAGGGAGGTCCAGCAACTCACAGGCCGCCTTGCCGCCTTGACCAGATTCCTCCCAAAATCAGCAGAGAAGGCACTGCCGTTCTTTAAGCTCCTCAAGAAGGAGGCAGAATTCGGTTGGGGGGAAGAGTGCAAAAAGGCATTCGACAACATCAAAGTTTGCTTGGCTACCCCTCCCGTGCTAACAAAACCAGAGCCCGGAGAGACGCTGGTCCTGTACCTGTCTGTGGGTGAGGAAGCTATCAGCGCCGTCTTAGTCCGGGAAACGGATAATCACCAGCACCCAATCTATTTCGTTGGACGTACATTGCAGGGACCAGAACTCCGATACCAGAAGCTAGAAAAAGTAGCATTTGCTTTACTGACAACGGCAAGAAGGCTCCGACCTTACTTCCAAAGCCACCGGATCATAGTGCGGACAAACCAGCCTATCAGGCATATACTACATAAGCCTGACCTGGCAGGAAGGATGATTAATTGGGCTGTCGAGCTATCCGAGTTTGATTTAACGTACGAACCTC